>JAHDVF020001047.1:0-465917 GCA_022606425.2 Lepidostoma basale
AGGTTTCTTCATTTTTTATTTCTATTATTTCTATCTTGCGCGACACACACCATCTTCTTATCTACTTCCCCCAAATGGAATTATGTCGTCAGCCCATCTTTCTGAAGGTTTAAATATACTTATAAAGTTATTGAATAGAATCAGTATTTACGGAAGCGTATAGGTACTTAAAATCTACAAATTTTAAGTCGTAATTCTTAAACCAGTACTTACCAATCAGCGTTCAGTACCACGTTGTTCAGATATCTGGACAGATTAAATTAAGGGGTGAAATTAATATTTCAATGAATTCATCTCACGAATATCAAGGAATGAACGAAAATAGACTTGAAATACGAAAATTGTTTTTCCAGGAACACGGAGAAAGAAAATAATATTAATGCCTTACTTATTTTTCAGTGATTTGGAAGTGTTTGAATACAAATATCAAGATTTTTTCAGTACTTCGTTAAATGGTTGACTTGATTAATCATAAAATAAATATAATATTACCTTTTTTAACGTTCAATTGTGAAACAAATTATTTCTGTTTAAACTCATAAAATTAAATTGACTATTTTTTCTATTACAATATTCGCCATTACTTTGTGTTGAAGATTCATATTTGAAAAAAATTGTATTTTTAAAACACTTTTTTGCAATTTTCACAAATGTGATTCGGACCGCAGGCATCCTACCTCAGGATAGAAATTTTAGCTTAAAAGACAATTTAGATGAATATAAGCAATTTATTTGTCGCCTAAATATGCCGTATTATAGCCGGACTATCTTCAAAGGTTTTTAGATAATTGTGAAGGTAAAAGTTTGAGACAAAAAAAAACTAACTAACTAACCATCACGCCGTCTCCCCGAAGGGGTTGGCAAAAATAATGGACTGCCACACTTTTCTTTCCCGACGTATTTCTCTCGATTCCTCAACATTCATACATCGTGTTATGCACGCGCGTCGATTTATCTGACTCCTCACGTGGCCGACATTCAATATTTGATTTATTTGATCGTGGCACGTTTTCCTCGGTCTTCCTCTATTTCAAGTTCCATTTACTCGTACATCGTTAACATATAATTTGTTAACCATGCTTTCTTCATTCATTATTTTCATGTGTCCAAACCATCTTAACGATCCTTTCATTATTTTGTTCAACACCATCATTCGCACCGCATTCACTTCTTATATTTTCATTCGACACTCTATCATATAAAGAGTATCCACACATTCGTCTAAGAGATCTCATTTCAATTGCAGTTATTCTACTTTCATCCTTCTTTTGCCAGTTCCATGTTTCGCTTCCATACATAAGGGTCGGTAGAAAAACACCATTGCGCACTGCCATTTTAGCTTTTTTGGATAGGTTTTTGTTTGCGATGACAACATTAAGTGCACCATTCACATTGTTGCCTGCTCCAACCCTTCTTTCAATATCCCTCTCCACTCGCCCATCTTTTGTAAACATACTACCCAAATACACGAACTCATCTAATATTTTTTTTTCTTTTCGAGACAATTTGCATGATATATAATAAAATACATATTATTTACATTTGTTTAGTTAATAGGAACTCTTTATTTTTCGTTGGTGTATTGAGATCCTTAATAATGACTTCTTATTGTATTTACTAATCTCTATAGATATCTCAATTTGATTTTGATTTTGTATGGATATACAGTTAGCAAATTCGTAAATTCAGGGTAATTATTATTAATAATAATAATATGCTAACTTTTAAAGCGCCGTTTTTGTGATGAAATCACCTAAAGGGCCCTTTAAGACGTGTTTTAAATCTAAAAATCTAAATGTGACCGCTTAAATAGCGATCGGTTAAAAAGTATAGTAGAACAAAGTATAAATGTTTAAATTGGGTATGAAATATGAAAAAGATGGGTTTTTAATTTAGATCTGAAATCTGTCGGATCATTTATGCATCTGAGGTGTGAAGGGAGATTGGAGAAATTATTATATTAACTCGTCAGACAAAATAATTCGAAAATAGTTTAGGTTTCCCTATGTCAGAACCTTGAAATGTTGAAAATTAATCACACGTTTACCGCCATTTTGTGGTTGTTACGTTCGACATTCATATTGTATATATTGTCTGGAAGGAAGAAACAATATGATATAATTTTTGACAACACAGTGAAACAGAATTTCATCATAAATACGACATTACATTATTTTTGTTCTTCCCACAAAGAAATTCCAGATTTTAAGATAGAGAACTTTCGTAAGATAAAAACAATTTTACAAGCAAATCTCCTTTGAAAATGAAAAATTGTTGAACCATTTTAACTGCATTTTTCGTGTCTTCATTATAGCAGTGTTTTCCTCTTTTCGTATTCAAATTTCCGCATTTTCTTTAGTTCCTTTTATACAACTAATTTCAAATTTCGAATGGAAATTTCCAACAGCTGTAGTGTAGCCAGTTAGAAATAAAAATAAAATTCTCAAAATGCCATGTCAGGTCCCTCTGACATTGGCTATCACTTTGGCGTAGGCCTTCCTGCCTGTGTCAGCCAGAACAAATCCCCCACCCTCCGAATTCCGGTCTACTCTTTGATGGTTTCCAGCCAGTACATCTGGGGTCTTTCCACACCGCACCTACCCTCAATCTTCCCTTTCATGATAAGATGCAGCAGACCGTATTTCTTGTTGGGGAGAATGTTACCCAAATATGCCATCTTTCTAGTATTTATATTAGAAAACAATTATCTTACTACCCTGGCTTTATGCAATACCTCATTGTTGGTGACCATGTCAGTCTATTATGCAATGGAGCCACATTTCAAATGCTTCTATACGGTTAATTTTTTCTTTATTTTTTTTGTTCTTGTTATCTCTGGGGCTTCTCTTTTTTTTTTTTATTATTATTTTTTTTTATGTACGCAACAGGTCGTTTGGACCCAATTACTGTATAATTTTTTTTTAGCTATTATGTTGATTCTCATGACATGTGGTAGGTAGTCAATCTATCGTCATTTTAATGTCACGAAAATTTTCCACCAGACCAAAGACAGTGTGACAATCACACTGCCATCGCCGGGAATCGAACCCAGGACCTTCGGCATGGAAGTCGGAGCTTGTAACTACTCTGCCACGAAGGTCTTGATCCGTGTTTATTATTAATTATTGTCCTTATTGTTATTATTGCTATCATTTGTTTATTTTTTTTTTTAACCTCGGCAAACCGTCTCGACCGGACGTTGCCGTTTTGTGAAGTCACTTGCCCCTTTGAGGGGGTGCCGATTGTCTTGCTGGGGGGAGGGGAGACTGACCCGCAATGCCGGGCCTCGTCCCCCTCCTCCTTGGTTTAATTGCATTATTTTTCTTCTCTTAAATATATATAGTATAAACTTCCTATGTAACCTTCCCTATTCCAAATATTAAATAAATTTCCTTATTTTCCCCATTCGCCATTTTATCTCCTCCCTCCGTCCTGTGCCTTCTGCTGTGCATTATTTCTTTTTTATTCTTTCTCTAACATATGTTATTTATGTATTAATACGTAAATGTACGGCGGGATATCGAGGGAGACTAGCGTAGCTTAAATGTGGTCTGGATCCCCCTTGGCTGCAAATATACATTATTATTATTATTATTTTTAACGTAAGTCCCACATGGATAGGGGAGTGTACGAGTGAAGCTGACGAGAGGCACCGCTGCGCCTACGAGCATAACAGCTTCGGATAAGCGGAGGAAGCCCTCTATGGCTCGGCCAAATATATACGGTTCATTGTGTTCTCTTTGAGGATCTAGGTCTCCACTCTGTAAAGTAATATGGACCAAACATAGCACTTGCCCATTCTATGTCTCAATTTAGAGTTGATTTGATATTATTATAATTAGCCTATGATAAAATTTTATTTACATCGTTAATATTCTCTACAAGGTTATTGGACATTATTATTTTTTAATTTTTGTTATTATTAGCATTCAAATCATATCCATCTCAAAAACGAAGTGCATAACATTCTCTAGAAACCAACTAAGATGCGAAATCTCCGTACGTCAAGAAAAAAATTAACAGGTAGATCAATTAAGATATCTCAGAAGCGAAGTAACCAGCTCTAATGACCTCCCCAGAGAAGTAAGGTCACAGGTAGATAAGGCTGCAGCGGTTGCAGGCTGCCTGAAGTATGTCATATGGAGAAACAAGGACATGAGGACTGACAGCAAGGTACCCATTTATAAGACCTGTGTGCGACCAATCCTCACATATGGCATTGAATCGAGGGCAGACACTGTCAAGACAAAGAGCATGCTCAGGACAACCGAGCTGAAAATACTCCGCGGTATAGCTGGCAAAACCCTACGTGATCGAGTTAGGAATACAGCAATCCGAGAAATCTGCTAGATCGAATATGTGGTCAGATGGGGACATCAAAGACGGCGATACTGGCATCAACATGTAGAAAGAATGAGCTCAAATAGGACACCATACATAGCTCTCCATGGAACGCCAAACGGACAACGCCGACCAGGAAGACCCCCGAAACGGTGGAGAAAAAGCTGGAGTTCAGCGTCTCAAGAGGACCCGCCTGAAATAACAGACTCCTGAGTCTATCAAATGTGAACCAGAAGAAGAAGAAGAAGCGTTCAAATGTCGAAATTAAACACGCACATGATTATATAGAATATATAAAAACTTGGGAAATTGATTGCTTAAACTTCAGTTACCTAAAAATGCCCTTATGTCTGTTTTATAAAATTATTCCTGTCAGGAGAAAACCATAAATATTAATCTGTATACTTTATCTATGGAAAAAACACCAAAGACTGTAAAATCTCACCATCTACTTAACACGATTATTTTTATAATATCCAAAATATAAAGCCTTTTTACGATGGAGATACTAAAATATGAAACTCGTTTAAATTTGCCTTCGCCAGTGAAGCTTATGAAAAAAGGTTTACAAAGGAACTTAATAAAATTTTACATTAAAAAAGTCGTTCGTTTAAAAATTATGAATAAAAACTGTGAGAAATAGTAGAAAGTGAGCTGCTAAGCTCATAGAAATTGCCACTAAATAAAAAGCTCGTAATTTTTAACAATTAATTTAGCTTTCACAGTTAACTGGGAATGTTTAAAAAATATTGAAATTTGATTTTTTATAATTATTTTTAGTTTTTCGTTACACGTATAATCATATTTTATAAAAATGATTATAAAATTTAAAATAATAATAATAATATTAACAATTACAATTTTTATTACTATAATGCCCCTGTTTTGAAAGATACTAACTAACCATCCGGTCATCTCGTTGAAGGGGTAGGCAGAAATAATGGAACGCCACACAGTTCTTTCCTGACATACATCTCTCGATTCCTCAGCATTCATACACCGTGTCATGCACGCACGTCGATTTCTCCGGCTCTTCATATGGCCAACATTCAATATTTGATTTATTTGATTGTTTACATCAGAGGTTCTCAAACTTTTTTGTCCCGTAGACCCCTTGCCGATTTCTTCTATTTTGTGTAGACCCCCGTGCTTTAATAAAATAGTTTTTTTTACAAATTAATCTACAGCTATAAAATTAGTTTTTGAAGCGGCCAACGAGGTCGCCAACGATTTAGACCATCCGACATGAGATCCACTATCGTGGACCCCCATTTTAATTTCATAGACCCCCAATTTTTTTTCGCTGACATTACTTTAAGCGCACCATTCAAGCCTGCCCCTAAACAATTCCAAACGTGTCAATCTTAAAATTCCAATCTTCATAGATGGCGCTAGTGTGCAGATCGAAACTAACATGTGAAGTCTGGTGTTACATATTAGCATATATATAACTTCCAAAAATTTGTCAAACATGGTGGTCGTAAGAAGGGTGGAATGGGGAATGTTGTATTACATAAAGCGTGCGCTTAACCCAACCAATGACAGGTCATAAGTCCTGTAAACACCTCGATCACCATATTCTGTTTCAAATTTGCATCTTCGTCTCTATTGAGATACAATTAATCCTTGAATTCCAAACGTTTTCTTGTGAGAAATTGGGGCTATCTTTTTATTTATTTTATTATGCTAACTAACTAACTTACCATCACGCCGTTTCCCCGGAGGGATAGGCAGAAAGAATGGAACGCCACACTGTTCTGTCCTGATATACTTCTCTGGATTCCTCTACAATCATACATCTTATCATGCACGCACGTCGATTTTTCCGACTCCTCACGTGACCGACATTCAATATTTGATTGATTGATTTGATCGTGCCACGTTTTCCTCCTCTGTGCCATTTTATTATTATTAATATTATTTTGTTATATTGCTCTTTACATCATTAAAGCGCGAGCCAAATCAATATAAAAGGCATAGCTAGCATATTGATTCTCATGACATGTGATAGGTAGCTAATCTCTCGCCATTTTATTGGTGCGCGAATTCTGCGCCAGATCAAGGACAGTGTGACAATCACACTGCCATATTTGTGGAACCTTCGGTGTGGCAATCAAAGCGCTTGCCACGAAGGTCGTTTAAGGAAAACGACGTCAGATATTAGTTTCATAGTAATAAATGGTTGACGAAAATAATGATGTATGGGTTTTCAATTCCAAATGGAGATATAAATTTTTTATTATGCCTGCTTTCTGGAAAACATATTTTTATCTTCGCTTATATCTAATTTTATCGGCAATAATACTCCCAAACTTATTGAAATATAATACTTCAGGTTTATTATGTCTTCGGTCTCCCTTTATGCTTATTAAATACGTAGCATTAAGGCGGCAGAATACACGCGGAGTGACATTTAGTGTCAAGCCTAAGATTAGGGCTCGAGGCCCTAAACCAGTGATCCGCAACCGGTGTGCCGCGGCACACTGGTGTGCCGTGAGCCGGATACAAGTGTGCCGCGGCCAAATGTATAATAAAAAAATATATGTATGATTTAATTGTATCTAAATAGAGACGAAGATGCAAACTGGAAACTGAATATGGTTGATCAAGGTGTTTACAGGACTTATGACCTGTCATTGGTTGGGTTAAGCGCACGCTTTATGTAATTACAACATTTCCCATTCCACCTTTCTTTATGACCATGTATGACAAATTTTTGGAAGTTGTATATATGTTAAAGTCCTATGCCAGATTTCACATGTCAGTTTCAAAGTGCCATTTATGAAGATTTTGATTACATATGTTAATCTTTTTAAGATTACTCTATATATAATCTACATACTAACGCCATCTATGGAGATTTATGTTTATTAAGCATTAAGCAGATCATCTTTTTAACTCAATGTGAATGGCTACCCCGCCATTAGCGCATTGTTAGAAGCCGCCTAAAAAATATTTAGTTCTAGTCGGAACGCGTAAATTTCAAAGAGTCGAATCTTTCTTAAATCATTTCTGGAGATATTGGTGACTTTTTTGTTGTTGTTTATTTTAGGTCATTCGTGAAAAATCGGTCGCCGCTGAATTCTACTGGCCGGAAGTTGCTGGCGACCTAAATTTTTTAACTTAACAGCGACTTCCGGCCAGTAGAATTCGCAATTTTTTTTTCCTTCGATCTTTCGGGAGGAGCAAAAAAAACAGCGCTGCTGATTTCTACTAGCCAAGAGTCACCGATGAGCTAAAAAAACGTCTCCTGAACTGATTGACGCCCACGTCCAGACCGAATTTTAGGTTTTTGTGTGCTGCGGAATTCTAGGAAGAACTTATGTATGCCGTAGGTGAGAAAATATTGCGGAGCACTGCCCTAAACTACCATATAAGTTTTACAGGGCGACAAGAAAAGAAATTTAATAACTTTATATCACACCGAAAACGGCCGTTCACAATCGAGTTCTGGTCCAAACCCTAATGTATAGAAGCGAAGTATGGAACCAGCAGAAGAAAGATGAAAGCAGAATAAATGCGGTAGAGATGAGGTCCCTAAGACCTATGTGTGGTAGAACGATATATGACAGAATCTCAAATGCTGATATAAGAAAGGAATGTAGAGCGATAGAAGGTATTCTTCATTTTTTTTTCCTCTTTTAATAGATCTGTGGATCTGTTTTTATGGCGTCGAGGTCTCCTGGGACACAGAACTCCAACTGTCTCGCCATCTCTTCGCAGGTCTTCCGGGTTGGCGAGTTCCCATTGGCACGTTGTTTGCGGCTGCTTGGGGGAGTCTATCGTCGCTCATTCGTTCTACGTGATCGCGCTAGAAGCGTCTTCTTTTCCTGCCCCATCTTACAATATCTTCGGTATCGCAGGTCTCACGTATTACTGTGATTCTGATTCTGTCCCTCAGTGTTTTGCCTAGAATAGCGCGGAGTGTCTTCATTTCGACGGTTCGTAATAGTGCTTTGGTTCTATTTGTCAGCCCTCGATTCTATACCATAAGTCATTATGGGTCTGACACATGTCTTATATTATTCGCACTTTGCTTTCCACTCACAAGATGGTATTATGAACAAAATTATGAAAGGATCGCTGCGTTGGTTCGGACATATGGAGCGCATGGATGGAAAAATAATAGTTAAGAAAGTATACGTTAATGATGTAAATGGAGTACGGAGTCGAGGCAGACCGAGGAAAACATGGCATGACCAAATTAATCAAATTTTAAAGGTTGGTCATGTTAGAAGTCGGAAGAATCGATGTGCGTGTATGACTCGCTGTATGAATACGGAGGAAGCTAGAGAGGTGTGCCAGGATAGAGTAGTAGTGTGGCAGTCCATTCTCTCTGCGTACCCCTACGGGGAAACGGTTTGGTTACAAAATAATGATGGTTTGTTCTTGTTGTTATATTAGACATTATAATTTCGTGATTACATTTCCTAGGTGTAAATTTATAGTTTTTTAAGCAAACAAACAATAAACCATCACGCCGTTTCCCCGCAGGGGTAGGCAGAGAGAATGGACCGCCAAACAACTCTATCCTGGCAAACCTCTCAAGCTTCCTCCACACGTTTTCCTCTGTCTTCCTCTATTTCTGGTTCCATTTACATCGTTAACATATAATTTTTTAACCATTCTTTCTTTCCATGTGTCCACACCATCTGAATGATCCTTTCATTATTTTGTTCATAACACCATCATTCGCACCGCATTCACGTCTTATATTTTCATTCGACACTCTATCATACACAGAGTATCCACACATTCGTCTAAGAGATCTCATTTCTACTGCATTTATTCTACTTTCATCCTTCTTTTGCCAGTTCCATGCTTCGCTTCCATACATAAGGCCTAAATTAGAATATAAGTTCAGTTAACAGTAGTAAAACCATAAATGATGGAAAAAAATCGGTAAACGCTCACAACGATTAAAAAAATCGAGCGTGGCGACCACTCACATAATGGGGCCGAAACCACTTTTCATCATATTTTATTTTTTATTTATTATTTATTTTTTTAAAGGACTAATATCAAGGATTTACATCAATGATATTAGAATTTATTTTACAATCTTCAATGTGAGCAGAAAATAGCTCATTATTATGAAGAAGGAATCTGGTCGTGTCCAGGCTTGAACCCATGTCCCCTGGATCAGGAGTCAAGCGTTCTATCCCCTAGACCACCACCCGGTTTTGTGGTCAACTTAATGGATCGCATCTTCACAATAGTGGGATGTCAAAATGTTTCCAATATTTCGATTATTTTCGTTCGAATACGCCAGCTACAAGACGTGGGTTAGTAAATTGGGGTCGGTAACAAAAATCCACCCTTATCTGAAATTATACAATAAAGTCCAACTTATCGTTGACGGATCAAAAAGTCTCTTTCAGTAATGATGTAAGTTTATACAATCATGTAATATGAAAAAAGGTTATTTAACTCACATATGGCATTTATTTTTCTGTATAAAATTGAATTTACTTTTGGAATTAAACACAACTTAGGCTAAATCGAAGCTTACGGTTTACAAGAATATATCATGATATTTTATGAATAAAAAATTTGTTTAATCCACTTTTTAGTTTGAGATTTTTGTCATTTTTAAAAGATATTTTACCTTAATCATCAAGAGAACGATAAAGCTAATCAAATTTATTTGAAATAAAATACAAAAATCAAAGATAAGTATAAACTAGTTAACAAACTAACCATCACACCGTCTCCACGCACATAGATATCTCCGATTCCTCATGTGGCCGACGACATTCAACATTTGATTTATTTGATCGCGTCACGTTTTCATAGGCCTTTCTCTATTTCTAGTTCCGTGTACATCGTTAACATATACTTTTTTTTATTATTCTTTCCATGTGTCCAAACCATCGTAATGATTCTTTCTAAAATATTATATTAGACGATATCAAAACATATCGGTTCTCTGCTAATAAACAGAACCCTTAATGAATATGAGGTATCTCTACACGAAGGAGTATAGTAGCTATTCATGGCTCTATCCCACAGCGTTTCTTTTGGGAATGTTGGGGTCTTATTCTCTGCAGTTTCGAAGGGACGGGTTTCTCATTACCCATTTCATTAGATTAATTAGGGGATATTTTGAAAACTCAGACGTGCTGGAGGGTGTAGGTCCTTTTGTTCCCGACAGATATCTCCGAAAGCGCCAGCTTAGATTGTTATTTCTTCTGGCCGCAAGAACTAACCTGCCTCAAATAATGCCGGTGGAAAGGGCAATAAGTCTGCTGAACAAGATTACCTCGGAGATCGACGTCTTTTATATTAGTGAAAGTACGTTCAGAAGGAAAATACTCTTAACTTTAGAGAGTTTCTTGTCTTCCTAAAGTTGAACCATCTCTTATGCGTTCCTGATTCTTTACCCTTTCTCAAATAGATGCCTTGAACTGTAATTGTGTTTGTAATATATTTTGAGTGAATAAATAAACTGATAAAAAAAGTTTTGTGTATTTTATTTTGACTTCTTTTTCCCTTTAAATGCCGGAAGGTAGTCATATGGCCGGACTTCGAGGGCCGGCATTTTTTTGGAAAATCAAAACCTATTATTAAATACATCCTTTTTTGGAAATATGTCAAAAGTAAATAATAGAGACTTACCATATAAATGATCCGTGCTTCGTTTATGCCTTCATTTATCGAAAAAAAAAAATATTTCTCATAAGACGAGAGGGTTGGCACATAACTTTTCATTATAAATAAAATCAAACAACTCAAATATGAATACGAATTTCAACAATGGGAATTTCTGTAATTACCTAAAACATATTCATATATATCTAGAGCGTATGACGATTGTCAACCCTGCATAGCGACGCATTTTGGTTACCAAAAAAGCTTTTTATAAAATCGATATAATATCGATAATTCTTGACAATGTGTTGCATCTTATTATTTCCACATGGTGGCAAGAGATGTAACTATACATTTAAAATATTAGATTATTTAAAACAGTCAAACTTGGCTTGATATAAAGTGTTAAACTACCGCGTCTAACTAACTAACCATCACGCCATTTATCCGGAGGGGTAGGCAGAGAGGATGGATCGCCACAATTCTCTGTCCTGGCATACCTCTCAGGCTTCCTCTACATTCATACATCGTACCATGCACGCAGTCCATTATTCCGACTTTGAATGTGCCCGTCTTTTAGTAATTGATTAATTTGGTCATGCTATGTTTCCCTCTTTCGTTCTCGGTTTCTTTTTCCACTCACCCTGCTTGTGTACAACTTTTTAACCATTCTACCCTCACCCATTTGTTCTATATGTCCAAACCATCTCAGGGATCCTTTTTTTTATTTTATCCATAATGCTGTCATCTGCCTTACATTTCTCTCTTATTTCATTGTTCGTTTTCCCGCACATTCTTCTTAGTGATCTTATCCCGCTTTCATCCTTCTTTTGCCAGCTCCAAGCTTCACTTCCATACATGAGGGTTGGCACTAGAGCCCCATTGTGTACTGCCATCTTGGCTTCTGTGGATATATTTCTAGTTGCAGTAATGACTTTGAGTGCGCCATTTATTTTATTCCCAGCACCAACCCTTCTTTCGATGTCTTTTTCCATTTTTCCGTTACTTGTAAACATGCTTCCCAGATACGTAAATTCGTTCTATATAACGCGTCTATAGACGTGAATTTTGTATGGCCGGCCTCCCGTGCACGGGATTATAGACCGTCTATAGACGATTGCGGCATAGAACCAGTCAAATGAATTAAATTAGAATTTTTACGTACATCTAGGGAAAATTATAATAGATTGCGTAAGTTTAATTGGTTCATAAGCCGGTATTATACAGACTAACCTTGTGAAATTGCGTTGTTTTCGCTATAAGAAACATCCAAGGATCATATTACCCCATTATAATTCGCCCGTTGTGGTTTTCCAGGTGAAAAAATATATTAAAAAGGTAATGATGCCAACATTCTGGCGGCGAACTTATCTGGAATATTTTCTCAGTCTCTTTTGTTTTTTAGAATTGCGAATCTTATATTGTTTGAACACGCATTTTAGATTTTGATAAAATTGATTTAACTTATACTTCTGGTTTATTTAGTAATTGGATTTGTTATTTCATGGAGCATGTTCTTGTGATATAGACTGTCTATTTTGGATAAAGACAAATAAAACATATCCGTGAATACCTTCCTTCTGATGCCATTAAAACCTCTATAAATTAATCATTGAATCCTTGTAACCCGCAATGGGTAAAATCCAGTATTTGTCTACAAATATTTGTATAGTTATCCGTAGCTCTATCCCACGGCATTTCTTTTATGAATGCTCGGAACCAATTCTTTACAGCTTCGAAGAGATGGGCATCTCATAACCCATTTCTTTAAATTAATCAGGGGATATTTCGAGAACTCGGCCGTGCTAGAGGGTGTTGGTCTTTTTGTCGCTGATAGATTTCTCCGACAGCGAGAGCACAGATTGTTTTACCAACCGGCCACCAGAACCAATCTGCAGAGGCAGCAGCCCACCGGTGTCACCAGAGGGTGACACCGGTGGGAAGAGCAATTAGTCTGTTGAAAGCGGTCTCCTCGGAGATCGACGTCTTTTATATTAGTGAAGGTACGTTCAGGGGACAAATACTCTTGACTTTAGAAAGTATCTTGTCTTCCTAATGTCGAACCATCTCTAATGCGTTCCTGGTGCTTTGTTGTATTTTTATAATATTTTACCTGTACTTAAACATTTTCCTGTTTGAACCTAATGTCTTTTGGAGTTAATAAACTGATTTGATTTGATTTGATTTGAACATGTATATATTCAAAATGTTGTAAAAACAAAAACTGGTCCAAATTATAGCATATAGATAGAGTGACATCTCCAGGCGTTTTCTAGCAATTCGCTAATGGCGGTAGCCTTTCACATTGCGTTAAAAAGATCATCTGCTTAATGCTTAAAAATATAATCTACGTAGATGGCGTTAGTTTGTAGATTGAAAACTTACCATGTAAAGGGTGGTGTTACGGATTAACATATATACAACTTCAAAAAATTTGTCAACATGGTGGTCATTAGAAAAAGGAGGAATGGGGAATGTTGTATTACATAAAGCGTGCGCTTAACCCAACCAATGACAGGTCATAAGTCCTGTAAACACCTCGATCAACCATATTCTGTTTCCAATTTGCATCTTCGTCTCTATTGAGATACAATTAATCCTCTATAAATTCGTTTGTCATCTCACGTATCGACTATTGCAACTCCACTATATGGACAAAAAATATATATATATATATATATATATATGTATATATATATATATATATATATATATATATATATATATATATATATATATATATATATATATATATATATATATATATATATATATATATATATATATATATATATATATATATATATATATATATATATATATATATATATATATATATATATATATATATATATATATATATATATATATATATATATATATATATATATATATATATATATATATATATATATATATATATATATATATATATATATATATATATATATATATATATATATATATATATATATGCATATATATATTATACATTATACATAAAGCGTGCGCTTAAGCAACCAATGGTCATAAGTCCTGTAAACACCTCGATCAACCATATTCTGTTTCAATTTGCATCTTCGTCTCTATTGAGATACAATTAATCCTCTATAAATTCGTTTGTCATCTCACGTATCGACTATTGGAACTCCACTATATAAAAAAAAAAAAAATATATATATATATATATATATATATATATATATATATATATATATATATATATATATATATATATATATATATATATATATATATATATATATATATATATATATATATATATATATATATATATATATATATATATATATATATATATATATATATATATATATATATATATATATATATATATATATATATATATATATATATATATATATATATATATATATATATATATATATATATATATATATATATATATATATATATATATATATATATATATATATATATATATATATATATATATATATATATATATATATATATATATATATATATATATATATACATATATATTAATACGGCGACGAAGCAAGGGTAGACATATTAAAGACTAAGCAAATTTTGAGGACTTCCGAGACGAAGACACTGAGGACGATAGCAGGCAAGACACTGAGAAATCGTTTGAGGAACACCAGATTAAGAGAGATTTGTGAGGTTGAGTTTTATAAGAAGGAGCAGACAGCGAAAAAGGGACTGGTACGGTCATGTTCAAAGAATGGACACCACCAGACTCCCCTATATTGCATTGCATAATCAGCCTCATGGGAAGACCTCCTAAAATATGGACGGACAGCTGGGAGTCTACTTCACAGGAGGAGCAACACTATGGAGAATAGATCACATAGGTGTACAACAAGGAAGAAGAAGAAGAAGAATAAGAAGTATAAGATAAATATTAAGAAACGTATTTAATTGAATAATTTAATCTAATTACACAAACAAAGACTATAAATTACATATTTTTATTCTCTTACACACATTCCTATTTATCTGTCTTAATAGAAATTTACACTATTCTCAAAATTTCGTTCACTTCTCGTAGAAAACGGTTGACCACAATGTGGTAACCACCACAGTGATAATTTGAATGATAATCCGACTGCTGTTCTTGGAGCCGGGCGATCCGCTGAAGCAGACTGCAGTATTGATGGAGTCACACCTCGCCGTCCTCACGCTGTCGGCCGACAGGGTCTCTGATATCCTCCTCAGCATCACCGCTGCTTCCTTGCTGCACTTTACCTTGGATGCGAGCGAGATGCAGCGGTTGAAAGCGTAGCTTGCACTGAAAACAAAATTATTTAATTAGACTAACTAACATTCGGACGACTTGACTACAGTGGGTCAGTATTGTTGCATTTGAACGGCCGTAACGTTGAAAGGGAGGAAAAATTGAAATACCTCGGCAGCATATTAACGCAATCTCTTGACCCAGATGAAGAGATAAAATGAAGGACTGAGGCAGCAAGAGCTACGTTTAATAAAATGAAATCACTCTTCTGCAATGATAACGTAAACTTGAAACTCCGCTAGAGAATGATCAAATGCTATGTGTGGTCTCTTTTATTGTATGGATGTGAAACGTGGACCTTGAAAGTCAACTCAATGAACAGACTGGAAGCATTTTAATGTGGCTCCATCGCAGAATGTTGCGGATCTCATGGACTGATATGGTCACCAACAATGTGGTGCTACATAGAGCCAGAGTAGGAAGAGAATTGTTGTCTGATGTGAAGGCTAGAAAGTTGATATATTTGGAACACATTCTCCGCAACGAGCACCTCATCATAAAAGGGAAGAGCGAGGGTAGGCGCGGTGTGGGAAGACCCCAGATGTCCTGGCTCCAGAAT
Organism: Lepidostoma basale; assembly: GCA_022606425.2. Taxonomy (NCBI): domain Eukaryota; kingdom Metazoa; phylum Arthropoda; class Insecta; order Trichoptera; family Lepidostomatidae; genus Lepidostoma; species Lepidostoma basale. Next base: position 15,795 of record JAHDVF020001047.1, read on the forward strand.
ATCAAGGAATGAACCGAAGTTCGGGGGATGGGGGAGTTGTTCCGTCTGGCACAGGACAGAGAGGCCTACGCCGGGTGACAGCCGACGTCGGCGGGACCTGATATGGCACTCCAAGAAGAAGAAGAAGAATTGTTCATTGCTTGTTTGATTTTTCTCTAACTGTGCTAAAAGAAAGTCCACGTGTCACGGTGCGGTGTAATCAAGACACACTTGAAAGGAGAGTTTGAAATCGGAATAATGGAATGTTCATTGTTTTTCGCTTCAATCAACAACAATGAAAATCTATAATAATATTTAAAATCTAATTGCAAAAAGCATAAAAAATTTGGAAAACGTTCATGAGGTTTGAAAAACTTTCCATCAGGACTCATGTACCTAAACTTATGTGAAGGGTAAATATTGATCCAATATTGATTGATCCAATTTTCATTATTTGTCTCTCTCGTACGCGTGAATATAAAAGTTGCGAGAGTGAGACCGCAATATATTTGACTTTTCACTCGCGAATAAGATGCCAAATAATGTATGTGTCTAACTATCAAGTCATATATTATTATTTTTATTATATATTTTACAATTCGATGTGCGAATTTTCGACAGGCTAGTATATTTTTTCATTGTATTGGTTTTATATCTCCGATTTTCGATTAAATACTTTTTCTGTGAAGCTAAGCGTAGAGATGACGAGGAGGAGAAGAACAGAGAGGCCATTAGAAATCGTGGGTGTTCCACTGCTAACGTTTTCCCGTCTCTAGATGCCCCAGAGTTTGTGGGGTTGGAACATATAGCCATATGATGACTCATGTACGTGAAGGACAGTCTTCCTCAGGATACGTGGGAGAGCCGAAATTGATATTTATCATGTCCAGGCTTGCAACAAACTCCCATGAATTAGGAGCCAAGCTTTTATTATTATTATTTTGAATCGCTCTTTACATCATTACAGCGCAAGTCAAATCGATGTCATTTAATTACCATATTCTGCTCCATTTACTAGTGTATATAAACTGCAACGAGTTGAAGTTTCGTCACATTTGATAATGCCTTGGAAGGGCGAAACATATAATTCCCATAAAATATAATAAAACTTTTAGAAAACTGACGTTTTTATACGTATTAATTATTTAATATGGAGTTAAATTTTATTGTTCAAGAAACAATAAATAAGTAAAGCGTAAAATAGCTATTATAATCATTCCCATGAGATGTAATAGGTGGCTTATCTATCGTCATTTAATTGTCACGTGAATTCTACACCAGACCAAAGACAGTGTGACAATCACACTGCCATAGCTGGGAATCGAACCTGGGACCTTCGGTGTGAGAGTCATATCACTTGCCAGTCGGCCACGAGTGTCCCTTAGATTACCAACCGATTCCAAACAAACAATACTTCAATACAATATTTATAAACAGTGCTGTCATACACTTTTTAAGTTATTTGTCGTTTGTCATTTGTCGTTTGTCATTTGTCGTTTGTCATCTGTCATTTGTTAAAGAGCGAATTTCAGGCAAAGCAGGACAAAGCCAAAGTTGATTAATACAATGAAAATGGTTTGTACAAAAATATGAAAGAATTTAAATGAAAGACTTGTTTAATAATGAAAAATCGTAAATCCTGCAAAACCGTTTTAAGGATAAGTTTTCACATGAACAGTCCACATGAAATAGATGAATTTTTCATCTGAAAATACAGGAGAGTCAAAATATTTGGGCAGGGGTCGTCAACATTTTGTGGTTATCAATAAAAAAATTAAAGTTCTTCTTCTCCTTCTTCTTCCTTGTGGTAGACCTATCAATCAAATCAAATAAGTTTATTTTCTCAAAAGATATTACAAACAGTTTTTATATAATATAATAGTTTAAGACATCTATTGAGAACAGGTAAAATATAACAAATATATAATACCAAGAACGCATTAGAGATGGGTCGACATTAGAAACACAAGATACTCTCCAAAGTCAAGAGTATTTGTCTTCTGAGCGTACTTTCATAAATATGAAAGACATCGATCTCCGAAGCGATCATGTTCAGCAGTTTGATTGCTCTCCCTACCAGCATCACCAGAGCCAGGTTGGTTCTGCATGCTGGGAGATAAAACAGTCTGTGCTGACGGCTGAAGATAACCATCCGGAACATTAAGATGGATAGCCTCCAAGATGACGGAATTCTCAAAGAATCCCCTGATAAGTCTGAAGAAATGGGTAAGTGTGCACCCATCCCTTCTTATCTGTAAACTATTGGTCCCCAGCATGCCCAAGAGGAATGCAGTGGGATTAAGCCATGGATAGCTACCAAACTCCTTCATGTAGAGATATCTCAGAAATCTTTTCTACCTATATGGTATGTTCTCCAGAGTGTTGCTCCTCCTGTGAGATAGACTCCCAGCTGTCCTTCCATCTTTTAGGAGGTCTTTCACGAGGATGCAATATAGGGGAGTCTGGTGGTGTCCAGTCTTTGAACATGACCGTACCAGTCCCTTTTTCGCTGTCTGCTCCATCTTATAATATCCTCAACCTCACATATCTCTCTTATTCTGGTGTTCCACAGGTGAAAATATTATCCAAAAAGGAAATGGTATAAGAATTAACCACCCCTACCGGACCCTAAAGCCAATATTCATGGCAAGAAAACTAAAAAAAAAGGTTGGTGAACGGAATCGGCTCACGAATCATTGGTTGATGCCTGCTGCAATGGAGAATAAAATATAATTTTGCATGAAATTTCGATGGAATTTCGACAATTCTATAGTCACTAGGGGTTGGGGTGCGTTATGGTACATTGTTTAAGCGTTTACTGTAAATATGGTAGGGGTTGTTTGACTGAATATTCAATATTGGCCATCCGATTGCGTTAATAATTCTGGAAATATTTTAATTTATATTGGGTGGTTTTATGTTCTAGGTCGATGAATTGATTAACTAACTAACCATCACGCCGTTTCATCGGAGGGGTAGGCAGAGAGGATGGATCGCCACACTGTTCTATCCTGGCATAACTCTCGCGCCTCTTCTACATTCACACATTGTGACATGCACGCTCTTCGATTGTTCCTACTTCGAACATGGCCGCCTTTCAGTAATTGATTAATTTGGTCATGCCATGCCTTCCTTGGCCTTCCTCGACTTATTTTTCCATTCACACTACATGTATATATCATTTTAACCATTATTCCCTCATCCATTTGTTCCATATATCCAAACCATCTTAGTGACCCTTTCTAGATTTTATTTATTACGCATTCATCCGCCTTACACTCCTTTCTTACTTCACCATTAGATATTCTACATACATTCTACATAGATACATTGTTTTTCCGTACATTCTGCTAACTCTAAGCTTCACTTCCATACATAAGGGTCGGCACTAGAACTCCACTGTGCACTGCCATCTTTGCTTCAGTCGATATATTTCTATTTGCGGTAATGACTTTGAGTGCACCATTTATTTTGTTTCCAGCTCCAACCCTTCTTTTGATATCTTTCTCCATTCTTCCATATTTTGTAAACACGATTCTCAGATAAAGTAATTCGGTTACTTACTCTATTTTCTCACCTTTCTTCCTTTTCAAATACCATAACTTTTAAATAAAAAAAATATGATTTAATTGTATCTCAATAGAGACGAAAATGCAAATTGGAAACTGAATATGGTTGATCAATGTGTTTACAGGACTTATGACCATATCTGGTCTAATGTTTGGCATATAGATAGGAGTGTGACATCTCCAGGCGACTTCTAACAATGTGCTAATGGCGGGGTAGCCATAAGCACATTCTTAGAAGTAGTTAGGGGTAGCTAACATTGAGTTAAAAAGATGTTCTGCTTAATGCTTAATAAACATAAATCTCCATAGATTGCGTTAGTAATCTTAAAAAGATTAACATATGTAATCAAAATCTTCATAGATGGCACATTGAAACTGACTTGTGAAATCTGGCATAGGACTTAAACATATATACAACTTCCAAAAAATTTGTCAGACATGGTCATAAAGAAAGGTGGAATGGGGAATGTTGTAATGACAGGTCGTAAGTCCTGTAAACACCTTGATCAACCATATTCAGTTTCCAATTAGCATCTTCGTCTCTATTGAGATACAATTAAATCATGAATTGATAACCCACGGTGGGTGAAATCCAGTATTCGTATACAAGTATAAGTATACATTCACAAAAAATATTAGAAAAACAATTTAATCATAATATGCCGTTTTTTTTTAAACTTATGGGTTTTATACTGTAGAATTAAATAATGACGAATCTTTTATGAATTCAAACGCAGTTTTGATTTATGAATTAAAATTACTTTTGAGTTTATTATTGCATATTACGACATGTTTTGAAGGTTTTGGACCTATATCACCAGTAGAATGACACAAACTGTTGATATGTTTCTCCCGATGATAGTGTAGATAGATATTGGAAACATGTCGAGAAAAATATACTCAAAAGTGGAAAAAACAGTGTTTAATAAAAGAATCGTAGTATCGCTTAACCCAACCAATGACAGGTCATAAGTCCTGTAAACACCTTGATCAACCATATTCTCTTTCCAATTTGCATCTTCGTCTCTATTGAGATACAATTGATTCTTGAATTGATAGCCCGCAATGGGTGAAATCCAGTTGTTCGTCTACAAGTATTTGTATACATTCAAAATGTTGTAAAAAAACAAAAAACTGGTCAAAATTATAGCATATAGATTGGAGTGACATCTCCAGGCGGTTTCTAGCAATGCGGTAAATGGCGGTAGCCTTTCACATTGCGTTAAAAAGATCTTCTACTTAATGCTTAAAATACGATCTTAATAGATGGTGTTAGTGTGTAGATTGAATATACTACCATGTAAAAGGTGGTGTTGAAGATTAACATATATATAACTTTCAAAAAATATTTGTCAGACATGGTGGTCATAAGAAAAAATAAGGTGGAATGGGGAATGTGGTATTACATAAAGCGTGTGCTTAACCCAACCAATGACAGGTCATAAGTCCTGATAACACCTTGATCAACCATATTCTGTTTCCAATTTGCATCTTCGTCTCTATTGAGATACAATTGATTCTAGAATCGTAGTATTTTATTCCCTGAATATACCTGAACCATTTTTTAACCATTAAACCCTTACCTCTCCATTTTTTTTATATTGTTTGTCAGCCAACTCTAATTTAAATAATGTCAAAATATTTTTATTGATAGGTAGTAAAAAAAAAGAAAAAATCTTAAAAATTCATTTGTAATGCTTCATTCTCTTCTTCATACATCTGATGTTTTCATTAATATTAAATACAGTATAAGTATAAAAAAAACATCTAGCAGTGCGTTAATGGCGGTAGCCTTTCAAATTGCGTTATAAAGATCTTCTGCTTAATACTTAAATCTAATCTTCATAGATGGCGCTGGTCTGTAAATTGAAACTGACATGTGAATTGTGGTGTTCGATATTAACATATATACAACTCCCAAAAATTTGTTAGACATGGTGGTCATAAGAAATGTGGAATGGGGAATGTTGTAATGACAGGTCATAAGTCCTGTAAACATCTAGATCACCATATTCAGTTTCCAGTTTGTATCTTCGTCTCTATTGAGATAAAATTAATCCTTGAATCATGAAAATGTTTTAGAATGAGCTTTTTGGAGAGTTCTCACATTACTTAAATGCATAACGTAAAGCTACGTTAATTTTAATTAGAACATTGTTAAATCTAATTCAAATTTCCCGCTATTGTAGTGTTAAGGAAATCAGTACTTCGCTTGGTAAACCATTAAACGAACAAATTGATATAAAATGGTTCTACTGTACGCGTGTTTATTCTCTTCCACTCTTTCTCCCCCATACCGGATTATATTACGGTTTTATTAGTGCCTATCTCTGCCGCAGAACTACGTGATGGTTTACGTGACGTTATCGTTGTTTAGTTATGAAAAGCTTTCTTTCCGTATTTTACGACTACGTGAAACGCATTTTTATAAACGCCATATGAGAATTTTCATGTAGCGAGTAATGTAAACAATATTGAAAAAATATCAGATGAATATTTTTATTATTTATGTGCGTATATTATCAAATGGAAAATAATATTATAGTCAAGCGTTCAAAGTTGGAAAAATAAAAAGACGTTCCTAAAGTTCAAGCTTCTAGAAACATCAAGCTGCATATTTATAACACAATCGTCAAGCCAGTGGTGACATATGGTTCTGATTCGTGGACAATCAAATCAAATCAGTTTATTTCATCAACAGACATTACAAAATTAATTTTTAAGGCATCTATTGAGAATAGGTAAAATAATATATTGTGTATAGTAGACTACCAGAAACGCATGAGATTACGCATGAGTTCAATATTAGGAAGACAGGATACTCTCCAGAATCAAGAGTATTTGCCTAGGAATGTAGAACGGAAGAAGGTATTATGAACAAAATTATGAAAGAATCGCTGTGTTGGTTCGGACATATGGAACGCATGGATGGAGAAAGAATGGTTAAGAAAGTATACGTTAATGATGTAAATGGGGTACGGAGTCGAAGCAGACTGAGGAAAACATGGCATGACCAAATTGATCAAATTTTACAGGTTGCTCATGTTAGAAGTCGGAGGAATCGACGTGCATGTATGACTCGTTGTATGAATGTGGAGGAAGCTAGAGAGGTTTGCCAGAATAGAGTAGTGTGGCGGTCCATTCTCTCTGCCTACCCCTGCGAGGAAACGTATTGCCTTCTGAACGTACTTTTACTAATATGAAAGACGTCGATCTCCGAGGAGACCGCGTTCACCAGAGGCAGGTTGGTTCTGGCGGCCGGTAGGTAAAACTATCTATGCTGTCGCTGTCGGAGATATCTATCAGGGACAAATAGCCGAACGCCTTCCAGCGCGGCCGAGTTCTCGAAATATCCCCTGAGTAATCTAAAGAAATGGGTTATGAGATGCCCATCTCTTCGAAGCTGCAGAGACTTGGCCCAATGACTCTTAAAGGTCAACAAATAATCTAGTGGATACATATCTTGAAGAGTTTTAGCCTCCTTGAATATTTTATTCCAAGTTCCTCGATCCTGCGCCTTTTGCTCCCAGCAGTCCGTTTTGCCAAACCTAGCCAGATCAGTAAGAACATTATTCAATAGGCGCTGTCTAAGCCTTCCAAGAGGTCTTACTCCGGTCGGTCTTTATTTATTTATTTTTATTATATTATACATAAATGGGACATTTAAACATAATAAAACATTTAAAGAAAAACATTTAGACGATTCATTTACACACAAAACCGTTTAATAACAAATAAAATAACGATATGAAACTAAAAAAATAGTATATCTCAGAAGGATTTTAAATACTCGTATACCTACCAAAGTCAGTAAGGCAGTACTCTTTCCGGAATTTGTAATAATTTTTTATGAACACTGCCCCACTGACACATGTCCAAATCCATGACGATTACATTCAACGTCCGAATTGCTTTTCTTTGGTTTTGGTTCTGCGCGACGGAGTAAAGAACAATTGATGTTGGCGCTGTGGCAGGAAACTATCAGGAACAAAAATATCTGTTTGTTCCAGAACATAGGGGTTCTCAATAGAGCCCAGTTGCTGTAAATCCAGTCTTGATATGTGTCCAATCCAAGCCAAGCGACCAACTCTCACGGTGCTCATAATAAGGGGATGCTGGGTCATCGTACGGATCTCTTGGTTGCTCCTATGCCTCCAAGTTCTCACTGCAATACCAGGTCTGGGTTCTAGGATCATTCTTAGGATCTTTTCTCAACCCACTAGATATTATGTTTTTCTTTAAGAGTCATCATTCGTTCCTACGTCGCAAATGCTTAAATCAGGTGAGCGCGCGGGCCATCCACGTCACCCCTCAGAGAGACGAGGCGCGCAGGGAACATCTGTCGCAGTTTTGTCATCGAAATTCTAGCAGTAAGGGCGGTAGAACCGTCCTGTTGAAACCAGATATCTCACAGATCTGTTTCCTCCATTAGTTCTTCCAATTGAGGTCTACAAAAAAAATTCCAACATGGAAACATAACGTTGAGCATTGACAGTCACAGTTCGTCCATTCTCCTCGAAAAATACGGCGCAATTTTCGTGTGTTCTTACGGTTTTGGGTCTTCCTAAACTCCTAGGTCCTAGTGTGGAACCAGTTTCTTCTAACGCACCCAAGTCATGATTAAATAACTGCGAGGGACGGTATCAGGACGCCCAAGATTGAAATGCAGCCGAAAGGCCCGCTGGGTGGCGATGACAGAACGGCCATTTTCAAGAAAAGTGCGGACGGCAAAGCCCCGGTGTTGTCCGGACCAAACCAATACATTGACTGAAAACGGCAAGACCCTCCCGATACAATGAGACCACTCCCAGGTTCCTACCCACACCACACGGGATGTACCGGCCTTTCAAAACTGCACTGTCTATTTTGTCGCAACCTGTATGTGAAATCTTTATGGCATAAGCAAAGGTACATTTTTCAGTGAAATACATTATCTGCACGCATTATTTCTCACTATATTTCACCGCGGCAGGAATTACCATTTTAATTCCATTACAAGGTTCCTGGACTTGGTTCAAATAAAATGGAGTTCGCACAATAGATTTGAATAATACTTTTTACATTATAAGTACATTAAATTCATATTTGTGTAAGTTTTCTCCTTTACAATAGCGCCGTGAACCTCGCACGGGGGGATGGAAACTTTTATGGCACGGAATTCCAAGATGTCACCATTGTCGCAGGGATATTACGGACATTTTTAAATGCTAACGGTTCTTGGAAAATTATTGTGTGTCGGAAAAATTTCTGTTTAAATGAACGCTGTTCCGAATTTTATTTAACCGTTGGGAAGAAAGCAATTTCGGCGTTTAAGCTGACTTAAGCGCCGAAATTGCCTGAAATTTAATATGAGTTAAATATTACTATACAGGTATATCTTCTTCTTCTTCTTCACTTTTGGTAGACTCAGGAGTCTATTAATTCAGGCGGGTCCTCTTGAGACGCTGAACTCCAGCTTTCTCTCCACCGTTTCGGGGGTCTTCCTGGTCGGCGTTGTCCGTTTGGCGTTCCATGGAGAGCTATGTGTGGTATCCTATTTCACAATTCCATTTCACAATTTCCAACAGGTATATATAGGGTGTTTTTTTAAAGGTTTGGTTTTTAAACTGACAACATTGTTTCTCTTCTTCTTCTTCTTCTTTTTGTCCTGTCACACCTCCGTGGTGCATAGGGCCTCAAGGAATCTTCTCCACCCGACTCTATCGCATGCCTGATGCTTAACATCGTCCCAAGTGAGACCTGCTGCCTTAACCTCGTCCTGCAGGGTTCTTCTCCAGGTGGCTCTAGGTCTGCCTCGCTTTCTCTTTCCCCCCATAGGGGACCAGTCTAGTGCGCCCTGAGCGATGCAGGCTGGGTTCCGTCTCAGAGTGTGACCGATCCACTGCCATTTGCGCCTAGCGACTTGTTCTCTAATTGGCTTTTCGCCTGCTATGGTCCAGAGAACGGCATTTGACACTGTTTGGAGCCAATAGATTTTGAATATTGAGCGAAGGCACCTATTTATAAACACCTGGAGTTTACCAATAACGTCTGCGGTAGACTTCCAAGTCTCACATCCGTACAGCAGTACGCTTTTAACGTTACTGCTGAATACTTGGAGCTTGAGCTTTCTCGAAATGATACCGGAGTGCCATACAGGGCGAAGCATAGCGAAAGCTCCCCTTGCCTTGTCAAGTCTGCTGGCTACATCCTCCTCCGTACCTCCTGAGCCTGCTATCATACTACCGAGGTAGCAGAAGCTGGTCGTGGTCACAAGGGGGACACCGTGGAGCAAGATTGGGGTGGAGTCATTTGTGGACACTCGTAGGTCTACTGTCTTGGACATGTTAATCTTGAGACCTACTTTGCTTAATCTTGAGATCAACATTGTTTCTACAGACTGTCAATTTGACAGTTGACAGTTGATTTGTAGTCAATATGTTTTGCCATTTTACCCAGTTGCTCAAAAATTGGACTTAACGATTGCACTTCATTCGAGCTAGCCGTGGCCCGAAATCATATTCAAACAATAATGGCATAAAATTATTTATTAAATAAAGCCAATATTATAGACATTAACATTATTTTAATGTGTTTTTTTTTCATTTTGAATTTGTATAAAAGAATTTTCAGAAAAGAGGAGAAATCAAGAAAATTCTGAAGAATTATGCGCATATTGAAGAAATATACCAAATTTAGTCAATTACTACATTCATCGGGAGAAGATGAGGCATTGCGTTCACTTCTTTCGACTGCTTGGTGGTTGTATGTCTGTTCGTCCCTGATAATTATCTTCGGCAAAGGGGCCACAGATTGTTTTATTCCCACCAACCTGCCAATGGATATGCCGGTAGGTAGAGCAATGTCTTTGCTAAATCGTGTTACCTCGGAGTTTGTAGTATTTTGTGTTAGTGTAGGTCACCTGAGGGAAGCACTATATTTATTATAATTGTATTTTCATTTTAGAAATTTGTCATGTATTTCATGTTTCTCTCTCTGTTTACTATGTAATTAACTAACTAACCATCACGCCATTTCCCCGGAGGGGTAGGCAGAGAGGATGGATCGCCACAATGCTCTGTCCTGGCATACCTCTCGGGCTCCCTCTACATTCGTACATCGTACCATGCGCGCACGTCGATTATTCCGACTTCCAATGTGACCGCCTTTTAGTAATTGATTAATTTGGTCATGCCATGTTTTCCTCGGTCAACCTCGGCTTCTTTTTCAACTTACGCTGCTTGCAAGAATATGGCAGGACAAAACAATGTGGCGATCGATCTTTATGCCTACAACTCTGGGGAAATGACGTGATGGTTAGTTAGTTAGTTATTTAACCTTTAAACGCCCGTGCGCCGCGTGCAATAAAGGTAGCCCACTGCCCAAGCAAATATTCGCGCGACTTGCGACCTACGCGTAGCGGTTATAAAAAAATTATATCTCTAAAATTAGTCGTCCTTTTAAGGTACAATAAAAAGCATTATCAAAATAAGAGATTGTTTATAATTTACAAAAGCTTTATTTGTAATATCTTATATTTTGGTTTGAATGTATACAAATACTTGTAGACTAATACTGGATTTTACTCATTGCGGGTTAATCATTTTTACACACCTTATCTTTATAGATGGCGCTAGTGTAGATTGAACTAAAAAATGTGAAGTGTTTCTCAACATAGTAGCATATAAAAATCTTTTAAAAAATTGTCAGACGTGGTGGTCGTAAGAAGGGGGGAATGGGGAATGTTGTATTACATAAAGCAATCGCGGAACCTAACCAATGACAGGTCATAAGTCCTGTAAACACCTCGCCCACCACGTTCTGTTTCCAAAAATAATTTACATCTTCGTCTCTATTGAGATAATAAAATCCTTTTACATCTTCGTCTCTATTGAGATACTAAAATCCTTAAAAATCTTATATTTTATATAATCACACATTAAAGTTAAAGAATAAAAAAAAAAATGAAGATATCTAATTAAAAAATTTTTTTTCGTATGCCAAATTTTAAAATATTTGTCTATGCATAGACTTATTTTAGGCAGTGGTGTAGATTGTGTATTTTATTAGGCGGACCGTAACAAAACTACACACATCCCAAGAGTCGACCTTGTAACGCAGGTAATATTACGGATCATGACAAAAATATTTATCGGAACCGAAAATAAAATTATGGATCGGTATCTCAAAGACATAATTTACGTAAGCTATTATATATATTTTGAATACTATTGTGATAAATCAGTGTAATTCGATAGCGAAATGCACCATAATTATCGGTCCCGCACGGTACCGTTGAGTGACGCAAATCCGCGGTCCCGTACGGGACCACCGGGCGCCTAATGTTAAATAAATAAACTGTTATTCCCCTTAGAACACTTGCTCACACCCACAAAAAAAAATTTTTTCATCGAAAATTTATTCATTATTTTAAATTCTTATTAATATTTTATTATACAAAATAAACTCAAGAGCACGGAATGGATGAATGTTGAGAACTGTTTAAATAATATGCATAAATCTCTTGAAAATAGACGTACTCTTCATGATATGATGTTGCTTCATAAAATAATTCACTTTAAAATTGACAATTCTGAACTTCTCAGCAAATAGTCACTCAATACCCCCATGTCTCGCAGGAGACACACCGCGAGCCAAGTTTTCCATCTTCCTGTTTATCGCACAAACTACGCTCTGAGCGCGGCATTGTATCGAATCTGTGATATCTACAACAAGCATTTTTGAGCAAGGAGACATTGACGTCTTTCATTTGAGCGAGCGAAATTTAAAAAAAGTGATCGAAGCAACATTTCGGCGCGGATGTGACCACGATGTAACGTGATATTATAATACTCGTATATTACTTTTTATTTTATTTTATCTTAATTTTATTTTTTATTTCCAGTTCTATAAGTATTTTAACTCTTAAATATTATGTATACCTTATTTTGTCTTAGTTTAACTTCAATCTTGTTTCTCACTATCATTTGTTGATTGTTAACTATTATTTTATATTTGTGGTAGCATGTAATTGGCCTTATTTTAATTATTCTAAATGTTTCTTTTATATATATGTTATTGATATCGCTGTACGAGTATGTTACCCTTAATAAATAAATAAACAAATTAATGTATAATTACATTTAAACCACAAATTCAATAACTATACAAATTTCAGTTTATTTGCGGTTTGGTTATTTATTAACTAAATTTATTTATCGTATAATTGTGCTAACATTTATTATTTTAAAATAATTAACATCTTATAACTATGGAACACAAGGCAATTAATCTTTATACTTAAATAAAGAACACTCTAGACAAAAACATTTTCAATATTAATTAGCAATAATTAGTTCTGAGAACAAAGGTTTTTGATGTTTATGAGAATTCGATAATTTATGTTACGTATTTTGTAGAGACGAGTATACTCGTATAACATTGTAATACTTATTCAATTATAAGGGTATTAGTGGGTTCTGCTAGACTTTGAAAATAAATTTAATAGGTCTAAGGTCTGGTATATAAGCCTCGACACTGACTAATACGACTGAGAGAAGAATAAAATAATTTGAACTCTGGATATATCGAAAAATATTTAAAATAACTTGGAGAGACAGAGTTCGCAGTAAGATTGTTCTCTAACGGATGAAAAAGCATCTGGGGTTGTTCGACAGTGTAAAAACAAGGAAATTCTAAATGCGGAATTTTATCTTTTACGAGAGAATTGCGTACTGTTTATTACATATACAAAATGGATAACCAGCAACTTAAGCGTCTTTCAACGATAAAGGATCTTGGTATTGTTTATGAAAGCAGGCTGACTTTCCATGCTCACATCGAGATAATACGAGTATGTGGAGTTGCACTGAAAATGTTGGGATTTATTCTCCGAACTGGTAGAGTTTTCAGGAATCCCTATGTTTTGCGAATTTTGTATAACTCATTGGTCCGGAGCCGGCTCGAGTGTGGTTCGGTGATATGGAGTCCCCACGAGGCGAGATACTCGCTCATGTTAGAGAGGGTTCAGAAAAGATTTCTGAGATATCTCTACATGAGAGAGTTTGGTAGCTATCCGTGGCCTTATCCCACTGCATTCCTCTTGGGCATGTTGGGGACCAATCGTTTGCAGATAAGAAGAGATGGGTGCACCCTTACCCATTTTTTCAGACTTATCTGGGGATTCTTTGAGAACTCCGTTATCTCGGCATCTATCCATCTTTATGTTCCAGACGGTTATCCTCGACAGCGTCAACACAGACCGTTTTATCTCCCAGCATGCAGAACTAACCTGCCTCTGGTGATGCCGGTGGGGAGAGTAATCAAACTACTGAACATGATTGCTTCGGAGATCGACTTCTTTCATATTCGTGAAAGTACGTAAAGATGACAAATACTCTTGACTTTGGAGAGTATTATATATTCCTAATGTCGAACCATCTCTCACGCGTTCCTGGTATTATTTATTTTTTTATGTTTTACCTGTTATTAATAGATGAAACTATACTTGTTGTTTGTACTCGTAATATCATTTGAGAAAATAAACTGATTTGATTTAATTTGATTTGAGAAAAATATCAACTCCTTCAACAGATAATTTAGAGAAAAAAACACCAGGTAAAAAAGGATCAGATCGGAAAAGAATCTCTTGGCTGTACAATTAAAGGCAATGTTTCAGGGCAGCAGTCAACAAGGTGGAAATATCTCTGATGATCTACCTTCGCAGAGGAGACGGCACTTAGAGCTACATCTATTTAGCTAAAAGGTAGCTAATATTTAGCTAATAGGTAGCTAATATTTAGCTAATAGGTAGCTAATATTTAGCTAATAGGTAGCTAAACATGTAATACGTAGCCTATGCATCTATTTGGCTCGTGCTGTAATGATATACAGAGCGATTCAACATAATAATAATAATAATATATTAGAAAAAAAACGCTTAGAAAATATAAAGTAAGGCCAATTACAAGCTTCCACAAATATAAAATAAAAGTAAACAGTTAACAGACGACTGTGAGAACCGAAATTGAAGTTAAACTAAGACAAAGTGAGGCTAAACAAAATATTTAAGAGTTCAAAATAATAATAGCAGTGGAAATAAAAAAAGAAGTAGTACATTATAAAATCATGTTACATTATGGTCTCATCCACGCCGAAGGTAGCTCCGATCATTTTTTTGAAGTTTTGCTCCTTCAAATGGAAAACATTTGAAAACATATGTGCATTTGTTGTCAATTTGAATAATTTCTTTAATTCCTTTTTGCAGTAAGTTTTCGGTCTTCCTCTATTTTTAGTACAATGAACATCATTAACATCTACTTACTTTACCATTCTTTCTTCATTCATTATTTCCATGTGTCCAAACCATCTTAATGTTACTTTCGTTATTTTGTTCATAACACTTTCTATTTTTATATTTCCATTTGACACTAAATCGTATATAGATTTACGTTTTTCATTATTAACACTATGTTGAGGGAACATTTTCTCTTTTCTGTGTAAAAATAACTTCTTTTTTTCTTCTCCCTAACTTTTCTTTTGAATGTTGTATTTAATCTTTGTGTTTTCTTTTCATTATTAACGTATTTGATAGTAAGGCTTTCATTCCAACGTAGTCAAAGTTAAGGTGACTTGACAAGATGACGTTGACAAGGAAAAACTAGATAAAGGATGGAGAAGTTTTTTTTCCAAACGATTATCTACATCAGAGGAATCGTTATGAAACGACGAGGAAAAGGAAAATTGAACTGAATATTTAAAAATATATTTAGAATCTAATACTTGTTTATTTTTATTAGAAATACAAAACAAAATTAACTAACCATTACGCTGTCTCATCGAAGGGGTAGGCAGGAAAAATGGACTGTCACATTGTTCTTTCCTGACACACTTCTTTTGATTCCTCAACATTTATACGTCATGTCATGCACGCACGTCGATTTCTCCACCTCTTCACGTGGCCGACATTCAATATTTAATTTATTTGATCGTGCCACGTTTCCCCCGCTATTTCTAGTTCCGTTTACATCGTTAACTACTTTCTTTACTATTCTTTTTTCATTCACTATTTACATGTATCTAAACCATCTTAATGATACTTTCATTATTTTGTTCATCTTCTTCTTTTTTTTCCTCAGCCTATTCCCGTCCTCTCCTGGACAAAGGCCTCCTCCATTCGCTTCCATGTCACTTTGTCACGTGCAGGCTGCATCCAGTTTATTCCGACGTGTCTGTTCAGATCATCCTTCCACCGTAGTTTCGGTCGCCCTGCACTTTTCTTTGCCGTCCACGGTCTCCAAGTCAGCAGTCTTCTTGTCCATTTTTCATCTGAGCTTCTGGCTACGTGACCTGCCCATTGCCATTTTAGAGTCGTCACCCGGTGGATTATGTCAGTGATCATTGTTTTTTCTTTCACCGTATCGTTTCCGACTCTATCTCTTGGGCTTATTCCTAACATGGCTTTTTGTGTCACTCGTAGTTTCTCGGCACATTTTGTTCATAACACTTTCATTTATTATATTTGCATTTGACACTCAATCATACCTATATACAATAGATTTATGCACATTCGTCTTTCTCATTTCTACTGCATTTATTTTACTTTCATCCTTATTTTGCCAGTTCCATGCTTCGCTTCCATACATAATGGTCGGTATAAGAACACCATTGTGCGCTACTATTTCAACATTTCTAGATAGATTTTTTTGTTTGCGATGACAACTAAATATTCACAAAAAGCTAACCCATCAAAGCTTGTTAAATATAAACTTACTAACTAACTAACCATCACGCCGTCTCCTCGAAAGGGTAGGCAGAAAGAATGGACTGCCACACTCTTCTTTCCTGACATATTTCTCTCGCTTCCTTGAGGACGTCGCGCGTCGATTTCTTTGACTCCTCGCATGGCCGACATTCAATATTTGATTTATTTGATCGTGCCACGTTTTCCTCGATCTTCCTCTATTTCAGTTACATCGTTAACATTTACTTTTTTTACCATTCTTTCTTCATTTATTCTTTCTATATGTCCAAATCATCTTAATGATCCTTTCATTATTTTGTTCATAATACCATCATTCGCACCGCATTCACCGTATTCGTTAAATATACTGAATGACAAAACATGTGTAAGTACTTTGATGTCTAATTAAGTACTTAATCTCCCTATTCTTACAATGTTAGAAACATTTAAAAAAAGGCTACGAAATTATCGTGTGCGTAGGGCAAATATTAATATCGAAATTTAATTAACATTCTTAGAAGAGGAAACGTTTGATCGCTTTGTTTCTATCCAATTTTGAAACGTAATTATCGACGCATATTAAATATTTCAAGAGATGTAGATAGATCTTTCCATTCTACTACATTCCAAATAATAATTAAGGCTTATTTTTAGGCCGCTGTATAAAACATAATGGCAGTGGGTGGGGATGAGTTCAGACAGTCACCTTGAATCCTGAAGTGAAGGCCATGGAACAGCAGAGGAGGCATAGGAAGATTACATAAAAAGGTGGACGGATGATATTATCAAATCAAATCCAATTAAATCCTACAACTCAAGATAGAAAATGTTGGAAGAGTTTAGAAGAGGTCTAATATTCAGCATTAAAAAGCCTCTACGTAATCAGTCTTTCCGATTTTTTTTATGAATTAAAACACGTTTTTTCCAATTTTCAGCTTACTTTTCTCGATATGTTTCGAAAGCAATACTGAGTTTATATCGCTCTTCCGATGATGAAAGTGTAAAACCTTCGAAACATGTCTGAAAAAATAAACTCAAAAGTGAAAAAAAAACGGTGTTTTATTTACAAAAAAATCGTCTCTATGGATTTCCACAGTGTTAACGCTTTAAGTTTATAAAAAAATGAACCTTTCATTATTAGTCTGCCGTATTGTAGCCTTTCAGCAAAGCTGTAAGGGCTGTTTAAAAAGTTCAACAAAGCTTTTAAAATGTCTTTTAAGTTAGAACATGATACGCCTCAAGCTTTTTGATACAATTTCCATTGTTTGTACATAATTGGTCAAATTATTAGATTACAGAATACAGAATATCCAATCAAAATAAATCTTAGCTTCTTTCAATCTAAGGTCAATTTAAGGTCGGACATGTAAGAAGTCGGAAGAATCGACGTGTTTGTATGACTCGCTGTATGAATCTGAAGTAAGATAGAGAGGTGTGTCAGTATAGTGTAATATGACCGTCTGTTCTCTCTGCCTACCATTTCAAAGAAACTGTGTGATGGTTTGTTGTAGTTGTTTTGGATTTGTTATAAAAATCATCTTAAATATTTAGTATTTTTAATTACTGTTATTGCATTGGGATTTTAAAAACGTTCTGATTCCTGCAAATATCCCATTTTCAATTGCCTTAGTCCGGAGCGTCCAGATTTATTTTGTGGACGTTGGACAATCGAAATGTGCGCGGGAGATGCCTATTGGTGGCGATGAGGTTCGCAACCCATCACACCGCGTCTCTCGCAGGGGCGAAAAGAGAAGGATGGAGTGCCGCATCGGTTAAAGTGTGGCAGTCCATTCTTTCTGCTAAAGTAAGTGAGACGGCGTGATGGTTATTCGATTTCAATTGTCTTATTCAGTTATAATGGAGAACAGAATATTTCCAGTTATGCCGGTAGGTAGAGCAATATCTTTGCTAAATTGTATCACCTCGGAGCTTGACGTATTTTGTGATAGTTTGGCTTACCTGAGCTTACTTCTCTATTATAATTGTATATTCATTTTATCTTATTTTTCTCGCTCAATAGAGCGTTTAGCAAATTAATAAAGCAAATTAAAAAATTATGTATTACTCATTATTGTGTATCTCTAACTTGTATCTTGAGTATATTGGAAAATAATTCTGCAATGCTTTGGATATATTTAAATAAATAAATGAAATAAATTTCAGAACCAAATAAAAAAATATCTCAAAGTTCTTCAGTTACAATTTCACCGATATCGAACAGGCAAGATTACTTTTGTGGAAGCTTATGTATATCGATACTTTAAATTGCGGTAATTTTGAGTTTAGAATATTATATTATTCGGCCGAGGACAAATGAAAAATATTGTGTCTAATAATTTGAACATCTCATGTGACTATCTTTCCTAGAGAAAAAAATATATTTGTAGCATAATAAGGCGGACATTCTGGGTATATTTATTAGTCACACTTCCCGGAAAAAACTTTATTTTGAGAGGATCAATTGAAAATTCCCTCGCTCCGAATTTCCAGAAGAGATTCGACAGACACAGTATTTCCACACATAGAAATACGCGTTTCATGAATAATGAGATGAAATTGGGATTCAAAATAGATAACTGGATATATACAGCGCTGAGAGGTTTTGTTACTATTCCCCGTAGTGATTTGAATCGTGAAATTTTGAATTTAGAGTACCCTGAAAACGATGAAAGCTCTCGTATAGTATAATATATCAAATTCTAAAACAGAACAATGAGATAATTAAAGACGAAGAGCATTGAAAGCTAAAAGACCGCAATTCGCTAACAGACACGACACAGTAAGTTGTCTAAAATTATTTGTAAACGCTAACTAACTAACCATCACGCCGTCTCCCCGACATATTTCTCTCGATTCCTTAACATTCTTACATCGTGTCATGCATGCGCGCGTTTCTCTGACTCCTTACTTGGTCGACATTCAATGTTTTATTTATTTGATCATCCCACTTGGTCTTCCTCTATTTCTAGTTCCATTTAAATCGTTAACATATACTTTTTATAACCATTCTTTCTTCATTCATTCTTTCCATATGTCTTAACCATCTTAATGATCCTTTCATTATTTTGTTAATAAAACCATCATTCGCACCGCATTCACTTTTTATATTTTCATTCGACACTCTATCATACACAGACTATTCACACATTCGTCTACGAAATCTCATTTCTACTGCGTTTATTCTACTTTCATCCTTCTATTGCCAGTTCCACGCTTCTATAAATAAAGGTCGGTACAAGTACACCATTGTGCACTGCCATTTCAAATGGGAAATTCTACCCCACCCACCTTATTCACCAGATATTGCTCCTTCCGACTACCTCTTGTTTCGATCGACGATAAGCGACTTGGCTGATCAAACATTTTTTTTCTTATGACGATACCAAAAATGGGTCGATGAATGGATGAAATCAAAAGACGCGTCGTTCTTCTAATACGGATTTCGAAAATTACCTGAAAGATGGGAGAAAGTATGTAACAAATTATATACGTACTCGTATGTATAACTTGTATAAACATGGCATCCTTTCTACTTCTCTACTCCATCAGGACCAGAATTCCTCAGGACCAGCTCCTTCCAGGGCCCCCTGGGGGGGCAGGTGGCCCACTTTGGAAACCTATGGTCTAAGAGATATCATTTCTACTGCATCATTTATTGCCAGATCCATAAGCACGTACAATATTATGTAATAATTAATACGAATGAAAACGTTTGTTTTCTGAACGTTTTATTATATTTTATGCGAATGATATGCTTGTCTAAGGCATTATTATATAATAAAAATACATTAGACAGGCGAAACATGTCATTCCCATAAAATATTATAAAAAACCTAGAAAACTGACGTTTTTATTCGTACCGATTATTTAATATGGAGTTTTACATCATTGTTCAAGAAACAATAAATGAATTTTATAAGATAATCAAATGATTTTACTGAAATCTCTTGATGGAAGTTCATTTTAAATAATAATTAAATAAAACGATGTTTTTTAACTACTTCCACTTTTGTCTTTATTTAGACAGCGACCGGTTTCGCCAGGCTCGCTGGCATCGACCTCGCTCGATCGCTCGATGCCAGCGAGCCTGGCGAAACCAGTCGCTGTCTAAATAAAGACAAAAGTGGAAGTAGTTAAAAAACATCGTTTTATTTCATTATTATTTGAATTTTATAACTTTGAATTGTTCTAATAAAAAATGTCTGATGTCGACATTTAATAATGCCAACATT
Organism: Lepidostoma basale; assembly: GCA_022606425.2. Classification (NCBI taxonomy): domain Eukaryota; kingdom Metazoa; phylum Arthropoda; class Insecta; order Trichoptera; family Lepidostomatidae; genus Lepidostoma; species Lepidostoma basale. The sequence goes on from JAHDVF020001047.1 coordinate 36,296, forward strand.
TTTTTACAAAAAGGGGGCGTTGGGTATTTTTATTTTCGAAAAGGGGGCGACTTACCAAACAAGATTGGGATTTGATGTGTTACATTGAGAAGATTATTTTCCTCATATTGTATAACGTATATTTTTGTGAAGTAATGTTAACCACTCGCGTTATTAATTTTAAACAACGTGTTCCAAACTGTGCAAGCGGCGAAGTTTTGACACCCAAAATTAAAGCCCTATATCTTCATTGTATGCTGGTAGCCGCGAGTTTTATGTTAATCAATGTTGTTGCGGGGTAAAATTGCTCACTTTATGGGTAAGAACGCTATAGGAAATTAATGATGGTAATGGATGATACTATAAAGTGCTTCTTAAACTACGCAGTAAATCATTATACAAATTTTGGCTTTTAAAAAAATGAAAAAACGAATTATTATTATTAGGTATAAGTATACAGGTATAAGTATACATTCACAAATATTTGGTCTTCAAATATTCTGGTCAAAATTCTTTGGCATATAGAATGGAATAATACTCCTAGCGGCTTCTAACAATGTGTTGGTCAACAGCCTTCACATTGTGTTAATAAGGTAGTTTGCTAAATGCCGAAAATCATTCTCCATAGATGGCGTTAATGGGTCGGTTGTATAGGTTAATTCTTGAAAAAATTCACTAGTGCAACCAAATCTACATAGATGGCTGACTGAAACTGCCACGTGAAGATAAATATGGATTTTGAAGTATATATACATCTTCCAAAAATTTGTCATGCATGATCACAATAACAAAGGTGGAATGGGGAATGTTGTAATTACATAAAGCGTGCGCTTAACCCAACCAATGACAGGTCATAAGTCCTGTAAACACCTTGATCATCCATGTTCAGTTTCCAGTTTACGTCTTCGTCTCTATTGAGATACAATTAAAATATTATTATTATTTTGTTGAACAGTTATTTTACATCATTACATTGTTCTTCTTCTCTTCTTCCTCTTAGTTTAGGTTGTTCGACCTGTTTGTGACGGTGAGTTGTCCTGGGATGATGATGTCCAGCCATCTCTTCATCTTTTAGGCCTTCCTGGTAGTCTCTTGCTGCTTGGGTTTTCATCTATAACAATTTTTGCAATTCTTGTATTCTCCATGCGGTCCGCGTGGTCTCTCCAAAAGCTCCTTCTGCTTCTTCCCCATCTTACTATGTCCTCAACACCACAGACAGACCTTATCGTTTCATTTCTGATCCGATCTCTGAGGGTTTGCCTGCGATGGAGCGTAGGGTTCGGATTTCTGTTACTCTACGAAGGTTCTTAGTTCTGTTGGTATCGGTTCTGACCTCTATTCCATACGTCATGATCTTGACTTTACTTTCGGTTAGCATGTATTTTGTGTTTAGGTTAGCATTACTTTGTGAGCTACAATAAATCGATTTATCAATAAAAGCGAAAATGGTTGTTCACAATAGAGTTCTGGTTCCAACCCTTATGTATTAAAGCGAAGCATGAAACTGACAGAAGAATTATAAGAACAGAATAAATGCAGTAGAAATAAGATCCCTTGGAGGTACGAGTATGTGTGATAAAACGTTGTACGACAGAATTACAAATGCCGATAACAGGAAGGAAGAAAGTATTATATTATGAACAAAATTATTAATTTATCACTGCGTTGGTGTAGATTAAGTGGAACGTATTATGGACTCGAGGAAGACCGAAGACGATATGGCATGGCCAAATTGATCAAATTTTAATGATCGGCTGTGTTAGAAGTCGGAAATATGGACGTGCGCGTATGACTTGCTGTGTGAATATGGTGATAGCTAGAGCGGTGTGTTTGGATAAAGTAGTGTGGCCATCCATTCTTTTTGCCTACCATTGCAAGGAAATACAGAAAGCCTAAGTGCGGCAATTTGGGGAATAACATAAAATATGGCCCCTTGCTCAGCTGTGGGGTACGTATAGATTTAGTTCTCTCATTATTCCTTACCCCCGTATAACAGTTATACAAATGCCTAAATATAAAGTATATTCGACGCGTTTCAAGAGTGTTTGAGTCCAACATTTCTATGAGAAATAGCGAGAGAAACAAAAGTGTATTAATTATTAGATATGATATTTATTATTTTTAAGATAATCAAATGATTTTACTGAAATCTCTTGATGGAAGTTCATTTTAAATAATAATTAAATAAAACGATGTTTTTTAACTACTTCCACTTTTGTCTTTATTTAGACAGCGACCGGTTTCGCCAGGCTCGCTGGCATCGACAGACTGGTAACACTATTGTAAACTTAGTCCTTTATAACTTAGTCCTCCTCTTTATTAACTTAGTCCTTTAAAGGACTAAGTTTACAATAGTGTTACCAGTCTGTCGATGCCAGCGAGCCTGGCGAAACCGGTCGCTGTCTAAATAAAGACAAAAGGGGAAGTAGTTTAAAAACATCGTTTTATTTAATTATTATTTATTATTTTGTTTAACAATGATGTTAAACACCACATTAAATAATTATTACGAATGAAAACCTAAAAATATCGATCAACCTGAAACGAAAAGTTTATGAAGCTTGTGTTTTGCCAGTTGGTACTTATGGTCTTGAAACTATAACATTGTCCAAACAAAATGCCGAGAAACTACGAGTGACCTAAGAAACATTTAAAGAGCCATGTTAGGAATAAGCCTCAGATACAGAGTCGGAAACGACACGATGAGAGAAATAACAAAGGTCACTGATACCATTCACCGGGTGGCGACTCTAAAATGGCAAGGGCAGGTCACGTAGCCAGAAGCTCAGATGAAAAATGGGCAAGAAGACTGCTGACTTGGAGATCTTGGATGGCAAAGAGAAGTACAGGGCTACCGCAACTACGGTGGAAGGATGATCTGAACAGACACGTCGGAATAACCTGGATGCAGTCTGCAAAAGACAGAGTGACATGGAAGCGAAATGAGAAGGCCTTTGTCCAAGAGTGGACGGGAATAGGCTGAGGAGAAAGAAGAAGAAGACGAATAAAAACCTCTGTTTTTTAGAAGTTTTATTATAATATATGTCATCGACATAAATTGTAATAAAACATCTAGAAAACAAACGTTTTCATTTGTATTAATTATTACTAATATAAATAATTAAATCATTTATTTTATATGCAAAGTAAATATCATAATCATTGTAACGGACCGGATTCTCCTCCACGTTTTAAATAGGATTTATATGTTTGTAAAATAATAAAGACTTATATGTCCTAAAGATAATCGAGAATTGTTTAATATTTAAGTTGATTTTATATTTCATTTATATTTCATTATTGATGTTGTTCTTTGTGTATTGTATGATTTGTATTGTGAAATAAATGAGTGTAGCAGCGTACGAAGTCTCGCAGGAGTCAAATAGAAATTACGGATTTGACCGAGGAAACATTTGAGTACATCTGCCAGACGGACGGTGTAGCAAGCAAACAGAGCCGAGTACCCGGCCGGCACGTAAATATGCCGCGAGGCCTCGCGGCGGCGACCAATCACAGACGTCGTTCAATAGCCAATCACCGAGGCCGCTTTCAGCGGCCAATTACAAGTGATCATAATTAACACTGATCGTCGACAACACGGTATCGCTGGCAGGTACTTAAGCGTCTCGGTTTTCTCGGTCAAGTCACCTCTCTGCTCCACTACTACCTGAAGACTTCTACCTACTACGAAACGTATCTCTGCCTTTCTCTTCGAATATAAAACGTATCTCTACCTTTCTCTTCGAAATTAAAAGTATCACTACGCTCCGGAGCCTGCAGGGACCTGCGACCTATAGAAAAGTCAATACAGTCCACTTACGTACGCAACAATCATTAAACATTTTTGCTATCACAGAAAAAAATAAACAGAAAAGTAATGGCAACTCTGTATTTTTTTTATTTTACGAGGGGTAGTTGATTTTCCGGCTCTCCTAGAACCTATTTCCATTAACTTTCCTTCTCGGCGAATAGCACAGCAATCTTCTTTATTCCAGGAAATGGAACAAAAAAATATGGGACACCGTCTACGAGCGTTCTTAATATTCCATTATGAATTCGTCATTAATATTGACATTTGAAAAGAAAAAATATGTTTTGCGGAAGAAATCAGATTGTACATTAATACTATGAAACATTAATGGGAAAAACGTTTTTCATAACTTGGCGTTTAAAAACACGCCATGGAGTGATTCTATAAATTAATTATTATAATTTGTGGACCAACCAATCAGATATTCGAATGACTTCCACATCTATACTTTTTAACAGGAAAAAAAAATTGTTTGTTATATATTTGTCCTATTGTGTATTGTGAATTAATGTGTGTTTTATATAATTTTAATGTGTTTTTTTTTTTTACTAATTTAAGGTGTGCTTTATATGATATTTACTTCTGATTTTATTTCATAATAAAGAGATGTGAGGCCGCGCGGGAGATATATAAGGTTAAAAGAATAGAATAAATGTGGTCTGTCACCCTTCAAGTCAAGTCAAGTCCCGGATGGACAAGGAACAGGCCTAGATAGTGCAGCGAGACTGACGGAAGGGCGTCGCTGCGTCCTATAACAGTCTCGGGTGGTGGTGGGAACCTTATATATCTATACTTTTTAACCGATCGCGAAAATATGGATTTTTAGATTTAAAACGCGTCTTAATGCGCCCTTGAGGTGATTACATCACAAAAACGGCGCTATAAAAGTTAGCATATTATTATTATTACTATTATTATTAGTACCGAAGGTTCCGGGTTCGATTCCCGGCGATGGCAGTGTGATTGTAACACTATCATTTTTAACAGGGCGATAGCCTGAGTCCGTTTCCCTTCAACCTCCTAATGGATGGGATCGTGGAGGAAATACTGGATAAAGGATACTGACTGGGAGAGAAGACCGTAGACTTTGTCTGTTATGTGGACGACGGTGTCATATTTGCCGAGACAGAGTAAGTGAAAACAAGTGTTTTAATCACAATCCTTGGCTACCCCTAAAAGAGTGAAACTCACAACTTCGAACATTTGTGACAAACGGTTCACAGATGCTAGTTTCGTTCGGTATTCGGGAAGAAATTGAATAATAAATTATTTATAAACCCAACAGTACCTGTACTGGCACACCTTTATTAAAAAAACTAACTAACTAACTAACCATCACGCCGTCTTACCGAAGGCGTAGGCAGAAAGAATGGACTGCCACTTTTTCTTTCCTGCCATATTTCTCTCGCTTCCTCAACATTCATACATCGTGTCATGTGCGCGCGGCCATTTTCTCTGACTCGTCACATGGCCGACATTCAATATTTGATTTATTTGATCGTGCCACATTTTCCTCGGTCTTCCTCTATTTCTAGTCCCATTTACATCGTTAACATATCATTTTTTACCATTCTTTCTTAATTCATTCTTTTCATATGTCCAAACCATCTAAATGATCCTTTCATTATTTTGTTCATAACACCATCATTCGCACCGCATTCACTTCTTATACTTTCATTCGACACTCTATCATATACAGAGTATTCACACATTCGTCTAAGACATCTCATTTCTACTACATTTATTCTACTTTCATCCTTCTTTTGCCAGTTCCATGTTTCCCAATTAGAAAAACACCATTGCGCACCGCCATTTTAGCTTTTTTGGATAGGTTTTTGTTTGCGATGACAATTTTAAGTGCACCATTCACTTTGTTGCCTGCCCCAACCTTTCTTTCAATATCCCCCTCCACTCGCCCATATTTTGTAAACATACTACCTAAATACACGAACTCATCTATTTTCTCCAAATTTTCACCATTCCTTCTAATGTTGCAGACTGTCATGATTTCTTCTTTTTCAAAAATCATTACCCTTGGACTTATTAACATTCATCATCAGATCATTTCGCATTCTTACCTCATACATACTATTCACCAGGACTTGTAGTTCATGCTCGTTGTCTGCAAGTAGGACAGCGTCATCTGCATAAAGGAAACAGCTTACTGACACTCCGCTCATTTTGGCACCTACATCCAATCCTTTCAGCTATTTTATATCTGTATTCAATAGCACAGTAATCGTTTATGGATCTATTATAGATTTTTTTGGAATATTCAAAGGGACTTAGTCCCACCGCTTTCCCGAAGCTGTTATAGGCGGACTTCGCCTTTCGTCAGCTTCGCTCTATCAATCCCTAGGCCCGTTCCTCGCCCATGCAGGACTTACGTTACTGGGGTTTTGTGATAATAAAAAAAACAAGAGGTACCCCGGCCACATTTAAACTACCCATTTCCTTCTATGTCCCGCCGAAATATAATTTTTTTAAATAAATACAATACAGAAAAATAAAATTCAAAAACAGAGCTACTGAAAACTATCTTACAAGTACATAACAGCGGGAGGTCAGGTGAGGATCAGGGGAGGCAAATCCGGAAAGGGGAGATTAGGAAGACAATTTTTACATTTAGAACACGGGATGGGTTTAAGGAAACAGAAACATAGAAGAACGAGGCCCAGCTCAGCAAGAACCCCCCACCCTCAGCGCGTCAGTCAGCACCCCCTCAGAGGGGTCAACGACGGCACAACACGCGGACTTCCGGTGAGATAGTCGGCCGAGTGAGAAAAAAAACAATCTATTTTAGATTGTCAATAATTATAAGAATGCCACATAACGTTCGTCCTGATGGGAAATCGTGTATTTTACGAGTGGCCATAGCATTATTTAACAAAGTTCTGAATAGCTTACCAACAGATATTGAGTTGCCCTCTCAGAGAGCTGTAGCTGCCGGATTTGGTGGTGGAGTCGCCTATTGCCATCCTGTAGATATCCACACACCTGTCCCAGTCTCCAGAAATTCGCTCGAAGCAGGTGGTATAATTCAGGTATCCTGTGAAACGACGGTACAATCATATTAACGAACAACTTTGTTTAAAACTTGACGTAGGGATTCGCTTTGTTCTAGAAAATACGATATAGAAACTTAATACTAACAGTTACGATATAATCTCATATATTTTGAAATACGGCTGTAAAAGCGGAGAAATTCGTCTAAAAGTATAGCTTTTCAAAAGGGCTGTGTTTAGTTTATAAAATTTGGGGTTTTATCGTACAATTATACACAATAGTAATAACTATACGTATTACATACATGTCTTCAAACATTTGATAACGTTGAAGTATCATAGTGGTTCCGCCAAAAACAATGGTTTATAGCATGGGTCGGCAACCTTTTGTTGTGAAAGAGTGGAATATTTGACGTGGGGATTAGTGCGGGCCACACTTTGGTCACATGTCATTACAGTATACCTAAAATATTTAAACTAACTAACCAACTTGGAATAAGTTTTGATACTTGCCTTTCCTGAAGTTGTCATCGTCACACAGTAATCCCATGAGCAGCATCACCCCCTGCCTCTGCTGGCGCGCCGTCCTCTGCTTGTCCTCCGGAAGGCAGTCCCTGCTCCAAGATTCCACGCAGTTGCTCCCTGCCTTGTATGTACTAGAGAAAAAATATGATATACTTAAAATTACAGTGGAATCTGGATAATTGGCATTCCAAAGGACCAGGCGTACGATGGTCAATTAACCAGGTTTTCCAATTCTCAAGTTTTGTCATGGGTCCAGATTGTAATTTTTTTTACCAGGTTTCGTAACCACATAAACAGAAAAGCAATTAAAAAAAATCATGTTTTGATGCATAAAAAATAATTAAGTTTAATAAGTAAAAAGAATTCCACAGTTATAACGTTCATCAAAAAATATGTGTATGTGTCAACAAGAAAATCGCTAAAGAGCCCATGAACCCATTTGTGATGAAAATTTCAATTTCGTTTTATGCGTATTTTGTGGTTTCGGCTTAAAATGAATAAATGAACCACTAACGACCATGTCAATTGGTGTAAGCTCGTAAAACGTAAAAACAACTTCACATTTATTTACGAACCGCCACCATTTACGAATACTTTCAGACCATTTCCGCAAAATCATTAATACCCCAATTATTTTTTTCGCCTTTAAATGGTCCTGTGACAAACAAACATGCAAGTGATCAGATAATTAATAATTATTAATTACTAATGGAATTGCAATTCGTACCAGCCTCAACATTTCAAATGATTTAATTTTTTATATTATTTATTGTTTCTTGAACAATGATGTAAAACTCCATATTAAATATTTAATACGAACGAAAAAGTATGTTTTCTAGATTTTTTATTATATTTTATGGGAATGACATGTTTTTAATATATTTCGCTGCAAATTTTAACCATTTAAATATATTTCAAATATATTTTTTTGCTGTTATTTATTGTTTCTTGAACAATGATGTAAAACTCCATATTAAATAATTAATGTGAATGAAAACGTCTGTTTTCTAGAAGTTTAATTATAATTTATGTGTTCATTGTTTCTTGAACAATGATGAAAACTCCATATTAAATAATAAATATGAATGAAAACGTCAGTTTTCTAGAAATTTTATTTATATTTTATGGGAATGACATAAATTCAATCGAGAAAAATAGAACATTAACGACGTTCGTGGCAAAGTGGTAAGGCTCTGACTGCCATACCGAAGGTCCTGGGATGGCAGTGTGAATCTTACCCTGTCTTTATTCTGTTGTAGAATTCCCATGACAATAAAATGACCATATCAGCTACCTATCACATGTCATTAGAATCAATATAAAAGCTAAAAAACAAATTATATAGGGTATTTGGGTTCTAACGACCTGTTGTGTACAAAAAAAAAAAATACGAATAGAAAGATGTTTTATCATATTTTATGTGAATGTTCAAATGTTACTGCATTAATAATACCTTAGACAGGCGAAGCATGTCATTCGCATAAAATATAATAATTCCAGAAAACAGACGTTTTCATTCGTATTAATTATTTTAAAATATTATTTGTGCTTATGGAACTGGCAATAAGTGAAGCAAGTAAAATAAATGCAGTAAAAATGATATCTCTTAGACCATAGGTTCTCAAAGTGGGCCTCCTGCCCCCCCAGGGGGCCCTGGAGGGAGCTGGACCTGAGGGAGTAGAAAGGGGGCCATAGGTGAAAAAATGTATAACTTAATATAATTTTTTAAATCCGTTATTACACGTTGTACATATGTATATAATTTGTTACATACTAAAATTTTTTGATAAAATCACCTTAAAAATAAATATCATCTATGATTTTGTGATGTTTCAAATAATTATATAGTACCTACACATGTATTAGTTTTAAATTTTCTCTGATATTATTCACTAATAATAATTACCTTAATGTATTTTTTCGAATTATTTTATTTTCTAAACACCTTTCTGAAATTGAAAAAATACTATCGTAGTTGAATATATTTTTCGATGATTTCACACCAGGTTCGTTATTGACAGTACATTAGGTTCGTCTTTCTTATTAGGATTGTTCAATAAATATTAATTACTAAACAATTTAAGTATTGGCGTATCTTATTTATAACACTATAAGTAAGTAAATATATAAAAAGAGGTTCTTTACATTTTTCTATTTTGTTTAATTTTGAAAAGGTAAATTTCCAAGGGGGCCTTGTGTAATTTTGTGTCTGAAAGGGGGGCCATGGGTCAAAAAAGTTTGGGAACCTATGTCTTAGACGGATGTCTGTTAAACCTGTACATGATATATTATAGTGTCAAATGCAAATATAATTAATGAATGCAGTGCGAATGAAAGTGTTATATACAAAATAATGAAAGGGCCGTTAGGATAGTTTAGACTTGGATCTTCTGGCTTACAGAGGTTCAATGGCTATTCCTCTTACGTCTTTAGGAAACATTGTTGGAATGTGATTTGGTAGGTGTTTTATGATGGGGCCTAATGTATGGCCCGGAGTGTCCCTCCGAAAGAGGGCGAGGGGGGATTTAAGGTTTATGATAAAGTCTTACATTATTGACAAGGAATGGAAAATAGGTTAAGGTTGGGATTGTATTTATATAAAAAATCTGTTCCCTAGGGGAAGATAAGAGGAGCAGTGCCTGGATGGAGTTGTGGTAGGAAATAGCATCATGCGTGAGACCATTTTGTTTGGCGGAGTACGTAGTGGGCTATCGGGGAGGATTTTTTTTTTACTTTAACTATTTATTAAGAGGAATATATTGCACGATCAATTCAATCAAATATTAAATGTTGGCCCCGTGAGGAATCGGAGAAATCGACATGAATGATGTACGAACATAGAGGAAGCAAGAGAAGTATGTCGGGAAAACAGTGTGGGGGAGTTAGTTCATTTTATCTGCCTACGCCTTCGGCGAGACGGTGTGTTTGTTAGTTAATTATTTTTTGTTCTTACTTGCATAAACTGACAAGTTACGCCTGACGCCTTCGGCGAGACGGTGTGTTTGTTAGTTAATTATTTTTTGTTCTTACTTGCATAAACTGACAAGTTGTTCGTTGGATGTGGGTAGGCCTCCGGTACCCCCCAGGGGCAGAGCTGCTAGACATTTGGCGAGGGCCCCCTGGCACTTGTCTTCGGAGGACTCCACCCCGCCAGATACAACTGAAATGATAATGATTTGTCTTCTGTAATTCCAAAAAATATTTTAAAGGAACTAGTACATTTTCTTCTAGATTCCTTCACTTAGAATCTAGATTGCCTTCACTTCGTATAGATTAACCACTTAATGCTTTTGAACGAGCAGTGTTCGTATCGTCCCAACCCGAGCACTGCTCGCGCGTTCGACTTGTTTGCGTTACATAAGGTTACTAACGAACTGAGTTCCACTCTTTTTTAACTGGATAATCTTTAAATAAGGTAAATTCTTTAAATCAAAAATAAAATCATCTGATATTTTTGGTTCCATTTTTGTAAAAAAAAAAACGAGCAGCTAACAACCAATTTTTTATTTTCTTTTTACAGACTTGTTTCGGTAGGAACCCAATCTTCTTCAATGTACAAATTAAAAAATTGTACTTATCAGATAATTGGATTACAACCGAAATATGTCTGTAAAAAGATAAATTAAGGGTTGTGAAAATACGAAGGGACAATTTTATTTATTTGAATTTGTAAATATTCATTGTTTCTTGAAAAATTATTTAAATTTCTTAAAATAATTAATCCGAATAAAAACGTCTGTTTTCTGAAATTATGATATTTTATGGGAATGACATGCTTCGTTTTATTAAGGTATTATAAAATGTTTTACTAATGCTTTAGAAAGGCGAAACATGCCATTCCCATAAAATATAATACGAGTATAGTGTGTTTTTTTTAGAGGTTTGGTTTTTAAACTAGCAAAACTGTTTCTACAGACTGTCAATTTGACAGTTGAGAGTTGATTTGTAGTCAGTACGTTTTGCTATTTCACCATAAATTTATTATGAAAATCATGGTTTGGTTCGCCAAACTTATCGTTCACTACGTCCATTTTACGGTCAACATAATCGTCCATCCGAGCAAGTTATTCTGAAGACCATGGATCGTTTTCGCACCACGTACACTCTAGTGGATAATACGCACCCAAAAATACGACAATTGTTAAAAATTGGACTTCACGATTGCGCTTTATTCGAGCTAGCCGTGGCGCTCATAAGCTTGAAATCAAATTATAACAATAATGAAATAAAATTATCTATTAAATAAAGCCAATATCATAGACATTAACATTATTTTAATGTGTTAATACCTCTAAAAAAACATCCTATATAATAATACTTCTAGTAAATAGACGTTTCATTCGTATAAATTATTACTGTTTTTATGTTGTGTTAAGGGACTGGATTCACTTGAGTACAAATAATAATAAATAAATAAATATTTGGCAAGTTCTTGTCTATTAATTGTAGCAATTTAAATTATATATAATATTATCTAATTACTACTGATCACGGCAATTAAGTCGCTATACACAGAAAGCACTGCTAGTCTCAGAGTAAATGGAGATCTTACAGCCTGGTTCGATATCAATAAAGGGGTCAAACAGGGTTGCGTAATGTCCCCGTGGTTATTTAATCTGTATATGGACAAATGTATGAAAGAGCTGAAAGGGTTGGACGTAGGTGCCAAAATGAGCGGAGTGTCAGTAAACTGTCTCTTGTATGCGGATGACGCTGTCCTTATTGCAGACAACGAGCATGAACTACAAGTCCTGGTGAATTGTATGTATGAGGTATGCATGCGAAATGATCTGATGATGAATGTTAATAAGTCCAAGGTAATGATTTTTGAAAAGTAAGAAACCACGACAGTCTGCAACATTAGCGTGCATGGTGAAAATTTGGAGCAAGTAGTTGAGTTCGTGTATTTAGGTAGTATGTTTACAGGAGATGGGCGAGTGGAGAGGGATATTGAATGAAGGGTTGGGGCAGGCAACAAAGTGAATGGTGCACTTAAAGTTGTCATCGCAAACAAAAACCTATCCAAAAAAGCTAGAATGGCAGTGCACAATGGTGTTCTTCTACCGACCCTTATGTATGGAAGCGAAGCATGGAACTGGCAAAGAAGGATGAAAGTAGAATAAATGCAGTAGAAATGAGATCTCTTAGACGAATGTGTGGATACTCTGTGTATGATAGAGTGTCGAATGAAAATATAAGAAGTGAATGCGGTGCGAATGATGGTGTCATGAACAAAATAATGAAAGGATCATTAAGATGGTTTGGACATATGGAAAGAATGAATGAAGAAAGAATGGTAAAAAAATTATATGTTAATGATGTAAATGGAACCAGAAATAGAGGAAGACCGAGGAAAACGTGGCACGATCAAATAAATCAAATATTGAATGTCGGCCATGTGAGGAGTCAGAGAAATCGACGCGCGTGCATGACACGATGTATGAATGTTGAGGAAGCGAGAGAAATATGTCAGGAAAGAAAAGTGTGGCAGTCCATTTTTTCTGCCTACCCCTTCGGGGAGACGGCGTGATGGTTAGTTAGTTAGTTATAATATTATAATTACTTTCTCAAACGGGACGTACAAACGGTACAAATAAAAATATCTCTGAGCCCGGGTAAGAACTCGCGGCTTTACTCTCCAATAATGTTCCGGGTTTAAAATTACGTTCGGTGATTGAATATTGATTTAGGCGGGAGGAATATTGATTGGTGGAATTTTCTTCTTGACATTTACGCGGGAATTTTTAGAGTGTTTAGTCTCGTTTTATTCACAAAATGAGTCGGCATGACTGGCGTTCTCCGCTTTCTATTTGGCGAATCATTTTAAGCATCGAGTACCTACGGATAATTAGGAAAGCACGGCACAAAAATGGAAATGTTGAGAAATTAAAAGTAAATATAAATATAACCCAATAATTATTTATGGTGGGTTACGCTATGGTTAATTTGGACGGCTTGACTACAGTGGGTCAGTATTACATTTGAACGGCCGTAACGTTGAAAGGGTGGAAAAATTTAAATACCTCGGCAGCATACTAACGCAATCTCTTGACCCAGATGTTGAGATAAAATGCAGAATTGAGGCAGCAAGAGCTACGTTTGATAAAATGAAATCACTCCTCTGCAATGATAACGTAAACTTGAAACTCCACCAGAGAATGATCAAATGCTATGTGTAGTCTGTTTTATTGTATGGATGTGAAACGTGGACCTTGAAAGTCAACTTAATGAACAGACTGGAAGCATTTGAAATGTGGCTCTATCGCCGAATGCTCAGGATTCCCTGGACAGACATAGTTACTAATACCGAAGTTCTGAGGCGAGCTAGAGTTGACAGGGAACTGTTATCAACTATCAAGGTTCGGAAGATTTCACATCTGGGTCATGTACTGCGTGGGGAAAAGTACCACCTTCTCTAACTGATATTGGAGGGGAAAGTTGAGGGATGCAGAGGGCCCGGTAGGAGACATATGTCCTGGTTGCGAAACGTGAGGGAGTGGACCGGCATCCAAAGTGTGGAGGAGCTGTTCCGAGCGGCGCAGGACAGGGACAGGTTCGCCGAGGTGATCGCGATAGGGCACTTGAATAAGAAGATGAGTTTAAATATTTCCAGATCCAAAATCAAATGTATTTGCCTTCTGAACGTACTTTCACTTATATGAAAGACGTCGATCTCTGAGGTAGGTACTGGGTAGGTACTGGGTAGGTACTGGGTATGTACTGGGTATGTACTGGGTAGGTACTGGGTAGGTACTGGGTAGGTACTGGGTAGGTACTGGGTAGGTACTGGGTAGGTATTGGGTAGGTACTGGGTAGGTACTGGGTAGGTACTGGGTAGGTACTGGGTAGGTACTGGGTAGGTAATGGGTATGTACTGGGTAGGTACTGGGTAGGTACTGGGTAGGTACTGGGTAGGTACTGGGTAGGTACTGGGTAGGTGCTAGGTATCGTTGTTCAGAGCCACAGTCATCAAGATGGAAACAGCCCTGTTGATCGTCAACTTTCGCAGAGGAGACGGCACTTAGAGAAGAAGAAGGTACTTATAGACATTATTTTATTTAAAACGGGTATGTGGCATTGCTGTTAACAATTGACGAATATTTATAATATTTATTTGACAAAAGGTTTAATTTGAAACACTGTTATAAAAGAGCAATTAATTTTTTTAATTTGTGTAATACTGTCAACGCAGCTGTTTCGCCAATTGATGTTGGCTTCTTCGGGTGTTACAATCGGCCTTCCTTCTTTTTCTAGCTCCGTTCACGTCGTTTACATATAACTTCTTTACCATTCTGTCTTCACTCATTCTTTCCATGTGTCCAAACCATCTTAACGACCTTTTCATTATTTTGTTCATAATGCTTTCATTCGCACCGCATTCACTTCTTATACTTGCATTTGACACTCTATCATATACAGATTTAACACACATTCGTCTTAGTGATCTCATGTCTACTGCATTTATTCTAAGAATGTATCAACTATATAACTACTGTATCAAATTAAAAATAATGAAATATGGAAATCACAGATTTTATATATGGAATATTTTTTTTCAAATCATAGATAATCTCATCTCGCGCAGATTCCAAATCGCCTCGCCATGCTCATGTCAGTTTCAAATCGACGAGTTTTAACAGTTAGTTAACGAGTTATACTCGTACAGTCTAGTCTTGTGGTACGTAATATACTCGTATATGGTTTAACGTTTTAAAAAACGAGAGGATTAAATTTTTGTTTCGCTCCAGCGCAGAGTGGATGAGAAGAGAACGTCGGACTTTAGTAATTAACGTTGTGTAGTGACGTAATATTAAACGTACCAGCATACGTAGGTACGGAATTTACGTTATGTCTGCTCAGTGCACTAGATTTTGTCAAGTGCTTTGAAGGAGAGTCCTCCTATTTCACACCCTTAGTGATGACCCATTTTACTGCATATTTTTACCAGAAATAGCTCTTTGTCCAACAATGTACTCGTACAACGTTTCGCTGGAGAAATCAAAATGCAAATCTGCATTGACAGCGATTTACTAAAACTATTGGGGAAATAACATTCTGTTGGAAGATGCATGAGTTGTATTATATAATATTGTTTGATTTCGAATATATGTGTAATGCGAAACATGAAAAATTCAAATGAACTCTAATATTAAAGATCTGACGTACAAGTTTTTTTGAGGTTAGAAAAAAATAATTCATTAGTATTATTATTATTATTGTGATTATTATAATTTTTTTCCTTGTATACAACAGAACGTTTGAACCCAATTACTGTATACAATTTTATTTTAGCTATTATATTGATTCTTTACGGCTGCGAGACATGGTGCCTATCCGAAAGGGATAAGCGGAGACTAGAGGCTTTTGAGATGTGGTCCTATAGAAGACTCTTTGGAATTTCCTGGAGAGACCACATCACGAATGAGGAAGTTCTTCAAGGAATCGAAGGAGGAAGGCACTTCCTCAGGACCTTGTCCGAAAGGCGTGCAAGATGGATCGGCCATGTAATACGTCAAGAAGGTCTCTTGCATGCCATAATGGAGGGTATGATTGAGGGGACAAACTCTAGGGGACGCCCACGCCGAGAGTACCTGGAGGACCTGTTGGTGGACGTGCGTTGCTCATCATATGCAGATTTCAAAAGAGCCGCACAAGACAGGGAAGAATGGAAGAGAATAATAGAGGAAATTGCTGCAAACCAATCCCAGGATTGAAACCAGAGAAGAAAGATTGATTCTTATGACATGTGATAGGTAGCCAATCTATCGCCATTTTATTGCCACGAAAATTCTACACCATATCAAATATAGTGTGACAATCGCACTGCCATCGCCGGGAATCGAACCGGGGTCCTTCGGTATGGAAGTCAGAGCTCTTACCACTCTGCCACGAAGGTCGATTATAACAACTTGTGTAGTAATAATAACATACAAATATTAATTCACAAAGTAAACATATTTATGTTTCAAGAATCAATTGTATCTCAATAGAGACGAAGATGCAAATTGGAAACAGAATATGGTTGAATATCGAGGTTATGTTTTTTTGTGATAGATGAAATTAATATAAATCAAAATAAAAAAGTCGAAATCCGGATGTCCTCAAGAAAGAGAACAAAAGTATTTTGAATACAAGAGAGCGAGAGTGGAATACTTCATATGCGCATGCCCGCGAACGTTTCTGAATTCTTTAAAATTTTATTCTAATTATTGTTGTATTGACTAAATGACATTTGACATTTAAAAAAATGTCTTAATGCGAGTTAATGAACAATGTTGCATAGTTCTGTATTAAACACACAAGACACAAATATAAAAATAAATAACTGAAAATTGAAAAAAATCACGTTAGATTAATTGTCATTGAATGCACAAGTATATAATTGAAATTCATGAAAAATCATGTAAGATATTCACTTTAACACTGCATCTTATTCATCTGCACTATGTATGTGTTTAAGTACAGTCCATTTATGATTTAAAACGTTATTTCAATATGTTTTGTCGATGAATAAAACAATCAATGCGCGCGCAATTGTGATACATGTAATACGTGGAATATCGAAACACAGCGAAAAGAATTTTAAATTAACGCCACGCTACAATGCAAGTGATTTTCACATGCTCAAACACAGAATTCAAAATCAACGCCATCTATGGTAAACAAACATAATTATGAATTATTCTCAGAAGGTCAATTATTCATGAACTTCCCAGAACGTTTTAACATTCACCTACCGGGTCCAATTGTGAATCTGAACCATATAGGGACCCACTCTAATACACACACAAAATTTAATCAAAATTGGTCCAGCTGTTTATGAGGAGTTCAGAAGAATTATATATTAAAAAATTAAAAAATAGTCAGACTTCACAGTTCATTATTCGGATTGCCAACCTACCAATCAAGTTGAGAAAATATCTTTATTATGTTTTAAAGGATCTCGTATCAAGTGTATAAGCTATACCTACTAAGCAAGAACTCACCACCCATTGGCAAAAGCCAACTACATATTTATATATTATACAATAACATGATCACTATCTTAGCTTTTACGGATAAGTTTATGTTTGCTACGATACGAAATATGATTTATTGTGTGAAATACGAGTATTAATCAGCTCAAACACAATTTGTACTTAATATTTGAACATCAAAACAGATTGAATTTTCACAAATATTTTCTCATCAATCATATAATTGAAACTAATCCACTTTAGAATATTCAAATACAGCTGTGAAATACGACCGCTTAGTTGGAATATGATATTAGATTTATTTACTTTGAAAATGAATATTTATCCAAAATAAACCTTACTTATCTCTATTTTTATAATCTATGAATACCATATACCTACCTACCAGCCAGTGGCGGTACTACCATAGAAGCCCAGAAGCTCGGCTTGCGTAAGAGATTTTGAATCAAAACCGCATAAACCAACAACCTACCAAATTACCTTCCAACAATGTTCCCATCTTACGTAAAAGAAATAGGCACAAGAGCTGAACCTCTGTAAGCCAGAAGAGGTTTTAATTCAAACTTTTGCTACGCAAGCCGGGCTTTTGGGCTTCTATGGCAGTACCGCCACTGCTACCAGTGCTCCGCAATCTTTTCTCACCTATGGCACACCAGTTCTTCCTAGAATTCCGCGGCACACTAAAAGCTAAAATTCGGTCTGGATATGGGTGTCAATCACCTCAGGAGACGTTTTTTTTAGCTCACCGGCGACTTCCGGCTAGTAGAAATCAGCAGCGAAGATTTTTTTGCTCTCGAAGATCGAAGGACCTAATTTTCATGAATTCTACTGGCCCGAAGTCGCTGTAAAGTTAAAAAATTGAGGTCGCCAGCAACTTTCAACGAGTAGAAATCTGCGGCGACCAATTTTTCACGAATGACCTATAATAAACACTAGAAAAGTCACCAATGTCTCCTGAACTATTTACGAAAGTGTCGACTCTTTCGTTATTCGAGTTCTGACTGTAACTAAATATTTTTTTCATTATGCATTTGGTCGCGGCACACCTGCATCCGGCTCACGGCACACCAGTGTGCCCCGGCACACCATATACGATTGATTTCTAATAATATCTTTAGTTGTTTGTAACACCCGATGATGTCAGCATCGGTTGGCGAACTGCTGTCGCGGCACTCCCAAAAAGTGAACAAAAACTGCGATATCATAATAGTGTTATGAATGTTAACAGTTAATAATGTTGAAGAATCTTTGTGTTTCGGCCTAAACAATGTACTATACTCAACAAATATAATATAAATAAGAACAGTTTTCAAATATACTTTTACTAATTAAAAGAGATCGTAAACATCAAGATTTAGATGGAATTGAAACTGGTCGGCAGCAAAGCGTGAAAAGAGATTAATTTAATTAAAAACGTATAAAACAGGGTAAAGTTTGTGATTAATAAATAATTGCTAATAAAATAAAATAAAACATTGTGCAAACACCATATAAACACATTTTGAATATATACAAATACTTGTAGACAAATACTGGATTAAACCCATTGCGGATTAGTCATTTTTATAATAATAGATGGCGCTAGTGTAGATTTAACAAAATATGTGAAGTGTTCCTCAACATAGTAGCATATCATTCAAAAATTTGTCAGACGTGGGGGGCGTAAGAAGCTTAACCTAACCAATGACAGGTCATAAGTCCTGTAAACGCCTCGACCATCATATTCTCTTTCCAAAAAAACCGTTTGCATCTTCGTCTCTATTGAGATCAATTAACCATATAAAAATAAACTGGCGATAAACAAAGATTACATATGTGGGTTGTTATATTGAATCCTCGGAAAGGAAATCGGAAGTAACTCGTATCTCCGGCAGAGGTTGAAAAAATGCGAAAAAAAACGATTTTCAAAGCTTTACTTTAATGCATAAATTTATTAAATAGTTATACATAAATTTACAATAAAAAATAAAGGGAGCAGGCGAACTTGGGTCTCACAAAACAAACAACCTCTGAGGTGATACAGTTTAGCAAAGGTATTTCTCTATCTACCGGCATAAACATGGTTTTGAATCGTTGGAGATAAAACACCTATATATAAATAGCATACTACATCATTCAGCATTTACGAATTTTGAATACAGGAGTAAGAAAAGAGTACCCAACCTTAAGTCTCGTAAGTTATTACGAATGAAAACGTCTGTTTTATAGAAGTCTAAAGTTAGTTTCTAAAGCAGCATCAATGTTGAAATGTCTTAGAAAGTCTTAGGGGGTGAAAACAATGCATTAGAAAGGCGAAACATGGCATTACAAGAAACAATAAATTACTGTCTCGCCTTATCCCGAATCGGGTGGTGGTCTAGGGGATAGAACGCTTGGCTCCTGATCCAGGGGACATGGGTTCAAGCCTGGACACGACCAGATTCCTTCTTCATAATAATGAGCTATTTTCTGCTCACATTGAAGATTGTAAAATAAATTCTAATATCATTGATTAAAATCCTTGGTCTTTTTATTTAAAAAAAAAAAAAAAAAAAACTAGCATTATTATAATATGTGTACTTATTAAATACCCAAATACCCAACAAACTAAAGAAGACCTTTTTTTAAGATAATCACATGATTTTACTGAAATCTCGTGATGGAAGTTCATTTTAAATAATAATTAATTAAAACAATGTTTTTTAACTATATCTACTTTTGTCTTTATTTCGACGGCGACCGGTTTCGCCAGGCTCGCTGGCATCGAAAGACTGATCAATCGGATCAAGGGTCGACAGAGCAGTCTGTCGATGCCAGCGAGCCTGGCGAAACCGGTCTCGGTTGAAATAAAGACAAAAATGGGAGTAGTTAAAAAACATCGTTTTATTTCATTTATATTAATGAAGCACTGTTTGGGACCATAAGCATATGCTAGTGGAAAGCAAAGTCAGGATCTATAAACCATGCATCAGGCCCATAATGACTTACGATAACGAAGCAAGAACAGACACTACTAGAGCAGTAGAAATGAAAACATTGCGATATATCCTAGGATATCCTTAGAGATAGGATACCTCATGAAGAGATTCACAGAATATGCAATATTGATGATATTTTGAGCTGGAGTAGGCAGAGAAGTGGAATCTGGAGGGAGTACGTCGAGAGGATGGACCCAGCGAAGGAGCGATTTCACCCACAAGATTTCAGAGGGTCGTCAACTACCTAGACGACCGCCAAAGAGATGGAGAGAAAGCAGGACTTTTTTTTATCACAAGATTAAAATTATTCTAAAACAATTGGAAGAGGTAAGACCCTTTCTCTTCAACACATAAAATTCTTCTTTACCAACAACGACAACAACAAACCATCACGCCGTTTCCCCGTAGGGGTAGGCAGAGAGAATGGACCGCCACACTACTCTATCCTGGCACACCTCTCCAGCTTCCACCACATTCATACAGCGAGTCATACACGCACGTTGATTCTTCTGACTTCTAACATGACCAACCTTTAAAATTTGATTAATTTGATCATGCCATTTTTTCCTCGGTCTGCCTCGACTCCGAATTCCATTTACATCATTAACGTATACTTTCTTAACCATTCTTTCTCCATTCATGCGCTCCAATTGTCCGAACCAACGCAGCGATCCTTTCATAATTCTGTTCATAATACCTTCTTCCGCTCTACACTCCTTTCTTATATCAGTATTTGAGTTCCTGTCATGTATTAATTTGGTCATGCTATGTTTTCCTCGGTTTTCCTCGACTCCGTACTCCATTTACATCATTAACGTATACTTTCTCCAACCATGCGATCCTTTCATAATTTTGTTCATAATACCTTCTTCCGCACTACATTCCTTTCTTATATCAGCATTTCTACTTTACCATTTACATGAAAAAGAATAAGTTTAAATACTTTCTGAACGATTCGAATTTCTATGCGTTCGTGCTGCAGCAAGAGAACCTCACAGAGGAGATGAGTCAAGACAGAAATGTTTGAAGTCTTCATACAAAGTGGACCGACCTGAAATAATAGGAAAAGGCAAAGGAAAAGAGAGAACATTTTGCTGTTCCTTATTTACGTTGTTTTAAGATTAATTAATGGCGATAAAATGATTACAGGGTATTCCAATGACAAAACTAAAGGGTGAATTTTTTTAGCATCCCTAAAAGAACAATGCAATTTGTGGGGTTGACCCTACACCTTCTTTATTTTCTGAGCGGTTCTCGCACATTTTTAATCAAAAATTCCTTTGTTCCTTTCCATAGAAAAGCAATCACGGTTCCAACAATGGGGCACGTTGATAAATGTGTCTTAATTAGTGGAGTACGTGTGCATGCTGGAGATTTTTCTTCAGGTTTTTTTACTGCATACCCATTTCAAAACCAAATTTAATTGTTTTAGCACAGAGGTTCTACTTCTCCAATAATCACGCTAGCTTGAATTAATTTGTAATTACACATTCGTTAATTTAATTATTTTAAAATGGAAATTTCTTTGTAGGGCTTCACTAAAAGAACATTTTCAAATCAAATCAAATCAGTTTATTAACTCAAAAGACATTACAAACAGGAAAATGTTTAAGGCATCTTTTAAGGTGTTAGGCCACTCTAGGATTTTCTAAAAATCGTTTTTTGTTTTTGATATGATATTTTTTTTATATAGCATAGTTAATTTTTTATGAACAATTTTCTGGCGATTTTTCTGCGAATTTTTCATGTTTTGACTTTGGAAGTGCGTCATTCACCCAAAAATCAATATTTAAAAAATATCCTACGTACTTTTTTAGCTGTTGTTAAGTACAATACAAAAAAAAAATTGTAACTCGACATAATTTAAAATTTACAGAAACTGTTGGTGCGGCCGTGGACCCTATAAAAATATAGAGGTCTTCTGAGGAACGCTGCACAGCCGCCATTTTTAAATAAATTATTCTCTAAAAAATACGTTTTACAGTCAATAATATGTAAAACAAACTCTTATCTTTGAAAGCTCGATTTATTATATGTTTTTCCTGAAAAAAAACCCCTATTTTATTCGGTCTCTAGAGTGGCCTAACCCCTTAAGTACAGGTAAAATATTATAAAAATACAACAAAGCACCAGACAAGATACTTTCTAAAGTAAAGAGTATTTGTCCCCTGAACGTACCTTCACTAATATGAAAGACGTCGATCTCCGAGGAGACCGCGTTCAGCAGACTAATTGCTCTTCCCACCGGTGTCACCAGAGGCAGATTGGTTCTGGTGGCCGGTTGGTAAAACAATCTGTGCTGTCGCTGTCGGAGAAATCTATCAGGGACAAAAAGACCAACACCCTCTAGCACGGCCGAGTTCTCGAAATATCCCCCGAGTAATTTGGTCATGCCATGTTTGCTTCGAATCCGTACTCCATTTACATCATTAACGTATACTTTCTTAACCATTCTTTTCATTTTGATTAACTTAAGGGGTTAGGGGCAGTCAGAGGTATAAAATAACAAGTATTTTAATTTTTTTCTGTCAGTAATTTAATTTGTTTAATAAAACCAACAATATTAAATTATTATATTATGTTTTAACTTGATTTGACCTAAATTTGAAAAAAAAATTATATATGAAGTTATCACTATATTTGTTGGACCCTGTTCCATAATGCGGTGACCATTATAACATCTTACAGGTTCATCTAAAATCATTCAAATGAAAAAATATATAAATCTCTAAGATCAAAGCTTTTTCCTTAAATATGCCCGCATTACATACAACATTAACCATTTGCTCTCCCATCTTATATCCCAGCTGTAGTGTAATCCTTTATTAATTGTATTGAATATATTTCTTCTATTATCTTATCGTCCTCTCTACTAACGTAGAGTATAGGCATGCAGGATACAATTTTTTTAGTTAATTTTGTTTTGTTTCGCCGAAAAGGTATAACTTCTTACGTGCGTACATAAGTATACTCACGATTGAGTCTATTCTGAAAAAAAATTACTTCAATAGTCACGTACGTCGCAGGACCTATGCTTTCCCACCCCACTTTTTATTATTAAAGGACTCCCCCCAAGCTAACCGGGAAGTGAGTATTAAATTAAGCTTTTTTATTGACAGCATTTCCATTATTCTGTGAAAGCTCCTTAATTAATTCTTATTCGACGATACTTAGATCTGAGCCTTTTGAATATCCTGGTAATTAAGGGATTGGGGAAAATACAAAAATAAATTTTCCGTTGTATTAATCACGCTATTGAGAATTTTCCCTGCGTTTGTGTACTGTGTTCCAGTTGAATAAATTGTATTTCAATGAGAGATTATTAATTTATAAATAGTTGGAAAAACTCGTAAACCTTACATATTTATTCATAATCAGTAAAAATTCTTCTAATTAACTAACCATCACGCCATTTCCCCGGAGGGGTAGGCAGAGAGGATGGATCGCCACGCTGGTCTGTCCTGGCATACCTCTCGAGATTCCTCTACATCCATACATCGTACCATGCACGCACGTCGATTGTTCCGACTTCGAATGTGGCCGCCTTTTAGTAATTGATTAATTTGGTCATACCATGTTTTCCTCGGTCGTCCTCGGCTTCTTTTCCCACTCACGCTGCTTGTGTACAACTTTTTAACCATTCTACTCTCATCCATTCGTTCTAATTAATTCAATAAAATTTAAATAGTCTATTGTTTCGGCTGAATCACTATGATATTTCAATATTATTTACTGTTAAAATTTATAATATAATACTGTTATGATATCACAATTTTTATAATTAACTGTTTCGTCAACCGATATTGGCATCATCATACAAGTTGTTTGTAACACCTGATGATGCCAACATCGATTGGTGAAATAGCTGTCGCGACACTCCAAAATGTGAATAATAAAAATTGTTATATCATAACAGTGTTATATATTTGAACGGTTAATTCTATTTTAATAAGAAAATCGTTGTTAGTAGGATTCCATATTTAAATAATCCTTTTATTTTCTTCAAGTGCCTTTTAGGAGTTTTTAATGAATTGAAATACACTGAAAATTATTATGCTAAATAAAAAGCAAAGAGATGGTTTAAGTGATCACATACAAAAATATTTATTAAAACACTCTTATTATCGCCTTATAATTCACTTCCTTATAATTGAAAACTAGGAAATTTATGAAAATTGTCGATAAAGAGAGAAAGAGGATATTGAGAGTAAGGCCTTACCATAAACACAAAGTAGAATATATGATAAGGCCCTTCCAAAACGAAACATGTTATTAAATATATTAAACCTAAACATTACGTTTTTTTATTAATATTAAACATTCATCACAGAGAATTTTTCTTTTAAATTGTAAGTATATTTTGTTTAAACCCCCTCGTTATTTAAGTTTTGTCAGGTTTCAGCAGCTCGCTTCCTCAATATTCATACATCGTGTCATGCACGCGCGTCGATTTCTCCGACTCCTCCTCGCGTGGCCGACATTCAATATTTTATTTATTTAATCCTTCCACGTTTTCATCGGTCTTTCTGTATTTCTAGTTCCATTTACATCGTTAATATATACTTTTTTTACCGTATTTCTACATTCATTCATTCGATATGTCCAAACCATCCAAATGATCCTTTCATTATTTCGTACGTAACACTTTCATTCGTACCATATTCACTTCTTATATTTTCATTCGACACTCTATCATACACAGAGTATCTACTCAATCGTCTAAGTGATCTCATTTCTACTGCATTTATTCTACTTCCATCCTCTTTTTGTTAGTTCCATTCTTCGCTTCCATACATCATACACAGATTTCTGCACATTCGTCTAAGAGACCTTATTTCTACTGCATTGATTCTTTTTTCATCCTTCTTTTTCCAGTTCTTCACTTCTATATGCTTGTTTTAATGTTTTTTTTTTAATATTAAAACACTTTATGTACAACATTTTGAATGTATACAAATACTTGTAGCCGAATACTGGATTTAACCCATTGCGGGTTATCATTTCAAGGATATAAAATTATATCATAAAGCGTGCGCTTAACCCAACCAATGACAGGTCATAAATCCTGTAAACACCTCGACTACCAGATTCTGTTCCAAATTTGCATCTTCGTCTCTATTGAGGTACAATTAACACTTTATGTAGTTTTAATATACTGTCGGGGTTAAATGCATAACCCAGATAAGCATATTTCATGAGGAAATATATGACACGAATAAACCGAAAAACGCCGACTCAGGACCTACTTATCGAATTTGATGACTCGAGGGCCTAGATTCATTCAGGTTTGGTCACTAGGTCAGGGCATCGTAGATGACGAAAGCAAAGCAAATAAAAGCAGTACTTCCGATCACCCAATACGTCAGTCAACTCTAAACATCAGTTATTCTAACGACTTCTAACAGACACGAGTCTACGTTAATAAGTCTACGCCACGAGGGATCTCGGACGCCCTCCCCCGCGCCGAGCTACGAAGCCACGTCAGCCAGTATCACGATCTCTAATCGACGCGAGTCTACACTACCAAGTCTTCGTACGAGAAACCTCCGACCTTTCTCCCGAGTACACAACTGTCTACACGGCTACGTCACGAAACCTTCGACGACTCTTCGCTCCAGCCAACTGACGCTACCGCCCAGCGAGCCATCATCCTCTACGGCCCATCACCCAAAATACCATTGTTCTAGAAACAGTAAATAAATAATACATATTTTTAATAAAATTATAACAACTTCCATAACACCGTGCTTGAGATATTTTATTTTTGCTATTCTAATGCCATACAAAGCATTTCGTCAAATTTTCTGCGAAACTCAGAGAGAAAGTCCAAATAAACAGTGTGACGTATATCGTTTATTGTTTGAAGTGGAATTATTAATATTCCGTCAGTATGAAAGACATTTTGTAGTAACGACTAGAGTTTATATGAGGTGAAAAAACCCGTCGGTTCATTTATACTGGGATTAAATATATTTTTATTGTAGCTGTTCACTGAATAAAAGATTCGTTTAAAAATCTAATGTAGAATATAAAGAAAAGGTCAAAGTTTCTATTATTTTATTCCAGTGAATAGAATCTATATGTAGGTGATACCCCCCTCTTGTGGGGCCTAAAATAATTTAGGGCGGAAGGGGAGTAGCACCCTTGGGGTGATGAAGGATGTTGAAAAAAACATCAAAGATAATTTTATAGATCATTCCAAAATAATTCGTCTATTTATTTTATTTATTTTTATTTATTGATCATTTACCAAGTACATGGTTTTAATACCTCCCAACTGGGGTAACCCGTTCTAGGGAGGCATTCCTAGTACTCTATATAATTTCGA
The DNA here is from genome assembly GCA_022606425.2 of Lepidostoma basale. NCBI lineage: Eukaryota > Metazoa > Arthropoda > Insecta > Trichoptera > Lepidostomatidae > Lepidostoma > Lepidostoma basale. Next base: position 62,878 of record JAHDVF020001047.1, read on the forward strand.
TATATAATATAATTTACAAATTTAGGGAGCAGTTAAGGGAAGCAACACATATCCTAAAGTGTATAACTTAAAATTAATTGACTTATATATTATATAACACTATTTAAACACTATATTGTCTTATATAACACTATTTACTTATTTTTAAAAATTATACTACATTCAAGCCGTCCTTTTTTTAATGTCTCCGTAGTTACATGTTTTTTGTAATTGTGCATTGTCATTTTTTGTGGGTCGTTTATCGTTTTGTTAATTATGTTATAGAGTTTGGGTCCAAGATAGTAGAAATGTCTTTGCGCATAAGAAGTTTTAGTTTTTGGTACAAAATGGTTATGTTTGTTGCGTGTGTTGTACGTTTGTTGTGCTTTTAAGTGTCTGTCGGTGTCCTTGTGGTAGTGCACGACTAAATTTCTTATATATAGTTGTATTATGTCCGGTACTTGAAATTCATCGTATAGTTGGTCTTTATTACTTATTTAATTACTTATTTTTATTTTACACAAATTAGACATTACAAACGCACAAAATTAGACGACTCATTTGGGTTCAAAACTTCTTCTTCTTCTTCCTTGTTGTAGACCTATGTGGTCTGTTCTCCTGAGTGTTTCTCCTCCTGTGAGGTAGACTCCCAGCTATCCTTCCATCTTTTAGGATGTCTTTTAAGAGGACGAGTCCCGTGAGGCTGATTATGCAATGCAATATAGGGGAGTCTGGTGGTGTCCATTTTTTAAACGTGTCCATACTAGTCCTCAACATATCAACAACAACGTATTATATCCTCAACCTCACATATCTCTCTTATTCTGGTGTTCCTCACGCGATCTCTCAGTGTCTTCATTTCGGAAGTCCTCAAAACTTGTGGTCTGTTCTCCAGGGTGTTGTTCCTCCTGCGAGGTAGACTCCCAGCTGTCCTTCCATCTTTTAGGATGTCTTCTACGAGGACAAGTCCCGTGAGGCTGATTATGCAATGCAATATAGGGGAGTCTGGTGGTGTCCATTCTTTGAACATGTCCGTACCAGTCCCTTTTTCGCTGTCTGCTCAATCTTATAATATCCTCAACCTCACATATCTCTCTTATTCTGGTGTTCCTCACGCGATCTCTCAGTGTCTTGCCTGCTATCTTCGTACACTGAGGATAATAGCAGGCAAGGATACAAAACAGTTTATCAAAAACAACAATTACAATATGAAATTTTACAGAGCACACAAAATAAGGAATAACAGATCTCAGAAGGATCCCAAATATGTAGAAGTAAGTGGGGTAGTACTCGTTCTAGAACTGATAATATATTGTGTATGATCACTACCTCACTGACACTAAAAATGCCTAAATCCGAGGTAATTAAATTTAGGTAATTGTGTACAAAATCGGAAATCATAGTGATCATACAAAACAGATGTCGTCGAACTAACTAACTAACTAACTAACCATCACGCCATTTCCCCGGAGGGGTAGGCAGAGTGGATGGATCACCACAATGCTCTGTCCTGGCATACCTCTCGGGATTCTTCTACATTCATACATCGTACCATGCACGCACGTCGATTATTCCGACTGGCCGCCTTTTAGTAATTGATTAATTTGGTCATGCCATGTTTTCCTCGGCCGTCCTCGGCTTCTTTTTCCACTCACGCTGCTTGTGTACAACTTTTTAACCATTCTACTCTCATCCATTCGTTGCATATGTCCAAACCATCTCAGGGATCCTTTTTTAATTTTATCCATGATGCAGTCATCTGCCTTACATTTCTCTCTTATTTCATCGTTCGGTATTCTATCATACAACGTTTTCCCGCACATTCTTCTTAGTGATCTCATTTATACGGCATTTATCCTGCTTTCATCATTCTTTTGCCAGCTCCAAGCTTCATTTCCATACATGAGGGTTGGCACTAGAACTCCATTGTGTACTGCCATCTTTGCTTCTGTTGATATATTCCTATTTGCAGTAATGACTTTGAGTGCGCCATTTATTTTATTCCCAGCACCAACCCTTCTTTCGACGTCATTCTCCATTTTTCCGTCTCTTGTAAACATGGTTCCATTTACATCATTAACATATAATTTTTTTACCATTCTTTCTTCATTCATTCTTTCCATATGTCCAAACCATCTTAATGATCCTTTCATTATTTTGTTCATGACACCAACATTCGCACCGCATTCACTTCTTATATTTTCATTCGACACTCTATCATACACAGAGTATCCACACATTCGTCTAAGGGATCTTATTTCTAAGGGACTTTTATCCTTCTTTTGCCAGTTCCATGCTTCGCTTCCATACATAAGGGTCGGTAGAAGAACACCATTGTGCAGTGCCATGGTGAGTTAGTTAGTTTATAACGTTTTCTCTCTGAAAAACATTTCTTTTTTCCATTTATTTCTAAATAAAAACTGTTTGCTTTTATTATAATCTTTCGTGTGTACTCGTACTTAGCAGATATAAAATCTTAAAATATTTGTATACTTTTCACTTGAGCACAATGTTCTATTTATAATTTTAAGATGTAAATATCCTTAGTGACATCACGTATATTTCAGTTGAGATAAAAGTATTTCAGATAGCGTTATATTTCTACACATCAGTAATTGGTACGCATGGAAGCTATGCGAGAACGTTGTCGGATGTTTTGAACCGGCCTACGCAATTCTTATCGTCAAGACAAACCCTGATTTGTGTTTTAAAAGTATTTTTATTGTCTATAAAAATGTGTTAATTTAATTCCAATACGAAATTGGATTATAACAAACTCTATTTGTTAATGATTAACGCTTTCACACGTTTGCTAATGTATTTATGTATATATTTATTTATATATAAGATTTGCGTGAATGTTGAAAATTTGGATCAAGTACTCGTAGATGAGTTCGTGTATTTAGGTAGTATATTTACAAGAGACGGGCGAGTGGAGAGGGATATTGAAAGAAGGGTTGGGGCAGGCAACAAAGTGAATGGTGCACTTAAAGTTGTCATCGCAAACAAAAACCTATCCAAAAGAGCTAGAATGGCAGTGCACAATGGTGTTCTTTTACCGACCCTTATGTATGGAAGCGAAACGTGGAACTGGAAAAAGAAGGATGAAAGTAGAATAAATGCAGTAGAAATGAGATCTCTTAGACGAGTATGTGGATACTCTGTGTATGATAGAGTGTCGAATGAAAATATAAGAAGTGAATGCAGTGCGAATGATGGTATTATGAACAAAATAATGAAAGGATCATTTAGATAGTTTGGACACATGGAAAGAATGAATGAAGAAAGAATGGTAAAAAAAAAAACTTTAACGATGTAAATGGAACTAGAAATACTGTAAGATCGATGAAAACGTGGCACGATCAAATAAATCAAATATTGAATGTCGGCCACGTGAGGAGTTAGAGAAATCGACGCGCGTGTATGACACGGTGTATGAATGTTGAGGAATCGATAGAAATATGTCACGAAAGAAAATTGTGGCAGTCCATTATTTCTACCTACCCCTTCGGGGAGACGGCGTGATGGTTAGTTAGTTAGTTAGTTTTTATTCATATGTAGGCGAGTGATAAGTGCTTTGACTGCCACACCGAAGGTTCCGGGTTCGATTCCTGGCAAAGACAGTGTGATAGTCACACTGTCTGGTTTAGAATTTACGTGGCAATAAAATGGCAATAGATTAGCTACCTATCACATGTCACTAGAATCAATATGATAGTTATATCCTTTAAATCGATTTGGCTCGTGCTGTAATGATATAAAGAGCGATTCAATAAAATAATAATAATAATTTATTAATCATAAAATCAAACCAATATACCGAGTCAGCACCTCCAGATATCTAAGCATAGACCTAGTTGGACTTGAACTTGGATCTTCTGGCTTACAGAGGTTCAGCTCTAATGGCTATTCCTCTTGTCTGTAGAAAACATTGTTGGAATGTGATTTGGTAGTGGAGGAGCCTTTCTGAATGAGAAAATTACAAGCCCAAATTATAAGAGAAATTAAGGTCATCTTGGAGGGTTCCGGATGGTTATCTTCGACTGCGTCACCACAGACAGTTTCATTTCGCAACACCCAGAACCAACTTCTAGTGATAACGGTGTGGAGAGCAATCAAACTGCTGAACAATATTCTTGACTTTTGAGAGTATCTTGTCTTGCCTTAAGTCGATCCATTTCTCATGGGTTTCTGGTGGTCAAAGGCAACATAGAATCACTTCTGAAATGCCTAAAACTTTGCGCATATAAGCGAAAAACGCCAATAATAGACATAAGTAACGTAGACTCAAACAAACAAACAAACAGCGTTCCTGGTGTGGTATTTTACCTGTTCTCAAATAGATAACTGTCTACATGTTTGAGTGAATAGAATTTGAAAGTCAACAAGGCAGCTGCAATATCTAAAATCTCGCCTTATTTGTACCTGCGATAGGGGGTAAGGTTCTCATTTTTGCTCTGAGGTTTTCTCATTATATCGAACTCATAAGACAACATTCATAATAACATCATTGTTTTTTTCCCGCTCATTATTTTCTACACGTGTTCGGTGAATGATTAGCAACAATCTTATGAAATAAAATACTTCTGGTAATGGTGGATTGTGAACAGCTAGGGAAAAAATAATTGGATTCTATTAATACAAAGAAACAGGAATCCGATACTTTTGGCGTAAGTGAATGAGTAGGCCCATCTTTCATTGTGTAATTCGGTACCTACCGATGAACGTATTCTTCTAATCAAGTATTTGTGTTTCGCAATCATTCAAAATAAGAACCCCAAAATGATTTGTTATACGAGTGAGTTCTCGTACCTTCTTATATGCTGTTTCAAAATGGCGCCCATGGGCGGCTGTCATTTGAAGCTTCTATCTCCTTTAAGATTAAAAACAGCTCCATATACAAGTATATGCATCATCCTGTGTGGTTTATTGTTTTTTTATTGGTGCACACTCTCATACTCAAATTGTACATCGCTCTGCACGCCTTCCCATCAGCCAGCCAATTAAAATAACAACCTCTGCCTGAATAAGCTTTTACCTCCGGTGCCGCCGCCACAGTTCCTGACCATCGTAATCGCTCACTACTCCATTTTACCGTGACCATCTTCCTGACCCACTGCAATCTCCGAGTCTGCTGGCGTTCCTCGGACGCCTCCATCGCTTGCTCCTCCTGCCACGACCTTCGTGGCTGAGTGGTAAGTGACTGCCACAGTGAAGGTCCCGGATTCGATTCCCGGCGATGGCAGTGTGATTATCGTGAAGTTTTCAGAAACTGGTTGGAAGACCCCTTTAGAGGTAGTCAGATGACAGAAAAAAGGTGACGAGTACAGGGTTAACAATGTGCTCAGGATCGAGACGAATGGAAAGCCTCGAGGGAGGCCAATGTTCAGCATTGGACCAACGGACCCACGTAGCTGATGAAGAAGAAGAATACTCTAAGGATTTAATTTTAAGGGTTAGAGAACATAAATATTGAACATGGTGAAAGCATTGTTAAAACTGGTGCAGTGATTTTAGTTAGCAATGAAGACTCTATTATTTTAAGTAACGAGAAAGTTTCAAATAGCACAGAGTTATCATAATTCACTCCATTTCCCTTTTCTACTGAGTCTTGTGATGCTAAGAGCGTGTCCATACCAAAAGACGCAAAGCTTATTAAATACATCGAAAGAAAGTACGTATATTATTTTATAATAATATATATAAATTAAACAACTTGCCAAACTCATTTTAAACACTTAATTTTTAAAATTTCACAACAAATAAATACGTGCAATTATATCATGGAGATTTGTGATATTAGTTACTTAATCTTAAACTTTACACACTTTGTAAGTAATAGATTTTAAATAGTATTGGATTAATATGGTTCCGATGATCGTGTTTTGCAGCCAAATGAACGAAAAACTTGGGAACTTGGATGTGTCCATGTCTCGTGGTATCCTCTTCGACATTAAAGGAATCGTATTTGAATCTAACTTCAGGATAGTTGTTGTGCGTGGTAACATACGTAAAGTACGCTTAGCTTCACGTACGTTGTACAGAGCCGCCGGCAGTATGGGTAAGTAACAATTACCTGTACGGGGGGTTACCGTACCGCCAGCAGCGCTTTCGTTCAAAAGGGACTATGTAAGTTACAACTATATATTTAGAATCTTTTCAGACAAATTTTCTCCACAGCTGGATATAGACCATTCTTAACTCTTCCAACAGTTTTTATTTTGGGCTATATGTTGCCACCTACGACCTGCAAGCAGTGGCGGTACTCCCATAGAAGCTCAGAAGCCTGGCTTGCCTAAGAAAATTTTAATCACCCCTGAATCTAAACGATTTTATCGCGAGTTTGAGTCGCCCCTAAATAAAAGAAAAATAATATTTTGCGCGCTTTAATATCAATAACGTTTTCTACTATAAGCGCTAGATTACACTGATTGTAAATTGTAGCACAGGATTGATGATTCAAAGAATTCCCTTCGTTTATTTGTATGAACTTTGAAGCCAGATTTCAATCTGAAGTTAGTACGATTGGCATTAACATTCAAGTAAAAACATCAGATTTTTTCCGTTTGTCGTCTGGTGCGCAGGAATTAATTGTTTAACGAATAATGTATTATCTTGTTAGTTAAAAATCATCCGGTTCATTTCTGAATCAATCTCGTTGTTCAGTTCAAAAGAAAAAAAAAAGAATTTTTTAAGCCACCAAGGGTATGTCATGTATGGATGTGTTTATAAATTCTGTCCAGTCATAATATACCTTTTGTGAGTTTTGTAGAAGCATACACCCTTGGAATAAATTTTCGTATGACTGTCTATTAATCATCATACTTAAAAAAACTATGGGCTTGCCTTACTGGTTAACCCTAGGGACGCCATTGCCCGCAAGTTGGATTATCATCAATCACCTTTTTGTAATCTTCCTACGCCTCTTCTGTTTTTCCAAAGCCACCACTTCGGGATTCTAGGTAACCACCTTTGCTCATCTTGTCTTGCCATATGCCCCGCCTACTGCCATTTTAGCTTTGCTGTTCTCTCTGCGATATCGTTAACCTTTGTTCGACGTCTTATCTCCTCATTTAGTAATACTATATGATATTTGCAGAATTGAGGCAGCAAGAGCTACATTTAATAAAATGAAATCACTCTTCTGCAATGATAACATAAATTTGAAACGCCTTGAACAACAAAACACGGATAGCGCCATTTTACCTTCGTTTATCAGCAATTCTAAAGTTGATGCGTTCAATCTGACAGAGTTGACCGAATAGACCAGTGATATTTCACCCCGATCGCAGCACTTTATCCCAAAATGATTCCACACTGAATTTAGACGAAACTTCTAACCAAAATGCAATTTTTCAATAAATCACCGAGAACAAAAAAATCCAGCTTGCGGCAGCCTGCGACGGGGGTCAAGGGTACGTGCCGACTAAAGACCAATCACCGAGCGTCATTTGATTTTAGATGCGACCGTTCATTTGTCCAATAACATAGGTACCCTGCTCAACCCCGGGACCCTGGTTTGCCCCCCTCTCCTCTAATTATTTTTTTCCGGCCATTTTGCTTTTATCTGACGCACAAGTAGGTAGGTACCTATTCTGATTTTATAATGCGAAGGAAACTCAACACGTGTACGGGTCACAGATCGTTTAAGATTATTCTGATGAAATAAGACGTTAATCTTACGTCAACTTCACGTTAAGTGTGTTCTTTTTTCGTTTTGAAAAACCTTCGTTACAAAAAATTATTAACGGTATTTAAAATTTTTATAAATCTATTCTACTTCTCTGGTTTCAATCCTGGGATTGGTTTGCAGCAATTTCCTCCATTATTCTCTTCCATTTTTTCCTGTCTTGTGCGGCTCTTTTGAGATCTGCATATGATGAGCAGCGTACGTCCACCAACAGGTCCTCCAGGTACTCTCGGCGTGGGCGTCCCCTAAACTTTGTCCCCTCGATCATACCCTCCATTATGGCATGCAAGAGACCTTCTTGACGTATTACATGGCTAATCCATCTTGCACGCCTTTCGGACAAGGTCCTGAGCAGGTGCCTTCCTCCTTCGATTCCTTGAAGAACTTCCTCATTCGTGATGTGGTCTCTCCAGGAAATTCCAAAGAGTCTTCTATAGGACCACATCTCAAAAGCCTCTAGTCTCACTTATCCCTTTCGGATAGGCACCATGTCTCGCAGCCGTACATCAAGACACTCCATACATAGGTCTTGATGAGGAGTATTCTCAGTTTTAGGTCTATATTAATAAGTATATATTAATAGACATTGTAAGAAATTTCATACGTATGAAGAAGAATTTTGTTTAAACATTTTGTATTTATAACATTTTAACTACACAGATGAAGGGCTTCTGTGTCTCGAAACGTGTTTAAGTTAAAGTGATTTAATTTTTGAATAAATTTGTTATACTTTGTAATACAACACTTTTTATTTTTACTGAACTCAGACATGTTACGGTTACTAGTAACCTTTAACAATGTATACAATTCTAACGTTAAAATTGTATACATTGATAAAGGTTACTTGTAACCGAAATAAACCACCACGCCGTCTCTCCCTGGTAAAAATAATGGACCTCCACCTCTTCTTTCCTGACATATTTCCCTCGCTTCCTCAAAATTCTTACATCGTGTCATACATGTAGATTGCACCGACTCCTCACGTGCCCGAGATTTAATATTTGATTGATTTGATGGGCCACGTTTTTTTCGGTTTTCCTCTATTTCTAGTTCTGCTTTTCGTCGTTTGAATATGCTTTATTTTGCATTCTTACATTTATAAAACTTTATTCGTACTCCATTCGCTTCTTTTATTTGCATTTATATTTATATTTGCATTCATATCACATACAGATTTAACACACATTTGTATTAGATAGATAGTATATGCTTCATAATAATGAGCTATTTTCTGCTCACATTGAATATTGTAAAATAAATTCTAATATCATTGATTTAAATCTTTGGTGTTAGTCTTTTTAAAAAAAAAAACCATTTCTACTGCAATTATTCTATCTTCTTTTTCTTTTGCCTGTTCCATGCTTCACGTCCATACATAAGGGTTGGTACAAGAAAACAATTATGAATTGCCATCTTAGTTTTTTTTAAACTTTAAAAGGATTATTAATTTGTTAACTGTTGAAATTTATAACAATATGATTGTATCACAATTTTTACTTTTCGCTTTTTGAGTGTCGCGACAGCTGTTTCGCCAACCGATGTAGGTATCATCAGATGTTACAAACAACTTGTTTGTTGTTTGTAATACTTGATGATGCCAACATCGGTTGGCGGTTTCGTCGTCGCGACTCTCAAAAATTGTATAAAAAAACTTGTGATATCATAACATGTTGTATTAATTTTAACAGTTTATAATGTTTAAATATCATAGGGCTTCTGCCAAAACAATTCTTCTTCTTCATTCGGTACCATGTCAGGTCCCCCAAACATTGGCGATCACTGCAGAAAAGGCGTCTCTATCCTGTGCCAATTGGAAAAGGTTCTGAACTCTTGTGATTCTTGTCCATTCCGCAGCCAGGACAGCTGCCTTCTACCAACTCCCCGACGTTCCTCCACTTTACCCATTCACATCAGTTAAAGGAAGTGGTATTTTTCTACCCTTAGCAGATGACCCAAATATGAGACCTTTCTAATTTTCACACTCGACAACAGCTCTCTATTGGCTCTGGCTCTCTGCAGTACGTCTGCATTACTGACCCTATCGGTCCACGGTATACGGAGCATTCTGCGGTATATCCACATCTCGAACGCTTCCAACCGGTTAATTACATTCACTTTCAGAGTCCAGGTTTCGCAGCCATATAGTAGAACAGACCACATATAACATTTAATCATTCTTTGTCGTAGTTTCAAGTTAAGATTATCGTTGCAAAAAAAGGTTCTCATTTTATTAAATGCAGCTCGTGCAACCTCAATTATGCACCTCAATGCTGCCAAAACAATGGATTATTATTTTGATTAAATCCGCCTTTTTAAACGATTTATGTTTAGCAAGTATTCATTGTTCCTAAAATCATACTTGGCTGGTATCGTGCATAAACGGAATGGCTTCTTCAGAGAGATTCACTAACTAAAAGTTTAATTGAAGTGTCAGGTATCTAGTTGATGGCTCAAAACAATTCATAAACTTTTAATAATGTTTCTTATGACAAGATTCTAAGAAAATGCTACGTATTTTTTTGAAGAAGATAGATCGAATGAGTTTCTAAGTAAGCATTTTAATTGTCGTGTCAAATAAATACATTTTCACAACAACAAGATGTCTCAAATAAAGTTGATCATTCATTAATATTATGTGGAGATGCTAGAAGACTTCTTGGTGCCTGAATTGTAAAACTTTCCTGGCTGTAACCAAAGAACATGGTTCCAGTTAATGGAGTAACGTCACACAAGTCCAATACGTCTCTGCCAAGAGTTAGTGAATTTTTTCCTGCCAAATTGATCTCACACCGATCATCAGTGACCGTTTCTGACTCTGTCTCTTAGGCTTATTTTTAACATGGCTCTTTCCATGACTCTTTGGGTCACTCGTAGTTTCTCGGCACTTTGTTTGAACAATGTTATAGTTTTAAGACCATAAGTACCAACTAGCAAAACACAGTCACTTTTCGTTTCAGGTTGATCGGTATTTTCCGGTGTTTAAGGATGTAACCCATTTTTCCGAAAGTTGCTCAGTTCAGTCCAATTTTTCTCTTGAGCTCTGCGGTTTGGTTTTCTCGGCCCAATCGAATATTGTGTCCCAGGTATGTATTATTATTGGACATTCTCGATTCTGTTGCCATCCACGTTGATTTGAAGCCTTTCCGTACCCATCACCTTGGTCTTTGCCAGGTTCATATTCATACCTACAGATTATTATGTATTATAATTCACCAATCAATATGTACCATTATTTTTAAATCTTTAAACATTAGTGAACCCAAAAAGCTTTAAGCTGATTTTGCTCCATTCGGTATTTCAAAAATATAGAATTAGGTTTTCTTCCGTGAAGATTTCATGGTAACAAGTATAATGTAATTTACAAAATCAATCTTAATATGAATACAAAATCTTACAAGCACCGTAGGTAAATCTCAGCTTATAGTCCAAATAATATAAATGAATAATTACAATACTTAGTCATTTCTTCGGCTCGTTAGTACGAATCTGCGGCAGAGTATAGCGTCTGTCTTAAATTTCCCATTAATCTCATAATTATTTTTAAGTACGTAATTATAAATACAAAGCTGTAATTTTGGTAAAATATCACTTTTATTCGTATATTGTATTGGTTGCCATGTTATTAAAAAAAAAACAATATATATATTGTCATCTTGATGTTTATTCATTGTTTTTTCTTGAACGATGATATAAAACTCCAATTAAATAATTAATTTGAATGAAAAACCTGTTAAAATGAAATGAATGCCATCAAGATGAAAACATTTTGATAATGACAGAATATAATAAACTTTCTAAAAAACAGACGTTTCATTCTTTTTCATCTTCTTCTTCTTATTCTTCTAATTATTATTCTTCTTCTTTTTCTTCTTCTTCTGATTATAGATCTTGCGATCTGTTTATGCAGGATATCAATTTTCTTCCTGTGATGAAGACGACCAGCCTTCTCTGCATCTCTTTGGTGGTCTTCTATGGTCGTCGTTCTCTTTCGTATTAATTATTATAATTAATATTTTAAACAAAACTAAGATCAATGGTAATAGAATTTATTTATAAATATAAGCAGGAATTGTTCAGGAACCATGCGATCTGTCCTAAACGACCACCACCCATTTTTGAATGAAACACATTGATGAAAGTAGACTAAATGCAGCAGAAATGTGATCTCTTAGACGAATGTGCGGAAAATCTGTGTATGATAGAGTGTCGAATAAAAATATTATTATAGAAGTAAACGCAATGCAAATGAAAATGTTATGAACAAAATAATGAAAGTAACATTAAGATAGTTTGATACATGGAAAGAATGGTAAAGAAATTATACGTTAACGATGTGAACGGAACATGAATTAGAGGAAGACCGAGCAAAACTTAACATGTTGAAATATTGAAGAGTGGGAGAAATCGACGTGCATGCGTGATACATTGCTTGAATTTTTGGCAAATGAAAGAGTGTGGTATTAAAGATATGGCCATTAGTTCTGCCTATGCCTAAGCTAAAATATTCGAGTCCAATAACATAGACCTAAATCTCCGAAAACAACTAATAAAAACATTGGTGTAGAGTGTTTTATTATACGGCTGCGAGACTTGGTGCCTGGGCGAAAGAGAGCGCAAAAGGCTGGAGGCGTTTGAAATGTGGACCTACCGACGAATCGCCCATGTTTCATGGAGGGACCACGTTACAAATGAGGAGGTTCTCTGCAGAGTTGAAGATAACAGGCACATATTGAACACCATAACGGAGAGCTGCATGATGTATTGGAGGGAATGGTTGAGGGATCGATTGGCAGAGGACGACCTCGCCAGGAGTATCTAGACCAGATTTGCCGAGATATGGGCTGCACCTCTTATGCGGAGTTGAAGAGAGTTGCCGAGGACCGAGCGGAGTGGAAAAGGCGATGCGTCGCCTTGCTGCAGACCAATCTTTAGATTGAGACCGGAGAAGAAGATGCCTTCTGGGAGACGGCTTGAAGTTAAGTTAGATATAAAAATTATATATTTTTAAATTTGTTGAGGATTTTAAAGAAAAAAAAATTCATAAACATGATATAATTTCATCTTCAAATATTCATTATTACTAGTACTACTAGTTTTCTCTTTAACTTATCAAAGTGTTACTTTATTCTTCTTATATATTTAACCTTATGTCAGTTGTTATATAATATTTGTGGTAGCATGTAATTGGCCTTGTTTTGTTGTCTCTGTGTGTTTATATTCATATACTGTATTTGCTGTTTGTTACCCTCAATAATAAAAAAATAAAAATAAAAAAAATACATAAAATATATAATCGACGCGCGTGCATGACACGATGTATGAATGTTGAGGAAGCGAGAGAAATATGTCAGGAAAGAAAAGTGTGGCAGTCCATTCTTTCTGCCTACCCCTTCGGGGAGACGGCGTGATGGTTAGTTAGTTAGTTAGTTACATAAAATATTAAATATTGAGAAAATGATTTATTCCGAGCAGGAAAAATCGATGTGGGGGGTCCATTCTTTTTGTCTACCACTTTTAGTTAGTTATTAAAAAATACATATTTTTACGAAAACGTTTGTGAAGCATTCATTTTTCTTCTCTTAAGTACGAATGGAATTCGTTACAGTAGATAGGGGCTCCATCCAATGAGGTATGAGAACTTTATTCCTATCTCAACTCCCCTATTCCATTCAAAAGCCACCATTCTGACCTTATTTGTAGGATGCCCAACGAGCATTCCCTAACTAACCAAATAAAATACACTCGGCTTATTTTACACGGTTTTGTAATAACACGGTTTTTTAATTAAAAAAAAGTCTGTATCGGTTTGAGTGTGGCTTGGTGATATGGATCCCCCACGAGGTGAGATACTTGCTCATGTTAGAGATGGTTCAGAAAAGATTTCTGAGATATCTCTACATGAAGGAGTTTGGTAGCTATTCGTGGCTTTATCGCACTGCATTCTTCTTGGGAATGCAGAGACCAATGATCTACAGATACGGAAGGTTGGGTCTACAATTACCCATTTCTTCAGATTTATCAGGGGATTATTAGAGAATTCTTTCATCTTGGAGGGTATCCATCTTTATGTGTCGGATGGTTATCTTCGACAGCGTCAGCGCATACTGTTTTATCTCCCAATCAAACTGATAAACATGATCGCTTCGGAGATCGATATCTTTCATACTAGTGAAAGTACGTACTCTTGACTTTAGAGAGTATCTTGTATTCCTTATATCGAACCATCTCTCATACGTTCCTGGTATTATATATTATATTTTACCCTTCTCAATAGATGACTTAAACAATCATTGTTGTTTGTAATATATTTTGAGAAAATATAATTATTTGATTTGAAGAAAGATGCAAGGATGATTTGAAGAAGAATGCAAGATATGGAAAGACAGCTGAGAATCCACATCGCAAGAGGCAGCAAACTCTGCTCACAATAGCCCCTAGCGGCTTTCAATCAGTATAAGAAGAAGATGAATTATTAATCTTTGTATGCATTCTATCACATTTTTACGCGATTTTTGATGGAATTTTGCCGTGTAAAAAAAGAGTTGGTGTACTTGGAGTGGAGATATTTGGTTAGTGGATTTAGGCCGAGTATACACGGGAGCGTATATCTCTCTACTTGAGGGGCGTCTCCTATTATATTCAAAGGTACACTTGCTGTACTGTTTCAATTTAAAATATAAGCAGAGTGTTTAAAGAGAATCAATGAAAGGGAGTTCTGAGGAATGTTTATATGATATCAAAGCTACGTGACTCTAACCCACTGCAGTGATCTTGTGTGGTTTCTAACTTCGAATATATGGATAATTACTAAAACATTTGTATAAATCCATCTCCCAAAAGCGCCAAACAATGATTTAAAATAGTCTGCCTCTAATGAGCCGATGAAGAGGGCAATCAAAATTTTAATTTTTTATTTTTATTTTACACAAATAAGACATTACAAACGAACAACATTAAGGGGTACCACTAGTACGTTCAGAAGGCAAATACTCTTAATTCTGGAGACTATCCTGTCTTCATAATGTCGAACCATCTCTCATGCGTTTCTGGTAGTGTTCTATACACAATATATTATTATACCTGTTCTCAATAGATGCCTTAACCCGACGATCGCCTTAAGCACACATTTGCGCTTTACGTAGACGATCACCATAAGCGCAGCTGTGCGCGCTTCGCAATATTCGAAAGATCACTCACAACGACATCTATGAGCGAGTTATTCGCAATCTCCCATGGCTAAAAGAAAAAATCCCCCTACTGCAGCAGTGGGGGGATTTTTTCGCTATCATAGCCGCAGCTGCAGTGATAGCGACTTTCACAGTGCCTGAAATAAAAAAAACAAAAAGCTTATTAAGCTAGAAGGTATTTTTCGTACCATGACTCTCGGCCGAAAAAAAATATTTAAAAAAATGGCGTTTTTAATAAAAGTATTTGGCGCGAAAATTTGATGATTTTTGGCTTGCCAAAATTACATTTTTTATTCGATCGGAAAACTGGAGGTTCATGGTATGAAGAAACATATATAAAAGAAGCTGCAACAAGAATTAAATAGATCGGATGATTTGTCTTTGAGTTATAACTGATATAAAGATAAACGCTTTAAAAGTGTTTGTTTATTTACTTAAAAGACATTACAAACAGCATAAATGTTTAAGGCTTAAGGCTGTTTAAGGCTGTTTGTGATATCATGGTTATAAACGAGAAATATTATGCCTACTATTTTTGTACTGGAACATCATATGGATTCAAATCCACCAATCCTTTTTAAATGGCACTATCACCGCGTATATTTCACCTCGTAATTATCAACTGGGCGACCAAACATCTCTTTTACACGCTAACACAGCTTTCGAACTGATGACCGGCTGCTATTCAGATGGCTGTAACTCAAAAACTATTTGAGATATGCACTTGAAAGTTTAGTATGTTATTTGTAAAGATATAGACAATCGAAATATGAATTTTGAAAAATCGATTTGTTAAAAATTTCACACTAGTGGTGCCCGTTTAGGCGATAATTAATACGAGTAAAAAGTCTGTTTTCTAGAAGTCCTATTATATACTATGTGTGTATTCATTTGCTCGGCAATTTTTTCTCATGCATTATTTCTCACAGTATGATCCCTGTATATAGCTAAACTCGTGTTATATAAAACAGGATATCGTTTAACCAACTCAATCAATTGTTCGTCGGTCATTTTGCTAAATAAATGCAAAAATATGTATATATTAAATTTGTATGCGTGTACGCTCTGCGAAAGTACTCGAACGACTGACGCGTGGGGTCGGGTGTTGTCTAGAAACAAACTGGGTGCTTCGCGTCGGGTGGCGTGTTTACTCCCACCATCGGTAACACGTCGATCTGCTCGTCTGGATCGGGTGGCGTGTGCGCGCATGGCGTCGCGTCGGGTGTTCGTAGTGTGATTCTGTTCATAGAAAACAATACAATTTGATTCGACTCAACACGCATCACGTTTCATCGGGTGGCGTCGCGTGTTAATAGTATGTTTCTGCCTTAATTCTATTTTCAATATCTCTTAAATTAGTATTTAATATGTATTTGTTCAAAAACACAAATTAACAAAAAACGCGTATTTTTATTCGATCGAATTAATTTTGTTTCACACATGAAAGCTATTTCATTTCTAATGTAAATGTTAAGTTTCCAATAATTATTTAGAAATATGTTAATGGGAAAAATGTTTTTGTTTCAATAAGAAAAATCTGAGCTGTAAAATAATTTTTTTTCTTGGAAGCAACTCAAATACTATTATACAATATTGAAAAGAAATACAGAATGATATCCTGAATCAAAAAATAAATGAGAAATTTAATTTGATTAATCAAGGTCATCTGATGGAAACCATAATAAAGCCGTTTTCATCTTTAAATTTAAATGAATCGATTTGACATTCAAAAAGCATAGAAAAATATGTTTAAGAAAAAAAACAATTGACAAAGTTATTTATTGTGAAACTAGAACATTAAAAAATATGTATATTAATAACCCACTTAAAGTAAATTATAACACACTTTTTACACGAATTTATTTTGTTTCATAAACTTCGAACCGGTTTTCCGTATTTGGTCTATAAAAATCCTCTACGTTACCTCTACATTTTATGTATTGTTTCTTGAAAAATGATGTCAAACTCCATATTAAATTATTTATAGTTTCTTGAACAATGGTGTAAAGCTCCATATCAAATCATTAATATAAATGAAAATGTAGAAGTTTTATTAAATTTGATATGGAATGACATGTTTCGCCCATCTAAGGCATTATCAAACGATAACGTTTTCATTTACATTAATTATCCATTTTCAATAAATAATACGAATGAATGCGTCTGTTTTCTAGAAGTGTTATTACATTTTATCTGAATGTCATGTTTCACCTGACTAAGGCATTATCAAAAAATATTTTATAAATGTCATTCACATAAAATATGATAAAACTTCTATAAAATATACATTTTTATACGTATTTTTTTTGTACACAACAGGTCGTTAGAACCGAAATAGTATATATAATTTGTATTTTAGAATTTATATAGATTCTAATGACATGTTATAGGTAGCTGATCTATCGTCATTTTATTGTCATGTGAATTCAGACACAACAGACCAAAGACAGTGTAAGATTCACACTGCAATCGCCGAGAATCGAACCCAGGACCTTCGGTATGGCAGTCAGAGCTTTTACCACTTTGCCACGAACGTCGTTAATGTTCTAATTTTTCTCGATTTAATTTATGTCATTCCCATAAAATATAATAAAACTTCTAGAAAACTGACGTTTTCATTCATATTATTTTATTCATATTTAATATGAAATTTTACATTATTGTTGAAGAAACAATTAATAACAGTCAAATAACGTTACATTTGAAAGTAATGATCGTCTAAATATATTAAAATGGTAAAAATTTGCAGCGAAATATGTTAAAAACTATATTTGATAATAAAATGCAATACGAATAAAAATGTCGGTTTTTAGAAGTTTTATATTATTTTATAATTTCGCCTTGCAAAAACATTTATTTAATAAATCATCAAATATATTGAAAATTTTATGTTGAAGACATTTAATAATTAAATAGTCCATTGTTTTGGCCGAAACACTATGATACCTTAACATTTTAAAGCTGTTAAATGAAATAACTTTGTTTTTTTATCACAATTGTATTTTTTCAAATTGGTATTTTTCAATTTCAAATAACACATAAAGATTCGAAAAATCACGACAATTTGACATTTGATATAATATTGTAACACCTGATGATGTCAACATAGGTTGATGAAACATCTGTCGCGTAAAATAAAATACAATTGTGATACAAAAAACAAAGTTATTTAATTTAACAGTTTTAAAACATTTAATAATGATTTAGAAATATGAAAAATGGCAATCTCATAAACTATATAATAAAACTGCTAGAAAACAGCTGTTTCATATGTTAATTATTATATTTAATATGAAGTTTTACATCATAGTTCAAGAAAAAAAATTACATTTTATTTATTTTTTGTAGACATATGTAGCTGGAGGTAATACGAGTATACGAACAAATATAAAATTAAATGAATTTAATAAGAAGAAAATACTATAAAAAAAACTTACCAACAAGGAGAATCGTAACCACAAACTGTTCAAACATTGTTTATGTTGCGAAAGATAAACTTTTTTATTCCAATGTTGTTTTATTTAAGCTTAATTGACTAAGTCAACATAAACACAAATTATCCTTAACTTATTTCGTGCAATAGTTTTATTACTTCGTGGGTCTATTTACGCGGGAAAGCTTCGAGCTTCCGGTGCAACCTTCCTCTCCCGCGGCAGGAAACGTACTGTCCGAGGTCGGAGCCTTTCGCGCGAAGGCAGCTCGGGGAGGAAAAGCTCGGAAAACTTTGTAAAAGTTCGTTCCGTAAACCGGATCTTCAGATTCTCGCACAGAACACAATGTGACAATTCATATTCATATTCATATAGTGGTACTGCGGGTTACCCATGAGTTTGAATTATGTTAAATGTTTGTTGTCGGAAATTAATTAGATTTGTGGTACTTGTATCGTGCAATGGAGTTGTGTTTTGGTGAGTTGAATACATTGTTCACAAATCAAATTAGGCGAATAGTTCTAAAGCAGTGGTTCCCATTTAGTATTTTCTGCGTACCACTTCAAAAAAGACCTCAAACGAGGAATGACAAATAAAAAATTAAATCAGTTTTTATAAACATTCATTACCATCAGTATTGGTTCTGATTTTGAACATTTGGTTTGGTACATGTGGTACTCCCGTAAATTTGGAGATATTTCGTGTAAATGGTCAATTTGATTGTTGCTGCACTTTATAATAGTTAATTGTGACACGTAATAAGTTTGTGCTGTTTTGATGTTAAAATTATACAAGTTTTTTCGTTTATATAAAGAATTTTAACCCTTTAATTTAAGAACCCTTAGGTAACGAAGTGCAATATCAGAAGTTAATGCAATAACAGCAGTGCGAATGAAAGTGTTATGAACAAAATAACGAAAGCGTCATTAATATGGTTAAATCATGTGAAAATAATGTATACCTAACGAATGGTAAAAAAGTATACGTTAACGATATAAACGGAACAAGAAATAGAGGAAAACCTGCCACAATCAAACTACTCAAATATTAAATGAAGACGTAGTGCATGACAAGCATAAGGAACAGTGTGGTGATTCATTATTTCTGCCTACCCCTCTGAAGTTAGTCTCTTGATGGTTAGTCAATAAGTTAAATTTTCTTCTTCTCCGAGATACTTCTTCTTCAAGAACAGTCAGTAAAGCCTCTGCCGTGTCGGGATGTCTGAAGAATCTGGTCTGGAAGAACAAGCGTAAACGGCGGAGTTATTATACAATATCCACAAATAAAATACAACTAAGTCATCATAAGTCCTGTAAACACCTTGATCATCCATATTCAGTTTGCGTCTTCGTCTCTATTGAGATATAATTAAATTTTAATTGACCACCCTTTGGTGAAAATCCAGAATTTCGTATACAAGTATAAGTATACATTCACAAAAATATTTGTAATTATTCTGGTCAACTATTTGGCAATTAGAATGGAATAATACTCCTGGCGACTTCTAAACAATGCGTTTATGGGCTACAGCCTTCGCATTGTGTTAATAAGGTAGTTTGCTAAATGCTGAAAATCATTCTCCATAGATGGCGTTAGTGGGTCGGTTGTATAAGTTAATCTTGAATAGATTCACAAGTGCAACCAAATCTACATAGATGGATAATTGAAACTGACACGTGAAGATAGGTATGGATTTTGAAGTATATATACATCTTCTAAAAATTTGTCATGCATGATCATAACAAAGGTAGAATGGGGAATGTTGTAATTACATAAAGCGTGCGCTTAACCCAACCAATGACAGGTCATAAGTCCTGTAAACACCTTGATCATCCATATTCAGTTTGCGTCTTCGTCTCTATTGAGATACAATTAAATTTAAAATACAACTAGTTAAATAAATAAATAAAATGGTAATGATTATAAAAATCTGTACTTTCAAGTTGATATTTTTTTGTAATATTTAAGTACTCATTTGAAATTTTCTATTCTTTTAACCATTTATACCCAAAATAAAAGAATTCGTAAAAATAATTTCTTTTTATTTTAATAACAATAAATGTATTTACAATACACAGAAAAACGAAAATTGTTTCTTAAGACAAAACAAAAATAAAACGAATTTTTTCTCTGAATATTGTAGAACAAAAGAAAATGATTTTTTGTATCAATCCGGGAAAAGTTCTGGAGTGTCATATATTTTCCATTCTATTTTTTCAATTTCGAACACAGGAAAAATGTCTGCCTAGTTCCAAAAACTCATTATCATATAAACATTGGTGGCGGCTTTTTCCGTGCGTACAAGTAGTTTATTTGAACAAAAATATTCAAAATAATTCCAGATGTCAAGAATAAAATATTTCTGATTGTACTATTTTATTGAGAAGTTTATTGTAAATCATGAAAATATTTTTTCATTTTGTAAAAAATCTTTGTAAGAGGAATATATAGTTAAAATCCACTGATGTTTGTGTCTTCGGCCGGTTTCGGCAGCTCGCTGCCATCTTCTGGTTCTGAAAAATGTCTCACTAGAAGATGGCAGCGAGCTGCCGAAACCGGCCGAAGACACAAACATCAATGTATTTTAACTAAATATACGAGTACATCTAAAAAAGTTTTTTGTTTTATTAAAATTCAAAAATACTATTGATGATTGATGTTTTTATTTTGTAAAACTCCAGTAAAAAATTATAATCTTTGGGATAACTTTTATGGGAGAGGGGCGTTGAACATGTTTTTTTTGCAAATGGGGCGGTAGTTCAGAAAAGGTTGAAAGGTTGAAGGAAAACCTATGCACTAAATGACTAGATAAAAAAAATGTATTTAAAATTTCGTTCGTAGACATTCAATTATAGAATTCTCATTGGACAATTGGATAAGTAAGTAATTAACATTTGGTGTTACAACCAAATCCCACACCAGCAGATGGAGAAGAAGAAGACGAACTATTCTACTTAAAATCCGTAATTGTTATTTAGTTATAGTGTGAATACAATCAACAAATTGTTTGCACCTTGGTGTTTTTTTTCTTGTTTGATCCACCATTTCAGCTTATAAGAAGAAATCTTTCCTATTTGTCTCATCTCTATTTCCCATTTCTTTGTCCCATCACTATGTATCATCTCTATGCCCCTTACTATGTCTGATCTCTATGTTTCATCTCTATGTCACATCTCTATGTCCCATCTCTATGTCCCATCTCTATGTCCCATCTCTATGTCTTATCTTTATGTCCTATCTCAATGTCACTTCTCTATATCTCATCTCTACGTCCCAACTCTATGTCTCATATCTATATCTCAACTGTATGTCCCATCTCTATGTCTCATCTCTACATAGGTATATCTCATCTGTATGTCAACAACAACAACAACAACAACAAACCATCACGCCGTTTCAGGAGTAGGCAGAGAGAATGGACCGCCACACTACTCTATCTTGGCAAACCTCTCTAGCTTCCTCCACATTCAAACAACGAGTCATACACGCACGTCGATTCTTCCGACTTCCAACATGACTAACCTTTAATATTTGATTAATTTGGTCATGCATTGTTTTCCTTTTTCCTTGGTATGCCTCGACTCCGTACTCCATTTACATCATTAACGTATACTTTCTTAACCTTAATCTCTATGTCTCTTCTCATTATTCCATCTCTTTGTCCCATCTCTATGTCCTATCTCTATGTCCCATCTCTATGTCTTTTTTCTACGTGTCATCTCTATTTCTCATCGCTATGTCTCATATCTATATCTCATCTCTATGTCTCATCTCTATGTCTCATCTCATCACTATGTCTCTTCTCTATATTCCATCTCTATGTCCCATCTCTATCTCTATGTCCCATCTCTATGTCCCATCTCTGTCTCATCTCTATATCTCATATCTATGTCTCATCTCTATGTATCTATATGTTTTATCTTAATCATTGTGATTCGTTATTCTTTTAAACATCATTGATCTTTTTTATAAGGATTAATTGTATCTCAATAGAGACGAAGATGTCTGGGAAGTAGTCTGGGAACAGAATATGGTGGTCGAAGACTTATGACCTGTCATTGGTTGGGTTAAGCGATCGCCTTATGTTTGTATTGTACCTTCTCATTAGGTGGTGTTATATATACGTATTTATAAAATTCTCTTTATATGTTTAAACATTCAGACATACATCAAAATGATAATCCAAAAATTACGGGAATAGTATGCTATGTAAATAAAATGTATCACGGAAATTAGTTATTGTGCATGAAGCAATCTATTTATTTTACCTAGAAACGCGTAGACAGCTCATGAAGCTCACCTGTGCGGGTGCTGTGATATTGTAAACTGAATTATGAAAGCAGTTTGTCCAAAACATGATGCTCAGCGAGCCAAATATTTGTTCACCTATTTGTATTAAACTATAGTTTACGGTTGTCTGTCGGGCGTATAGTTGAAATGCGATTAATAAATCTGAATTAGCAGCTCTAATAATGCTGTGCGACATGACGCCGAGTGGGGCTGTATGAATAATTTGTATCCTCGTTCGTGGAACACACAAAGCTCAACAAACCGTGAATTTCCAAGGGAAATCCCATGTGCTTTTCGGTGGTAAATAACAGATTTTTAAATCATGTTTTGTACAGCCACCCACGTGAAGCTCGTTTTATGATGTGACGTAAGAATTAGCACCTACCCGATAACGTCACTGTGAACTTTTATAAAATTAATCTGAAAAAGAAAAAATAAAAACGCTTTTACAAGAGTGTTCAAGTCAAAATTTTGCCCCTTAGATGTTTTCCTTCTTTTATTTTTCTAATAATAACCTTATTGTCTTATCTATATGTCTCATATTTCGATTTTATTTTTATGTCTCAGCTCTGTATCTCGTCTCTAATAATAATAATAATAATAATAATAATTAGGCTTATTTGTATAGCCCGTTTTCGTGAATAACTCCAATGTTTTTAATCATGAAAGCTGCATCTCACACCAGCAATCAGATAATATTGTTTCTATTTTATGTGATATTTTTTCTTCTATCTTTCTTATAGTGATCTAATTGTCTCATTATATAGATCACATCTCTGTGCCTCATCTCCATATCTCATCTCTATGTATCATATATATCTCTGTATTATCTTTATAGCTCATATCTATGTATCATATCTCTGTATCATCTCTATGTCTAATCTCTATGTATCTCGTATATCTGTATCATCTCTATGTCTTATCTCTATGTATCATCTCTATGTATTATCTCAATGTCTAATCTCTATGTATCATATCTCTGTATCATCTCCATGTACCATTTCTATGTCTTATCTCTATGTATCATCTCTATGTATCATCTCTATGTATCATCTCTATGTATCATCTCTATGTATCATCTCTATGTATCATCTCTATGTATCATCTCTATGTATCATCTCTATGTCATATCTCTACATCATCTCTATGTATCATCTCTATGTATCATCTCTTTGTATCATCTCTATGTCATATCTTTACATCATCTCTATGTATCATCTCTATGTATCATCTATATGTATCATCTCTATGTATTATCTCTATGTATCATCTCTATGTCTCATCTCTATGTATCATCTCTATATCTCATATCTATGTCTCATCTCTATATCTCATCTCTATGTATCATCTCTATGAATCATCTCTAAGTATTATCTCTATGTCTCATCTCTATGTCTCATTTCTATATCTCATCTCTATGTATCATCTCTATGTCTCGTCTCTATATCTCATCTCTATGTATCATCTCTATGTATCATCTCTATGTATCATCTCTTTGTATCATCTCTATGTATAATATGTCTGTATCATCTCTATGTATCATCTCTATGTCTCATCTCTCTGTATCATCTCTCTATGTATCATATCTATTTTTGTGCATCATCTTAACCTAGAAACGTATAGACGGTTTATATCGCTTACCTGTGCATGTGTTGTGATATTGAAACTAAATTATGAAAGTGATGCGCTCAAATTTGAGACTCAGGGTGTACGTGAGAGCTGATAAATATGATTTGACGTAAGAATTAACGCCCACCCGATAACGTCACTTTGAACTTTCGTAAAATGAATCTGGGGAATAATAAAATCGAAACGCTTTTACAAGGGAGGTCAAGTCAATATTTTGTCAAAAAATTCTCGATAATCTTTTGTAAATTTTTTATTGTTGTTTGAAATATGACGCAAATTCTTATTTTTCATATTTAATGTTAAGACAAACGAACTTGTTTTTAAATTGAAAACAAAACTAGATATTGACATGCTAAATAATAAGTTCTAAAAATAATTTTGATAAAAAAACAAATGTGTTTTGTATGAAAACCGATTTTATTGCTATCCCCTGTTTTGTATTAAAAAATGAACGTTGCCAATTCTATGCTACATAGTTTCAACTAAGATTTTTTCTCTTATTAAATACACTAATCAAAATAAACAACCTATCCAAAAAATCTAAAATGGCAGTGCACAATGGTGTTCTTGTACCCACCCTTATGTATGAAAGCGAAGCATAGAACTGGCAAAAGAATGATGAAAGTAGAATAAATGCAGTAGAAATGAGATCTCTTAGACGAATGTGTGAATACTCTGTGTATGATAGAGTGTCGAATGAAAATATAAGAAGTGAATGCGGTGCGAATGATGGTGTTATGAACGGATCATAATAATGAAAGGATCATTAAGATGGTTGGACACATGGAAAGAATGAATGAAGATAGAATGGTAAAAAAATATATATGTTAACGATGTAAATGGAACTATAAGTAGAGGAATACCGAGAAAAACGTGGCACGATCAAATTAAATAAATATTGAATGTCGGCCACGCGAGGAGTCAGAGAAATCGCGCGTGCATGACACGATGTATGGATGTTAAGGAAGTGAGAGAAATATGTCAGGAAAGAAAAGTGTGGCAGTCCATTATTTCTGCCTACCCCTTCGTGGAAACGGCGTGGTGGTTAGATTAGTTAAGTTTAATCAAAATAATTTCTAAAACGTATACACATAAAAAAATAAAATGATTATATTATTTACAGATATCATGATATATGGAATCGAATGCAGGGTGGACAACACAATCACAAAAAAAAACGCGTCAAGACAAGATAATGCGCGATAGAATTAGGAACTCAAGGCTTAGGGAAATATGAGAGGTCGAGGATGTCGTTCGGTGGGAGAGGCAAAGGAGAATATACTGGTATGTACACGTGAAAATAATGGATCCATCCAGACTCCTTCTCATTGCGTTGCATGGCCAACCCTAAGGTAAACGACACCCGGGTAAACCACCAAAGATGGATCGACAGCTTGGAGTACACCTCTCAGGAGGTAAATTCCTCTTATGAGACAGACCACTAGGCCTACATTAAGAAGAAGAAGTTTACATAAACAAAAATTGACTTTAAAACCACTTACAAACCTTTGTTAACTATTGTAGAAGAAATTTAAAAGATTCAAATACTTTACAATAATTTCGGTTAAATCATTTGATTATCTTTAAAAATTTGCACTTAATTTACTCGGATAAGTACTCGTTCAAAATCAAACAAGAAATTCAAGCACTTTGGATTCGACTATTTACACAGAAATCCTACTCTTAAGTAAATGATTAAATTTAACGGTTAGACACTTAATAAATTTAAACTGATTCGAAACAAAATTTCAATGTTTCTGTTTTCCACGAATGGTGGATCTTTATACTACTATATCACAATATGATAATCCCAGTTCAAAAAAAGATCTATGATCTATTTCATTTATTTTTCATTTCATTTATTTTAATAAAAATTTGAAAACAATGCAATTATATTATGAGAATTCAAAAGAGAAGCATAAAAAAAATAAGCTTAAGAATTAGAAATGATCATAACATTGATATTGCATCCCTGAGGCAACTCACACTGTCACGAAATATTCCGATCCGATTAAGCAATAAGATTGCCCCACCCACAGGCATAACCATTGGCAGGTTGGATCTGCAGCGCGGCAAATAAAACAATCTGTGCTGTCTTTGACGAAGGTAATTATCAGGGACAAATAGACCCACATCACGGACATCCGAGCTTTGTATACGGCCGCCAATCTAGAACATAGGTTCCCAAAGTGGGCCCCCTGGAGTGCCCTGGAGGGAGCTGAGGGGGTAATTCTGGTCCTGAGGGAGTAGGCGAGCCCTGGGAAGAAGGTGGGGGCCATGAGGTGCTAAAATATATAACCGTATAGAATTTTTAAAATCCGTTATTACACGATGTACATAAGTATATAATTTGTTACATACTAAATGTTTTTGATAAAATCACCTAAAAAATAAATATCATCTATGATTTTGTGATGCTTCAAATAATCATATATGTACAATGTACATTGTACATATGTATTAGTTTTACATTTTCTCTAATATTATTCACTAATAATAATTACCTTCTCCTTTATAATGTATTTTTTCGATTTTTTTAATTCCAAAATACTTTCTGAAATTAAAAAATTACTCTCGTTATTAAATATTTTTTTGATGATTTCACACCGGGTTCGTTATTGACTGTACATCAAGTTCGTCTTTCTCATTAGGATTATTTAATAAATATTAATTACTCAACAATTTAAGTATTGAGGTATAACACTATAAGTAAGTATTATACATATATGAAAAATAGGTTCACTACATTTTTCTAAACTAATTAACTAACTAACCATCACTGCCACACTTTTCTTTCCTGACATATTTATCTCGCTTCCTCAACACTCATATATCGTGTCATGCAAGCGCGTCGATTTATCTGACTCGTATCATGGGCGACATTCAATATTGGATTTATTTGATCGTGCCACGTTTTCCTCGGTCTTCCTTTATTTCTGGTTCGATCAAAGCACTTACCAATCGGCTACGCAGGTCGTCATAGTGTTCTAAAACAGTGATTATGATACTTTGTTATTAGTTAAAATCAAATCAGTTTATTTTATTAAAATATATTATAAAAAATAATTATATAATAGTTTAAGGCATCTACTAGAAGAGGTAAAATATAATAAATATACAATACTAGAAACGCATGAGAGATGGTTCGACATTAGGAATACAAGATACAAGTCAATAGTTATACAAAGTCAAAGTATTTGTCTTCTGAATATGAAAGACGTCGATTTCCGAGCAATCATGTTCAGCAGTTTGATTGCTCTACCCACCGGTATCACCAGAGGCAGGTTGGTTCTGCATGCTGGGAGATAAACAGTCTGTGCTGACGCTGTTGAAGATAACCATCCGGAACACAAAGATGGATAGCCTCCAAGATGACGGATCCAAGTTCAAGTTTGTGAATGCAATAATGTTTATTCCTGATACAACTCTGTTTTTATCTCTAATAGGAACCATCGGACGCCTGCGCTTGTCATTGATTTTAATTAATAAGGGTTCATCCAATTAAAATAGTGAATCTTGTCTGGTATCAACCGCGCTCTATCAATGCTTACTTTCTATCGCTATATTATTATGTATGATACAAGGTGTATCAAAAGAATGTTTATGTTTGAATTCAGAGCGTTATGTGAAGATGTTTGACGACTTCTTGGTGCCTGAATTGCAAAACTTTCCTGCCTTTAACCAAAAAATGTGATTCCAGCAGGACGGAACAACGCTACAATATGTCTCTGCCACGAGTTCGTGAAATTTTCCCTGACAAATTGATGTCCAAGAGAGGTGACATGAATTGGCTTCCACATAGTCCAGATTTAACCAGACCATATACCAGAAAGATCCGAGAAACGTTGCATAATAACAGCAACACTATCAGCAAGTCCAACTCGCTAGTGCCCACGACACGAACCCTAGGCAATGTGATCTACTCGTATATGGGTCATAGCAGATAGCGAGAGGGCAATGGCGAGTCTCCTGCGCCATAAAACCGAAACAAACCAGCTAAGGGAAGGAAAACTCCTACACAAAAACCCTGGTCCTCCTAGAAAGGGGGTTGGGCGAGAGGTTGATAACCTCTCCTCATAAAAAATACCTATTACGAAACCGAATACAGAGCCTCGGAGTCACTTGATTTCGGAATAACAGACCCGGTAAACGATCAAAGGACTTGAGAATTGCAACATGGAACTGTATATATTTGCATATATTTGCAACCAAGGGGGACCCAGACCACATTTAAGCTACGCTACTCTCCCTCGATGTCCCGCCGTATACACATAGCAATACAACAGCAAAAGAAAATACACAATTGATACATAAATAACATATGTTAGAGAAAGAATAAAAAAAGAAATAATGCACAGAAGGAGGCTCAGTCGGTAGAGCATGAGACTCTTCTGACTGCCAAAGGAAAGAGGGATGCAGCACAACTTCTTCAGGTGCCGAACTGGAGGACGACTGCTGAGGACAGGAACTGCTGGAGGCGAAAGTTGACGGAGGCCAAGGCTCGATATGAGCTGTAGCGCCATCGGAAGAAGACGAAGAAACAGGAATGAACAGAGTTGATGACCTGTTCCAAATGGCGCAGGAGAGATGCATTCAACCTGATACGGCACAAGACGAAGTTGAAGAATTCCTTTTTAGATAGTTTTTGCTAGAAAATTCAAGTTAGTATTGGAAAACTTTCCACAATTAATTACGCCCACGGCATAGTTAATTTGTTTCACACCTTTTCAAGGTTCTAATTAAATCTGTTCATTAAGTTAAACGTAAATTTATTACTATGATGGAATGTATTTTTGTGTTTATTATATTTCCAACGTTCGCCGAATTTTCGTAAAGTTTTATTTAATTGATGGGTGGAATAAGATCACAAACAGAAGCGCTTAATTAAGTCGGCCTTCCGGCTTAATACAATCTCTTGGCTCATTTGGGATTCCGGAAACAGGGCCGGTACACGTCTGCGGTGAAACCGTCCGGTATCCGGTGCACTTGGCGATACCGGATAACTGAAATTCGCTATAGAGCACCACTCGAGAAATATCTATGGGCGCATCAATTTGAATTTGGAATATGCAGCAATTCCGAACAGAATCACGTATTTTGTTCAGCAAACTCTGGGTTTAAATGTTTTAAATTATTTGAATGCAAGAGATTAAAAACACAAGTGTCCTATTTCATTTCTATCGTATTAATATTATTATTATTATTTTGTAAAATAGCTCTTGATAGCTCTAAAATAGCGAAATGAGATCTCTAAGACGAATGTGTGGCAAATCTGTAAATGATAGAGTGACAAATGCAAGTACGGGAAGGTGGGGCATGACGGGGTAGTGGGGCAAGATGGGGCCCTGCGATAAAAGCCGAAAACTGCCATGTAGCTCCGAGGACACCAAGCCATTTTATGCTCTCCTCAGACCCCCCGCTAGTGACACAATCGCAGCGGACATGTATGCATGCTCCGATACGCAGCGATACTAAACGTGTTTTTTTCAAATTTCATGTTATTTTATCGAATTTTGCTGCTTGTGACATTGAAGGAAGAATATCGTGATTTTAACTGGCTGATGGTCGCAATACATCCTCTAACTATTGTAATTCAAGGTAGGATTAACAATTATGTGCGGAGAAATTCAATTCGTAAACAAAAAACGCTGTTTACAAGCATAGTAAAAGGGACAAGACCGGGTATCGGCACCCATTGCTTGAACACGTTGTGGTAACAACTTTAGTAACCATTTTTGTTTTCTTGGTCTATGCAGAATATGGACCGGAACTATGTTCGAAAGACGAATAAGGGGGGCTGGTCAGAGGAATACATGAAACAAGCTATAGAATACATTTTAGAAGGATATAAACTAGCTGCAAGATTTTATTCGATTCCTCAAACTACTTTGGAGCGAAAAGTTATGTTGGCCAGGCAGAATAATAACAGGATTAACAAGATAAGGGGTCCTAAACACACAGTTTTTAATGAAAATGAAGAGGCTGAGCTGGTAGAATTCGTCAAAGATATGGAGAAACGTATTTTTGGAATTACCGCAAAGGAACTCAGAATGTTAGTGTATCAACTGGCTGTTAAAAATAACAAGCAGCACCATTTCAACGAGAGTAACAACTGGATCAACTACTGAGCATCCTAGCGAGTCACCTGATGATTCAGTCTTCATCCTATCCAGTCAGTTACTTCCTAGTTGCGAACAGCAGTAGGTGATACCCCATCTTACCCCACCAGTGGGGCAAGACGGGATATTTACGACTGTTTTTAATTGATTAATATTACTATTTTTAATTGATTATTTTTAATTTTTTTGTAATACGTTTGCTAGATTAAGGATTGAAGTTTATGACAACATTTTTTTTATAAAGGATTTATAAAAAGAAATATGTTTTATTGACGTTTTACCTTAAAGGCCCCATCATGCCCCACCCTCCCCTATAAGAAGTGAATGTGGTGCGAATGAAAGTGTTGTTGGGTTGAACAAAATAAGGAAAGGGTCATTGAGATGGTTTGGACACATGGAAAGAATGAGTGAATACAGAATGGTAAAGAAGGTATGTGTAAACGGCGTGAACGGAGCTAGCGTGAAGGCCGCGGAAAACGTGACACGATCAAATCAATCAAATATTGAATATCGGTCACGTGAGGAGTCGGAGAAATCGACGTGCGTGCATAACAAGATGTATGAATATATAGGAATCGAGAAGTATGTCAGGACAGAACAGTGTGGCGTTAGTTAGTTAGTTAGTTGGCTCTTTACATAATTATAACGAGAGCTAAATCGATGTAGAGGGTATAGTTATTATATTAATTCTCATTACAACTGTTAGATAGCTAATCTATCGCCATTTTATAAACACGTGAATTCTACACCAGATGCAGTATATCCACATCTCCAACGCCTCCAACTGGTTCATTACATTCACTTTCAGAGTCCGGGTTTCACAATCATAAAGTACTCGTGAAAACAAACCATATAAATAGCATTTAATCATTATTTGTCGGAGTTTTAAGTTAAGATTATCGTTGCAAAAAAACGTTCTCATTTTATTAAATGCAGCTCGTGCAACTTTAATTCTGCATTTTATTTCAATGTCCGGGTCAAGCGCTTTAGTGATAACTGCCTAAAACACCGTTTTGTTCAATTGTTATTTATTTTACTAATAATGTTTTGTGTAATTAAACATATTATCAGATGTCTATTTATTTTCATTTTTATTTTATTTTATTTTGATAAATTTCATTTTTAACAATGTCAAAAAAATAATTACAAATAACACATTAAATAATCTTAAACCAATAATCCTAGGTCCTCGCCAAAAAGAATTATTTCTGTGCTTGGTGAGGGATATCACTACATAAAAATATACATCTACATCTACATCTACATCTACATCTACATCTATCTACATCTACATCTACATCTACATCTACATCTACATCTACATCTACATATAAATAAAACTCAATCTTCGTTCTGTGTTTATGAATATCTTCAGCAAACAAGTGAACAACAGTTGTAATTCATTCATTGTATGGAAATTTAAATTTTGCCTTATGCGCCTCTTCGGTGTCGGCCTTATGGCAATTCTAATTTTTTTCTTTTATTTCTAGGGCCCAAAATTAATGAATCAAAGATCAGACCAAAGTTGCCGATGCAGCGTGTAAAATAACTAATGTTTAAATGGAATGGGATCGGTCATAAAGCAAGGGAGTGGCGAACATGGCATTTAATCCAATAAATAAACTAATTGTTATTGAACTTTAATTGTATTTGTTGAATATATATTGGGTTTATTTATGTACTCGAATTTAGCAATAGCGAAGCGTTGCTGAGTCAGCTAGTATAATATAAGAAAGTTTACAATACAAGGTAAAAGTATAAAGTAGTACACACTAACTTATACACAAACAAAATGAAGTATAAAATATTACACATTAATTACAATAAATACTGTAAGGATGTTAGCTCATACTATATAATGAATTTAGGTATTAATTTAGTTTCATTTTAAATTGACTTAAATTCTTTATTCCCAGGTAAATGTGTCAATTTTGGTAAAACTTTGTGTTAGTTTTTGGGATAAAGATGGATGAATTGGCGACGGAAATGTTTTTTTCTTTAAATGAATGTAATATTGAGAATTTCTTATCGATTATTTCTAGAGGTTGGTACATCGAATATTTTAAACCTAAATTTTAAATATTAACCTGAATTGTAAATGATAGAAAACAATATAAATTTGTGTTTTTCCATAAAGTAATATAAATGATCTAGGTTCAAATATAATAATATCGGATTGATTTCTAAGTACTGTAAGTATTACATTTGTTAGAAAACAATTCAATGTTGTTTTTCCTAGAAAATATCCTATCTAAATTGATAATCCTGCTCTGGGGAACCTAGGCGATTTGAAGGACAAATCCTTAAATTAATTACTTCCTCGAATTGGTAAGTGGTTATACCGTCAACTTTCTTGGTATCCGATATTCGGCGAGAGCGAGCGGAAACTTTGATTTTAACCGAGTTGGTTTAAGTTACAAACATAAAAATTGTCTGTAAACCAACAAAATTTGAGTTACAAGACCAACAATATTTGAAAACGAAATATTAGAGTTGTAGTTTGTAACATATAACGGTTATTAATTTAATGAAAATAAAAAGTTGTGTGTAGAGAAAATCTTATGATTTTACTGAATTATCTTGTAGGAAAATCATTTTAAGGCCCACGATATCTGTAAAATTCCTATTTACAAAAGAGTCTGTATTTCTGGAACTTGGACATGGACTTGGATCTTCTGGCTTATAGAGGTTCAGCTCTAATGTCTTTTCCTCTTACGTCTGTAGGAAACATTGTTGGAATGCGATTTGGTAGTTGTTTTATGATAGGGCTAAATGTATGGCCCGGAATGTCCCTTCGAAAGAGGGCGAGGGGGGAATGAACCAGTGAATTATTCTGAAAATTTTCAAGCTTTTTATTTGCATAATTACGCATCAAAAATGTTATTCTTTACGTTATTTAAATTTATAATATCGCCTCTGCGAAATTGGCACCGAAAAATCTGAAGGTTGCTCAACAACTACGTGATGGACTTCGCTCGCTCAAATTTTAAGGGTTTTTTCTTGAAAGCTTTTTTAATGGACTGGTGCAACGGCTTTTTGCATTTATTGCCCCTAATAAAAGTTATAAACAATTGTTTTAAAAAAAAACAGTGAAAATTTAGAAAAATGGTTCAAAATGTAATAAAAAACGTTTTACTTAGGAAATTGAAAAACTTTGTTTTCCACTATTTAATAAAAAAAATATTAAAAAACATGACATGTTTCGGAGGATACCTTCATCTTCAGGTGTATAAATATAATTATATTTCCCACGTCCATGTATTTTCTTTGTCCGGTTATAACAAATGTTGCTTCTTAGTAAAAAAAGAAATTAAATCATTTGCACCCTGGTGTTTTATACGGTCAATAAAATTAGACATTTTGACTGATGAGACCAGGCCTTAACGATACCTTTTGTAACACTGATTTAATAGGTATTCATCAATCAAAAAATTGTTTATGGGATCCAAAATATTACCCCTGTTTTCCGAGCAATGGGTTTTGAAAAACAACGACTATACTTTTATGGCAGTCAGTTATCGTTAAATAATATTCAGTACCAGGAACGAAATTTACATATGTGTAAATATATGTATGCATATATACTGTACGCATATGTAACTAAAGCGCTTGACCCAAATATTAAAATAAAATGCAGAATTGAAGTCGCACGTGCAGCATTAAATAAAATGAGAAAAAAAAATTGCAACGATAATCTTAACCTGAAACTCCGACAAAGAATGATTAAATGCTAATTATGTGGTATGTTGAAAGTGAATGTAATGAAGCAGTTGGAGGCGTTTGAGATGTGGATATACTGCAGAATGCTCCGTATACCGTGGACCGATAAGTTCAGTAATGCAGACGTACTACGGAAAGCCGGAGATAATAGATAGCTGTAGTGGAGTATGAAGATAAAAAAAGTCTTATATTTGGCTTGTTTACTAAGGGGAGGAAAATACCACATTCTTCGTGAATTGGCAGAAGGTAGTTGTCTTGACTGCGGAATATAAGAGATTGAACAGGAACATGCGGACGACGCTGCACTGATAGCAGAGTCGGAAGATGAACTGCAAAGACTTTTAAATAGATTTCCGACATCGGCCGCCAACTTCAATATGATGATCTCAGCTGAGAAAACAAAAACCATGACATTCTCAAAAGAACCCTTAGGATGCAGGTTATTCTTAAATGACAGAATGCTGGAACAAGTTGCGAAGTTTAGATATATGGAAGTGGATCTGCTTAGTCAAAATGATCTTGTCAGTGAAATAATAGAACAAGTCAACAAGGCTTTGGCGGTATCAGGTTGCTTCAAGGATATCATATGGAAAAACAAGTATATGAGAACTGACAGTAAGGTCAGAATATACAAAACCTGCGTAAGGCCTATACTGACATAAAGCATTGAAACCAGAGCGGATACCACAAGATCGAAGGCTAAAGTGCGGGTGGCAGAGATGTAGACGCCGAGTATGACAGCAGAAAAGTATCTTTGAGAAAGGGTGAGGAACACCCCTATCCGCAAAATCTGCAAGGTGGAAGATGTTGTGAGATGGGGCAGACAACGCAGAAGATACTAAAATGCGCACGTGCAGAGGATGGATCCCACCAGAATCCCACACGCTGTGGTGCATCAGATTCCTGCCGGCTACTGTCCCCCCGGAAGACCACCAAGGAGATGGAGGGATAGTTAGGAGGGGACCTCCCAAGATAGGCCAGCCTGATTTTAGGAACAGGCCAAACGTCTAAAAGAAGAAGAAGAAGGACAGGAATGATGAGAATTGAGAACCTGTTCCAAGCAACGCAGGACAGATATGCTTTTGCTGCAGTGATCGCCAACGTTGGGGGGACCTGACACGACACCAGAAGAAGAAGAAAATATGTACTGCATCGCATACAGTATTGCATCTTGTGGTGCCTTCTGTTTAAAAATATAACAGATTTATTATTATATATTCTTGTCTGAACAGCTTTGTTAAATTTTCATATAAAGCACTCAATTTGTTTCCAGCGAATGTAAATAAATCTTCTTAAGCTGGTATTAACTAGCATTTGTTGTGTTGGTTGCATTAGCGTTGACGCATACTTAATGCAATGTACTTTACTATAATTATAAATGCAAACATTGTTCATTTATTCCTTTCCTTCTCTTGTCCCGTCTCGCTCCACCAACGTCTATATATTCATGTACTAGTACTATACTGTGTTTTAAATAGTTTTTTATATAACCTCGAGGACGCTTGGGTACAAGCGAAACTAGTTGGCGTCATTAATAATTACACTCTCATAGTTAATGTACAAAGCGTTTATTTTATTATATTGTATATATTTATTTATTTTTTATTGTGTAAAATTTCAATTTATTATTAGATAAAAAACACGTTTAAAAAAATTTCAATAGGTTTATGATTATGGAATTCTTCTTCTTCTTCTTTCTGTGTCTTGTCAGGTCTCCCTAACGTTGACTAGTATCACCCTTGAGTAGGCCTTATATTGTCAAAATATCCATAGTGGTATCCCCTTGCCTTCTCTGAAATTCTACAGTATGGTAAAAACGTTTTTCTTGAGTTTAGTTTCGCCTTGTTATGTATATAAGATGTATATAAAATTAGTATGCCAAGAAAGGTAAACTCCAGGTAAACTCCTGGTGTTTATAAATAGGTGCCTTCGCTCAATATTCAAAATCTATTGGCCCCAAACCGTGTCGAATGCCGTTCTCTGGACCATGGTAGGCGAAAAGCCAATTAGAGAAAAAGTCGCTAGGCGCAAATGGCAGTGGATCGGTCACACTCTGAGACAGAACCCAGCCTGTATCTCTCAGCGCGCACTAGACTGGTCCCCTATGGGGGGAAAGAGAAAGCGAGGCAGACCTAGAGCCACCTGGAGAAGAACCCTGCAGGACGAGGTTAAGGCAGCAGGCCTCACTTGGGATGATGTTAAGCATCAGGCATGCGATAGAGTCGGGTGGAGAAGATTCCTTGAGGCCCTATGCACCACGGAGGTGTGACAGGACAAAAAGAAGAAGAAGAAGAAGATGCCAAGAAAGACGTCGATAGTCGTATCCACCAGGCTAAACTTGCCTTCAACAAAAAATCTAAAATATTCGAGTCCAACAACATAGACCTGAACCTCCGAAAACAACTTATAAAAACATTGGTGTGGAGTGTTTTATTGTACTTGACTTACTGCGAGACTTGGTGCCTGGGCGAAAGAGAGCACAAAAGGCTGGAGGCATTTGAGATGTGGACTTACCGACGAATTGCCCATGTTTCATAGAGGGACCACATTACAAATGAAGAGGTTCTCAGGAGAGTTGAAGAGAATAGGCACATGTTGAACACCATAGCGGAGAGGCGCGCAAGATGGATTGGTCATGTGTTGCGACACGAATGTTTCCTACATGATATGTTGGAGGGAATGGTTGAGAGATTGAATGGCAGAGGACGACCTCGCCAGGAGTACCTAGGCCAGATTTGCCGAGATATAGGCTGCACCTCTTATGCGGACTTAAAGAGAGTTCCCGAGGACCGAGCGGAGTGGAAGAGGAGATGCGTCGCCTTGCTGCAGACCAATCATTAGATTGAAACCGGAGAAGAATGTGTGTATTCGTATAATGAAAAACCTTATTTGTGACGATAATGTAAACCTAAAGCTGAGACAAAGAATGGTCAAATGTTACGTATGGTCGATCTTACTTTACGGTGTAGAGGCGTGGACTCTTAAGGTTAATATAATAAACCGCCTTGAAGCGTTTGAAATGTGGATCCACCGTAGAATGCTAAGAATATCTTGAACCGATATGATAACAAACACTGATATATTATGTAGAGCCAATGCAAATAGAAAACCGTTCAACGCTGTTAAGCTCCGTAAAATATCATATTTTGGCCATATAGGCTCGTCATGAAGGAGAAAATCGAGGGCCGCAGAGGGGTCGGCAGAAGGCAGCTCTCCTGGCTTCGAAACATCCGAGAATGGACCGGCGTCAGAACTATGGAGGAGCTGTTTCGCGCCGCCCAGAATAGAGAAGCTTTCTTCCAAATGGTCGTCAACATCGGGAGACCCGGCAGGACACGCGAGGAAGAAGAAGAAGTAATAAAAAAATTGTATTATACAATAAAAAATATATGTCTACGCTCCTGGTAGGACGGCAAATATCTTAACACAAAAAATTGGACCCTATAAAATGGCAATCCGTTTAATCTAACTAACTAACCATCACGCCGTCTCCCCGAAGGAGTAGGCAGAAAGAATGGACTTTTCTTTCCTGACATATTTCTCTCGATTCCTCAACATTCATACATCGTGTCATGCATGCGCGTCGATTTCTCTGATTCCTCACAAGGCCGACATTCAATATTTGATTTCTTTGATCGTGCCACGTTTTCCTCGGTTTTCCCCTATTTCTGGTTCCATTTACATCATTAACATATTTTTTTTTCCATTATTTCTTCATATAATTTTTTACCATTCTTTCTTCAATCCGTTTAACGTTATTGTAAAACCGATTTTTTTTTAATAGTAATGAAATTGCCAACTTAGAACAGATCCTTCAGTTTGAAATCTTAATTAAAACTTTACATAAAAATAAAAGTTGTGTAGTCTCCTCATCGCAACTACGGTGGAAGTATGATCTTAACAGACAGGTCGGAACAACCTGGATGCAGTCTGCACAGGACAGAGAGACACGGAAACGAATAGAGGAGGCCTTTGACCAGGAGTGGACGGGATAGGCTAAAGAAGAAGAAGAAGAAGAAGTCTCCTCATAAAGGTGTCCCGATTGAAAGTAATTATGATAAAAATTTACGTATTTACAGAACTTTCATTTAGTACCTAGTTTTCGTTTAGGCGGGAAAAAGAAATTTAATTTCAAATCTATTACTAAAAAGTGGCTGTTAATCTAAATCTTAGTTAAAAAACAACGAATGTATGTATTGCGATTTATAAGATTTTTTAGATTTATTTCGTGTATTTAGGTAGTATGTTTACAAGAGATGGGCGAGTGGAGAGGGATATTGAAAGAAGGGTTGGGCCAGGCAACAAAGTGAATGGTGCACTTAAAGTTGTCATCGCAAACAAAAACCTATCCACAAAGCTAGAATGGCAGTGCACAATGGTGTTCTTCTACCGACCCATAAGTATGGAAGCTAAGCATGGAACTGGCAAAAGAAGGATGAAAGTAGAATAAATGCAGTAGAAATGAGATCTCTTAGACGAATGTGTGGATACTCTGTGTATGATAGAGTGTCGAATGAAAATATAAGAAGTGAATGCGGTGCGAATGATGGTGTCATGAACAAAATAATGAAAGAATCATTAAGATGGTTTGGACATATGGAAAGAATGGTAAAAAATTATATGTTAATGAAAACGTGGCACGATCAAATAAATCAAATATTGAATGTCGGCCATGTGAGTCAGAGAAATCGACGCGCGTGCATGACACGATGTATGAATGTTGAGGAAGCGAGAGAAATATGTCAGGAAAGAAAAGTGTTGCAGTCCATTCTTTCTGCTTACCCCTTCGGGGAGACAGCGTGATGGTTAGTTAGTTAGTTAGTTAGATATATGTCAGAGTAAAAAAGTGAAAGTCTAGGTTTAAAAAAAAACATTTTACTTTAGAATAAGGCTGCAAATGTACAGTGCAGATTTTACGCTATTGTATTGCCTACTATCATTATCGGTGTCTTCATTTCGGAAGTCCTCAAAACTTGTTTTGTCTTAATTATATCTGCCCACCGTCACCTGAGAGTAAGAGGGTTCCAACTAACAAAATTTCACATTTGGCTTTTTTTCGTGAAAAGGGTTCTTACTAACCTTATCTATACGTACAATTAAAAATAACATGTAAAAGTATCGTCATTTTGATGTTACGAAAATAATCAAGTTCCATCTGATCATTCAAAACACACGATTCACTGAAGAAGGATTCATTTAAACCTAGAACTTTATTATTCCAACTGTTGCCAGGCAAAATTAACACGTTTCTCGGTAAAAGAATCTCTGGAAATTGGAATTAAACCCTTTTACCACACCGAAACCAACAAAACTTTGACTTCATTTTTCTCAGCTTCAGTTGGAACCTTCTTACTCTCAGGTGACGCCACGTTTCAACGCCTTGGTCTATTGTTAAGCATAATGAAATATTCTAAACTGAATTTAAATACGATTAGTTACATTATTACACTCCTTTTGATAGTGGTTTGAACCATTTATCAAGCGAGTACTAAGTATTCTTTGTTGTCACCTATTCAATTTCAAATTCTCTGCATATCGAGAAAGTTTATACCGAGAGCGCTCTGAATCTTAGCTCTCTCTCTGTTCGAGAATTCCCTTCTCTCTCCCCTCCGAACTCAGTTCCCAGAAGCGGAAAGTGCAGAGAAGGTTTATGTCCCGGTTACAGCCCGACACGGTACAGAGATAAAGTGGTTTCGGAAAGAAGAGGAAATTAACGAAATCGCGCGGAAGATTTTTAAGAGGTCTGGAATTTTGAAAAAATGTATTCTTGGGTACTGGCAAACATAGAAGTATTAATTAAGTTTAATTAAATAGTCCATTGTTTTGGCCGAAACACTATGATACTTCAACATTATTACTGCTAAAATTTAAAACACTGTTATAATTTCACAATTTATTTTTATTCACTCCGAGTGTCGCGACAGCTGTTTCGCCAACCGATGTTGGCATCATCAGGTGTTACAATTAACTCAGTTTATCGGTAAGTAGTTACAGTAGTAGTTAGTAGTAGTTAGTAGTAGTTAGTAGTAGTTAGTAGTGGTTAGTAAGTAGTTAAAAAATCATCGTTTTTTAAATTATTATTTAAAATGAACTTCCATCATTTGATTATCTTGTCTATTTTTGATAGTAAAATTTGTTTCTACCATCACAAGTGTCTTCGGTTATCTGAATATATAACATCGTATATATAAACATTACAAATTAAAGATCAATGTAGTAATATAATACAACCTAAAATAATTAATTAATTCAATGACGTACAATTAATTCCAGGGGAGAATTAATTTGCTGCAGTGTTCTAGCAAATGCCTACAATGGATCTGAAATAATTAGATTTAGGAAACCTTCCATTTTCTGTCACCAACATAGCGTATTCTCTGATATGCGAGACCAATACTCTCCTGGGTGGAGCCGAGTGAATAGGGCTTAAGTCCGAGATATTTAACACTTCATTGTATGGTGTACCAAATTGTCTACAAACCAAAAATCTACTTAAATTTTTTATAAAATATTTGAATATCATAGATATTCTTATATTATATTATTTGGTTACCTAATGCAAAAGTTTTGACGTTTTTTTTTCTTCTTCTTCTTTCGGTGCCGTGTCAGGTCCCCCAACGTTGGCGATCACTACAGCAAAGACATCTCCATTTGGAACAGGTTCTGAACTCTTGTTATTCCTGTCCACTCTTTTTCGCCATAGTGATTCCTGGGAAAAGGTGACCAGAGTGGTTTCCCGTTTTTTTTTTTAATAAAATAAAACTATTCCATTTTTTGTTTGTGTTATTTATTTAATCAATTATATAATTTCAATCGGTTCTTATGACTTTCTCCAAATTAATAATACCGTTGGAGTAAAATTCCGGTGACTTTGATTCGAAAAATGTATTAAAATATGTTTTACCTGCTCTATCGTATAAACAAAATTGTCATTAAAAAAATTGCGGTGATCTGAATAAATGATAATCAGAAGGAGCCAGATCTGAAGAATACGGTGGTTTCTTGATAACATCCAAATTAAACTCATTTAGCTTATTATCGCCACATGTGGTCGCGCGTTGTTGTGAGGTAACACTACCCAATTTCTGTTTATCAATTCTGGTCTATTCTCTTCAAGGGCGATGTCCAATTTTATTAATTGTTGATAATAACGTTCAGATGTAATTGTATGATTGAGTTTTAGAAGTTCAAAATACACAAAACGTTATTTTATTACGAATTCCAGCCTTGGAAGTTGTTAATGAGGCTTGTCCAGATATAGCCCAATGTCTTTTTCGTTTTATGTTATTGTATGCAACCCATTTCTTAGTTTATGGTACCAATCCATGAAACAACGGTCCGTGATTTTGTCTAGCACCCAAAGCAACGCACCCAGCAATAAATTGGCAAATCGATAATTAATGAGGAATCCAAACGTCGTACGACGAAACCATCCCTATAAGTTTCTAATGTCTCAATACAGTTAATTGGTTAACTCCTATCATCAACGCAATTCTCATTAGTGGTTAGACGTGTATTGGTGTCAATTATGACCTTTAAATTGTAGTCATCAGACTTCAAAGGCCGCTCGGGCCGTGGTTCTTGAATTAGTGAAAATCTCAGAATTTTGTAAACCATCTTTGTGTTAGTCAAACTTTGATGATATCTGCTCTATAATCATCGCAAATGTTTTTGGTTGCCACAATCGCACTGTTGTCTTTACGGAATTCATACGCAACAACAATGACGTAAATGCACTTTTTCGACCGAATTTTGAAAAAAATAGAAGGGCTCTTCAACGTACCCTGGCCGAGCCAAAACTGAATAGAAAGTAGAAGAGTAGCATTCTTTACACAATGAAATCATTTTAAAATAGATGTTATTAATTAGTTCCAAGAAAAAAATCACTGGAATCATACAAAAACGTCCAAAACTTTTGCACCAATCCAATATATTTCATAGATACTCTTATCCTATACTATGAGCATCAGAAAAAATCAGATAAAGACTTTGGTCTGGAGTGTGCAGCTGTATGTAAAAAAAATTAAGCAGGTACATGATTGTAAAATGTTGAATATTTATCAAAACTTTTTCCTATGATTTGATCCATTATAGTTCTGAACCGCCTACACCGTGCTTAGAATTTTGATTGTTATAAGTGATTATATTCACACAGTATGAAAATGATGTTCGCGTATTGAATATATACGTTAAATATGATATTTAATTGATAACTTGTGAATGTCTTCGATGTGTTATTATTTTAAGAAAACCATATTTTTAATTTAATTTAATTTTCTAAAGAAAGTGGTACATTAATTAAGCGGGTCAACTTGGAATGGAAAGCTGAATGTTTGAGCAATCTCGACACTTTAGAAATTAAAAAAGCAATTAAAAATACAGAAAATATTGTAAATAATCAAATAAATTTAACGTCAAGTCTAATCTTTCATTTATTTCCTTTGTTGTAAGTAATTACCTGAACCCAAATAAGAACTTAAAATTATTATTTAAAATTTTAAAAGGATTCATAATATTTGTAATAACAAAAGCATAAACGTTCCAAAATAAATATTTATAACATCTGTCAAAACTGATCATATTTGTTAACAATTTTATAATATTTTAAATATGTATCTTTGTAATATGTATCACTGAAGAAGAACCGGTTGTCCGAAACATGTCTGATATGTAATTTTAATTATTTTTTAAAGTAAGTGTTGTATATACAAAGTATATAAAAAATAAAAATAAAAATACTTCCACTTTTGTCTTTATTTTGACAGCGACCGGTTCCGCCAGGCTCGCTGACCAGTTTGTTGATGCCAGCGAGCCTGGCGAAACCGGTCACTGTAAAAATGTAGACAAAAGTGGAAATATTAAAAAAAGATTGTTAACTAACTAACTAAGTAACCATCACGCCGTCTCACCGAAGGGGCAGGCAGAAAGAATGGACTGCCACACTTTTCTTTCCTGACATATTTCGCTCGCTTCCTCAACATTCATCCATCGTGTCATGCACGCGCGTCGATTTCTCTGACTCCTCACATGGCCGACATTCAATATTTGATTTATTTGATCGTGCCACGTTTTCCTCGGTCTTCCTTTATTTCTGGTTCCATTTACTCGTACATCGTTAACATATATTTATTTTACCATTCTTTCTTC
Organism: Lepidostoma basale; assembly: GCA_022606425.2. NCBI lineage: Eukaryota > Metazoa > Arthropoda > Insecta > Trichoptera > Lepidostomatidae > Lepidostoma > Lepidostoma basale. The sequence continues at coordinate 106,070 of JAHDVF020001047.1, forward strand.
ATTTATTCTTTCCATATGTCCAAACCATCTTAATGATCGTTTCATTATTTCGTTCATGACACCATCATTCGCACCGCATTCACTTCTTATATTTTCATTCGAAACTCTATCATACATAGGGTATCCACAGATTCGTCTAAGATATCTCATTTCTACTGCATTTATTCTACTTCCATCCTTCTTTTGCCAGTTCCATGCTTTGCTTCCATACATAAGGGTCGGTAGAAGAACACCATTGTGCACTGCCATTCTAGCTTTTTTGGATAGGTTTTTGTTTGCGATGACAACTTTAAGTGCACCATTCACTTTGTTGCCTTGCCCAACCCTTCTTTCAATATCCCTCTCCACTCGCCCATCTCTTGTAAACATACTACCTAAATACACGAACTCAACTACTTGCTCCAAATTTTCACCATTCACGCTAATGTTGCAGACAGATTGTTTTATTTAATTATTATTTAAAATAACATTTAGCACAAGTAGTATGAAACATTTATGTTAAAGCTTTTTCGCGCGTAAAATAAAATTTATCAGTGCGAATTCTGGGTCTCTGCAAAAATTAAAACGGCGTTATGTACTTTGCATACTGGGAGTGGGGCTTTCAAAATTAATAAAATCGTTAGTATCGGCGCTGGGCGTTGGAAAATTGAACATTTCCGATTTGCATACCGTATTAGAACATGATTGATTAACTCTAATGTAATTAATCAACGTTAATAGAAGAAACGGCCGTAGTTTAAGTAATATCGATTCTGCTATCCGACCGTCCCTTTGTCGGAAACGGCCTTAATATTTCATAAGCTTCGTCTCACGTGAGACGTTGAGAGTTAAAGTTTTATGAAAATGCAGCCACCAAGCAACACAAAAATAATAAAATAATGCGAATGAAATTGTCTGTTTTCTAGAAGTTTTATTGTACAGTGGAACCTCTCGCAAGTTTTTCTTATGTCTACGTTGCGGACACGAAGAAAAACTTGCGAAATAGAGGATGTCGTTCAGTGGAGTAGATCCAGAAGAAGATACTGGAGGGACCATGTAGCCCGAATGGATGGTGACAGACTTGCATATACAGCCGCTTATGAAATCCTCTCCAGATACCGCCCAACTGGAAGACCGCCTAAGAGATGGAAGGACAGCTGGATCTCATCATATGACGAGACATGATTTCTGTGTCACAGATCGTCAGATATATTAAAAGAAGAAGATGAAGAAAGAACCTCTCATAGAGTTTGGTAGCTATCCGTTGCTTTATACCACTGCATTCCTCTTGGGCATGCTGGGGACCAATAGTTTAAAGATAAGGAGGGATGGGTGCACACTTAACCATTTCTTCAGACTTATCAAGAGATTATTTGAGAATTAAGTAATCTTGGAGGCTTTCCATTTTTATGTTCCGGATGGCTATCTTCGACAGCCTCAGCACAGACTGTTATATCTCCCAGCATTCAAAACCAACCTGCCTCTGGTGATGCCGGTGGGGAGAGTAAATAACTGCTAAACATGATCGCTTCGGAGATCGACAAAAGTGCGTTCAGAAGACAAATACTCTTGACTTTGGAGAGTATTATGTATTCCTAATGTCGAATATATATTTTTTTATGTTTTACCTGTTCTCAATAGATGCCTTAAATTATAATTGTTGTTTGTAATATCTTTTGAGAAAATAAACTGATTTGATTGATTGATCGATAACGAGTAATTCTTATAACGAGCAAAATAGATTGTAAAAAAATAAACTACATGCTGTGTAGTCTATAAATATAGTATAGTGGAATATTGAACAGTGTTTTCTTTTGAAAAAATCTAGTGTTAAGTGTATTTGTTTGAATATTTCACTACTTGAAAGTAATAACTCAACATTTTCTTTTTATTTGAACTTTTTAGACCGATACAGAATGCAATACAGGTGAAATATTATGCTAAGATTAATTTTCTGGCTCGCTTTTCCTCTTACACGATGTTGTAATAACGACCGGTGCAGTTGGGTAATGTTCCCGTATTTTCCGGGAACACTTAGCTTTTTAGTGTGAATAAGTAATTTCAACTTTACGGGAACATTTCGGGAACCTTTCTGAGTTAGTCTGGAGCGCGACTGGAGTGCTAGAACAGTAATGGAATAATGCCTATAGCATTGGTCGTAAATTAAAGTTTTTATGTTTTACTTTCCAGTTAACTGTTTCCAGTTTACTTAGTGCTTATTCATTGGCCTCTGCAATAACGAATCTCATTATAAATATATTACATAATAGACAAGCATAAGAGATATTTAAAAGGTGGATGTAGAGGTTTAATGTTTAGAAATTGAAACTTAACGAACATTCAAAAAAATTATTTTGTCATTGAAATTTCATGGAAGAAGTTCATTGTAAATAATGATTTTTTTCTTCTTAAAAAATCTTTAAAAAAGTTTAATTAGTTAAATCCATTAATGTTTGTGTCTTCGACCGGCTCCGACAGCTTGCTGCCATCTTTTGGTGGTCAAAATAGCGAGCTGCCGAAACCGTGAATGGAAAAACAAGTCTAGGAAGGCCAAAAAAAAACATGGGATGACCAAATTAACCAAATACTGAAAGGCGGCCATGTTCGAAGTAGGAACAATTGACGAGCGTGCTTGCCACGGTGTGTGAATGTAGAAGACGCGCGAGAGTTTTGTCATGATAGAACAGTTTGGCGAATTTTTTATAATAGTAAACACGATTGTTCAGTAGTTTTACTTGGATTTAATTTATATTAATTACAACAACAACAACAACAAAAACAAACCATCACGCCGTTTCCCCGCAGGGGTGGGCAGAGAGAATGGACTGCCACACTACTCTATCCTGGCAAACCTCTCTAGCTTCCTCCACATTTATACAACGAGTCATACACGCAGTCGATTCCTCCGACTTCTAACATGACCAACCTTTAAAATTTGATTAATTTGGTCATGCCATGTTTTCCTCGGTCTGCCTCGACTTCGTACCCCATTCACATCATTAAAGTATACTTTCTTAACCATTCTTTCTCCATCCATGCGTTCCATATGTCCGAACCAACGCAGCGATCCTTTCATAATTTTGTTCATAATACCTTCTTCCGCTCTGCATTCCTTTCTTATATCAGCATTTGAGATTCTGTCGTATATCGTTCTACCACACATACGTTTTAGGGACCTCATCTCTACCGCATTTATTCTACTCTCATCCTTCTTCTGCCAGTTCCATGCTTCGCTTCCATACATTAGGGTTGGGACCAGAACTCCATTGTGAGCGGCCGTTTTCGCTTTCATTGATAAATTCTTGTTTCCAATAACTATTTTTAAAGCTCCATTCACTTTATTACCCGCACCAACCCTTCTTTCGACGTCACTATCCGTTCTGACATCTGCTGTGAACATGCTACCTAAATACACAAATTCCTTCACCTGTTCCAAGTTCTCTTCGTTCACATTTATTTTACAAACTGTCATTTGTTCTTCCCTTTCGAAAACCATCACCTTTGACTTTCCGACATTCATCATTAAATCATTTGACTTGCATACCTCATACATTCTCGTATAGACTCTTAGACTCTTATATTAATTATATAAATTAAATCCAAGTAAAACTACAATCGTGTTTACTATTCTTCTTCTTCTTTCTTCTTTTTGATCTGTCACACCTCCATAGGGCCTCAAGGAACCTTCTCCACCCGACTCTATCGCATGCCTGGTGCCTAACATCATCCCAAGTGAGGCCTGCTGCTTTAACTTCGTCTTGCAGGTCTCTTCTCTAGGTGGCTCTAGGTCTTCCTCGCTTGATCTTTCCATAGGGGACCAGTCTAGTGCGTCCTGAGCGATGCAGGCTGCGTTCCGTCTCAGAGTGTGACCGATCCACTGCCATTTGCGCCTAGCGACTTGTTCTCTAATTGGCTTTTCGCCTGCCATGGTCTAGAAAACGGCATTTGACACTGTTTGGGGCCAATAGATCTTGAATATTGAGCGAAGGCACCTAGGGGATATTTCGAAAACTCGGCCGTGCTAGAGGCTGTTGGTCTTTTTGTCCCTGATAGATTTCTCCGACAGCGACAGCACAGATTGTTTTACCTACCGGCCACCAGAACCAATCTGCCTCCGGTGACACCGGTGGGAAGAGCAATCAGTCTGATAAACGCGGTATCCTCGGAGATCGTGGTCTTTCATATTAGTGAAGGTGACAAATACTCTTGACTTTAGAAAGTATCTTGTCTTCCTAATGTCGAACCATCCCTAATGCGTTTCTGGTATTTTGTTGTATTTTTATAATATTTTACCTGTACTCAATAGATGCCTGCTGTTTGTAATGTCTTTTGAGTTAATAAACTTATTTGATTTGATTTATAAACACCTGGAGTTTTCCGTGTTTACTATTATAAATTAATAATGGAGTTTTACAAAACTAATACCTCAACCATCAATAACAGTTTGGCGCTCCATCTTCTCCGCCTACCCCTCCGGGGAAACGGCGTAATGGTTGTTTAGTTAGTTAGTTAGGTAGAATTTACACTCTGATGGTTACCGCTGTACTAACACGATTAAGTATTCCTCGTTCCTTCAATAAATGATTCGCATAACTAGACATTGACACATTTCTAACGGGGCTCATTCTCCAGTGTAGTTGGTGATTCAGCGAAGAGTTGTTCGACGTCTGTTCCACAGTTCTTAACTTTAATATTATTTTTATTTGACATTCGTAGAACAAAGTCTTTGTTTAAACAATTATTATTCAATTCACACTTCAACAATGGATGTTTCTAAAGCCCATTTCGCTCGAAATCCGAATCAGAAACAGTTCCTTGATAACCAGCGACGAGGAAACGAGAAGATTCACGCGGAACAATTGAATCAAGGTATAAACCATTTCCAAACGATTTTTGCCCACCGCCGCCTTATTAAATATATAAATAAAAACATTTCCAACGCCCCCTTTCCCATAATAGATGTACCAAATATAAACCTCTCCGTGCACACCGGCCCAACCGTGGGACGCTAAAATACTGAGTTAGATATCATATGGCCCCATGCGTGGGGCACAATGATAATTTATAGATTACGTCAAGATTTAGACTATCAACGATAAAAATTGATTAAACCACACAATAAAATAATTTATATGTTAGTTACGTGTTTCACCAACTAAATACATGATATTTTTATTAATATCTTACTACTCAAGACGTAAAAATATAACTAACTAACTAACAAACCATCACGCCGTTTCTACGAAGGGGGTAGGCAGAAAGAATGGACTGCCACACTTTTCTTTCCTGACATATTCCTCAACATTCATACATCGTGTCATGCACGCGCGTCTTTTTCTCTGACTCCTCACGTGGCCGACATTCAGTATTTGATTTATTTGATTGTGCCACGTTTTTGGACGAACGAATGGACGAGAGAAGAATGGTTAAAATGCCGTATACGTGTGAGTGGAAAGAGAAGCCACGGAAGACCAAGGAAAGCATGGCACGAACAAATTAATCATTATCATCATCAAATTAATCATGTAATAAAAGGCGGCCACACTCTTAGTCGGGAAAATCGACGAGCGTGCATGTTGCGATACATGAATATAGAGGATGCTAGAGAGGTATGTCAGGACGTATGGCAGTCCACCCTCTCTGCCTTCTCCTCCAAAGAAACGGCGTTATGGTTAGTTAGTTAGTTAAAACAAATACTATTATCATTGATTAAAATTCTTGGGTTAGTCTTAAAAATTTGTTTTTTGTGATAAATATATATATTTTTCTTTTAGAAAGCCACACGGATCATCATTACATAAAGCCTCATATAACAGAGCATGATGGGGCCCTTCTGGACGAGCATGACGCCTTCTACCATACAACTAAAAGCCTCCTCACCTTGTTCCAGCTCATGGGAGTGATGCCGATTATGAGAGTAGCGCCAGGTATTTATTATTTTCCTTCTTCCTTTGTCTTTCATCAGCCTCCTTCTCCGTCATTATGGTGCCAATTATTTTGTTGAAGATCTCCAACATATCCCTGCTCTCCAGCATGCCACCCATCATATCACCAGGCTGAAGTTTCTTTCCGCTTATCATCTACGCGACCTTCCTTGTGTTTAGGCAAATATTAATGATGTAAAATAATATCAGTTTATTGTCTCAAAATATATTACAAAATTAGGGTTTAAGACATCTATTCAAATCAAATCAAATAAAATCAAAACAGTTTATTTCACCAATCTTCTACTTCTTCTTTTTATCTTGTCACACCTCCGTGGGACATAGGGCCTCAAGGAACCTTCTCCATCCGACTTTATCGCATGCCTGATGCCTGATGCCTAACATCATCCCAAGTGAGACCTGTTGCCTTAACCTCGTCCTGCAGGGCTCTTCTCCAGGTGGCTCTAGGTCGTAGGGGACCCACCCTGAACGATGCAGGCTGGGTTCCGTCTCAGAGTACCTATGACAAAATTAAGGTTTAAGGCATCTATTGAGAACAGGTCAATCAGTATACTACCAGAAACGCGTGAGAGATGGTTCGACATTAGGATGACAAGATACTTTCCAAAATCAAGAGTATTTGCCTTCTGAACTTTCACTAATACGAAAGACGTCGACCTCCGAGGAGACCGCCTTCAGCAGATTAATTGCTCTTCCCACCGGTGTCACCAGAGGCAAGGAAGTTTTATTATATTTTATGTGAAAGACATATTTCGTCTGTCTAAAGCATTATCAAATGCATTTGATTATGCCTTAGTCAGGCGAAACATGTTATTTAGATCAAATATAATAAAACTTATAGAAAACAGGCATTTTCATTCGGATTAATTTTTAAATATGGAGTTTTACATCATTGTTTAAGAAAAAAAAAATCATAATGTTTTCATATGAAAACAAATACAAATCAAAGGCGCTGTAGAAAATGCTCCATTAACCAATCATCACGCACGTAAGCAGAAATAATGAACCGCCACATTGTTCAGTCCTGAAATACTTCTCTCGATTATTCTACATTCATACACCGTGTCATGCACGTACGTCGATTTCTCCGACTTCTAACGTGGCTGACATTAAATATTTGATTGATTTGATCGTGCCCGTTTTTGCCGGCCTTCCTCTATTTCTATTTCCATTCACGTCATTATTCTGCCTTCATTCATTATTTACATGCGTCCAAACCATTTAATGACCCTTTTATTATTTTGTTCATTACACTTTCATTCACACCGCATTCACTTCTTATTTTAGCATTAGACACTCTATTATACACAGATTCGTCTAAAATATCTCATTATTACTGCATTTAGTTTACTTTTCTCTACTGCATTTATACGTGTAAAATGTGATTTTTTATTTTATTTTGCAGAAGAACAAACTCAAATTAGAACGACATATAAGTGGATTTCTACAGCCACATTCTGGGCCTATTTTATCTGGTGTAGCGAGAGCATAATTGTCATCTTTGGTAAGGCAAGAAATAAAATATACATTTTAATGAGATTTAGAGTATAATTAGAAACGAAGCTTGGAACTTGGAAAAGAAGGACCAAAGTAGAAAAAATGCCGAAGAAATAAGAATACTTAGAAGAATGTGCGGGAAAAGTATAAGTTATAGAATATCTAACGACGGAATAAGGAAGAAATGTAAGGCAGATGATTGCATCCAAAGTAAAATAATAAAAAATATTACTTGGATGGTTTGGACATATGGAAAGAATAGATGAGAGAAGAATGGACAAAAAATGTATACAAGCAGTAACTTTTAAGCTAATTTTTTTAGAATTCAACGTTCGAATTGCTCTTCCTAATGGCATCAACAAAGGCAAGTTGGTTCTGAATGTAGAACAATTGATGCCGGTTGCCGACAACTGATTAACAAAAAAAAAACTGACACGTAACATATGCAAAATAAAACTAAACAGAATGCAACAGACAAATACAACACGTTCGAAATACTCAATAAATTAGTTACGAGTACCTACCCAAATAAAACAAAATATCTTCGTTAAGTAGTTACCTACCCAAATAAACATTTATTTTTATTGTAAGCATAAAAAAATCACGATATCACTCTTCAAGTACTGAGAGATAAAAGGTACCTAACATTTTTTTCACGGCAGACTCACGATTTTAATTAAAACTTTCATTAAACTACTCGAGCGTAAAAAGGGTCAGAAATGTAAACTGGTGTATGCAAAGCATTAGGCATGTAATGTATGTATACATATGAACCATACGCACTTACCTACAAACCCAGGTAGGTGAAACACATTTGCATACGAATTTCATCAAATAGGCATCAACCCTTGCAATTTGTTTATGAATGGGGGGTTAAATTCCGTTCATTATTTTCCTCCTTCATCCATTCTCGGCGTTCTACTCAACGATAGGGAAATTACTTGTTTGTATGTTTTCCTTTGTAAATTAATTTACTAAATCTGTTTGTGATGATTGCGGACTATTCATATATGCATCAAAATCCCATTTATGGTTCTTAAACGTAAACGAGTGTTATTATGTCCATAAAGTTCATAGTTTCCCCATTTCTGTTTTAAGTATTTTGGAATTATAAGAAACTAGTTGTGGATAATTTAGCGAGTGCGTTAAAGAAAATCATAGATTATGTCTTTTTCTTCTTCTTCTTCCTGTTTTATTTAGGACTGTGTCCTGTTATTTCTCGGAGCCTGTTCTCGGGATGCAGGTCTTCCTGGAGGTCGATTTCCTGTCGGTACTTTATTTGCGGCTTTATTTATTCCTCTTTCAGAACATGATCATTCCAGTAGCGTCTTCTCAGTCTTCCCCATCGCACAACATCTTCTACATTGCAGATCTTTCTTGTATTTACAAATTGCAAATTGTTTATGGTACTTATGGCCTGGTTAGTAAATTCAATACGTCATTGTTACGGATACTCATAGTGGAAACTAAACTGAATTAAGGAGACATGCGTGCGCGAGGACGTGTCCGAGGCAAGAGAGCGAATTACGGCGGGGCTTCTGTCTCTAGCGCATTGCCGATAACATTACTTTATATTGCTGCGCAGGCGCCAATTGTTAATATTAGGTCCTTACATATGAAATTGGCGTTTTGTATGGGAGGAACATAAAGTTGATTTTTTTTAAATATAATATATTTATTTAATCAAAGTATGTACCATTGCTATCTATGCACTTTTGCCATCTCATAGGTAGTTCATCGATCCCTTTACTAAAAAAACCATGCGGACGTGAATCAATAAAATCTTTGAAGTCGGTTTGGACTGCCCCATCGGAGTTGAATTTTTTTCCTTGCAAGAAGTTATCCAAATTTCGAAAAAATAGTAATCTCTTGGGGCAAGGTCCGGAGAGTACGGTGAATGTCTTTCCATTCCAATTGAAGCTCTTCTAATTTGGTAGCCGTCTGATGTGCAGTGTGTGGTCTAGCGTTATCATGAAGCAGCAGTGGCCTAGAGCGATTAACCAGCCTCGGTTATTTAGCAGCTAGCTTTTCCATCATGGTTTGCAGTTGCTGACAATAGACATCTGCCGTAATCGTCTGGCCAGATTTAAGAAAGCTGTAGTGAATGACACCAGCACTAGTCCACCAAACGCTCACAAGTAACTTTTTTGGAGTCAATTTTCGCTTGGGACATGGTTTGGCTGGTTCGGCAGGGTTCAGCCATTGCGATGAGCGCTTCCGATTATCATACAGGATCCACTTTTCATCACAGGTAATGGATTCGATTCAAAATCCCTTCATTATTGTGCCGGTTGAGTAATGCAACGCAGCAGTCAACGCGCGTTTGTTGATTTGCTTCACTCAATTCGTGAGGTACCCACCTTTCAAGCTTTTCACCTTCCCAATTTGCTTCAAGTGGATTAAAACAGTTTTATCACTAACACCGCAGCCTGCAGCTTACTCGGACGTGGTTTGCGATGGATCCGCTTCCACAATAGCCTTCAATTCTTCATTATCGACTTTGGTCTCCGGCCGTCCACGAGGCTTGTTCTGCAGGTTGAAATTTCCAGAACGAAAACGTTGGAACCAAAAGCGCACTGTGTTTTCTTTTGCGGCACCGTCGCCATACACATCATTAATCCTTCGAGCCGTTTCTGCAGCACTGGTGCCACGGTGGAACTCGTACTCGTAAATAACGCGATATTTCAAGTTTTCCATTTTGTAAACTGAGTGACGCAAAGAAAAAAAAAAACAATTGAGGAAAAAACAAATGAATTATAATTTTCAAAACACAAACACTTGAGTAAATAGCTGTATAAATTTGAATTTGGAATTCCTAACCAAAGAGAAGATATTTGAGATCAAAGTTGCCAGTACGGCAAAACGCCAATTTCATATGTAAGGACCTAATACGAGGTCTGTTCAAAAAGTATCGCGAATTTTGAATTTTCGCTGGCTACGTATATTTGATTTTTGATTTTTTTGTAGCGTTATGTTGGTACTCATGTCCCTTACTTATGCTGACAAGGTCGGCCATCACTTTGCGTTTGCGTGTTTCGGGAGGCGGTTGAATTTGCACTAGACTCGTGATAACAATACTACCTGTGTAGTTAGAAGTTCCCGTTCTGGTGAAGGTGTTATCCATATCTTGTTTTAACATATCCCTATTAACCAATCCCTTTATACAAACTTCAATAAGGTAAATTTTTATTTTATATTTTTATTTCTACCCACCTTTTTTCTATTTCTTTTAAGATCTTATTGTTGCATTAATAACCAACATTTTTTAATTATGAATCGCACTAAACCACCCGACCCCGTTCCCCCCGATGGGAATATGTCGAGTGATTCGGCGGCGAGCTCCACAAACATGGAATCGGCGGAACCAATGGTCCCAGAGGCCTCCACGTTTGTCACCATTAAGGGAAAAAAAAATCCCAAAATTAGAAAGTCCTCCTCCACGGCAGCAAGTAGGCAAGTGACGAGTTCCGACTCGGATCATCTTCCTCACAAACCCCCAACCCCAAAGATAATTCTCCCTAGGGAACGGCGTATTGCCCAAAAACCTCTCTCGTCCGCTACCTCGGTTCCTTTAGCACTCCCTGTTCCTTCTACCTCGTCCACCCTTTCTCCCCCATCCCCCTTACCCTCCAATATCCAATCTAAGATCCCACCTACGACCCGCCTCTTCAATGATCTTGACAGACCCCCCTTTATCACCCATGTCACCCGGCAAAATTCAGAAGGCTCGATGGGAACATTGTACGGCATTGATTTTGGAAAGTTTCTTTTCAAAAACAATATTAAAACTTCCTGGAACGGAATAAAAAACATCGGAAGAAATAAACTCTCAGTTGAATTCAACAATTCAAAAGACGCAAACTCCTTTGTAAATTCGGAAAAAGTTAAGAACGCATCCTACAATGCTTTCATCCCGACCTTCCAAGTCACCAAACAAGGGATTGTCCGAGGTATTCCTCCACACTGGTCTGAAGAAGACATTGTGGAGAGTACTGAGGTTCCCACAGGATCAGGTAAGGTATTGAGGGCCCGTCGCTTGAATTACCGTGTTAATAATGGCACAACGGTGGAGTGGAAACCCTCCCAGACAGTCGTCCTGACATTCGACTCCAAATCGCTTCCCTCCCATGTATCCTTGTTCCACGTATCCCTACCCGTGGAGCTATACGTGTTCCCAACGATACAGTGTTTTAAATGCTGTAGATTTGGGCACACCAAGGCACTGTGTCGATCTCAGCCGCGATGCTATAAGTGTGGCTCAGACCACCTTGGAGAATCCTGCCAGATCGATACCCCACAACTCAAATGCCTTAACTGCTCTGGGAACCACTCCGCTGTAAGCAAAAATTGCCAGGAATTCACGAGGCAACAAAATATTAAACATACAATGGCCGACAAAAGTATCTCCTATGCAGAAGCCTCCAAAGTGCACAACAAAGCCTCTATCTCATATGCTGAAGTTGCTCGTACAAGGAGCATTCCCAACCCCACTGATCTAACCCACAAGCAACCATCCACGTCTTCTTACGTAAAAACAGTTACTAAGAAGACTAACCCCAAACCTTCTTTCGTCAAACAGACCCCCAACCATGACCATCTCCTGATTTCCCCCAACGGACAACCCTCCTCATCCCCTAATAAGGGATTTACTTCCTTAACCAACAACTCAAACTCCTCAATTATCACCTCCCTACTTCAATTACTCCTCTCCATTTTGCAAAATAATAATCAATTACCGTCCAACGCTGCCTCAATTTTGACCAACCTTATTTCCCTTCACCAACCCACTCATGCTCCCCCCGAGGAGGATTCTTCAGTGGAACTGCCACAGCATTTCCAATAAAAAAGCAGACTTTTTAAATCTTCTCACCAACGAAGATGTCTCAATCGCCGCGGTCTCGGAGACTTGGCTGGCCCCCGGGTTTCATTTGAAATTCGGCTCTTACCAATGTATTCGGGATGACCGTATAGATGGGAAGGGCGGCTCCGCTCTTTTCATTAAAACCCCTATCCAATTTTTTCCTGTGAACGTCAAGCCCACCGGCTGCCCGTTTCAGGTGGTAGCTGCCACGGTTCTTGGCGTTACCATAGCCTCCCTTTATATTTCCCCCTCCAACAAACCCACCAAAGCAATGCTTGGTGGGTTTTTTTCCAATCTCCACCCCCCTTTCCTTATTCTGGGCGACTTCAATGCCCATCATAGTTTGTGGGGCGCTCCCACATGTGACAGATTAGGAAGAGACTTGGTCGACCTCCTGGATCAAAATAATATTTGTGTTATTAACGATGGCTCCCCCACACGTCTAAGGATTCCCAACCAACGCCCTAGCGCCGTGGATATCTCCCTCTGTAGTTCCGACATAGCTTCCAGTGTTAACTGGAAAACTTTGGAGGATACTCTTGGGAGTGACCACTATCCCCTCATCATTGAATCCCAATCTCTTCCATTAATCCAAAATTTATTTCACAAGTCAAGTTCAACCCGTCGCCCTCGATACATCACTTCAGATGTAAAATGGAAGGATTTTTCTGACTCTCTGGAGCTCTCCGTTCTGAACCTCCCTCCTCCATTAAAAAAAAATATTATTTCCTCCTATAATAACTTCATATCCTGTATTGACTCCGCAGCAACTTTACATGTCCCCGTAAGGAAAAAATACAAAGGCGCCAAACTCCCTCCAGCTCCTTGGTGGGACTGGGAGTGCTCGGAAGCAGTCAGTGAGAGAAAATTATATGCAATCCATTACTCTAAAAATATGACCCTAGATAACTTTCTTTCTTATAAGCAGATCCAAGCAAAAACAAAAAAACTTTTGAAAATGAAAAAGAAACTTGGCTGGAAGAAATTTTGTTCCTCCCTATCTCCAGATGTCCATATATCCGAGGTATGGAATACTATCCGCAAATTCCGGGGCTCCTTCATACCCCCAAACCCCAAACCCGAGTCGTTAGATTGGTTGAAGGGCTTCATAGACAAGCTTGCTCCTCAAACCGCCTATAATTGGAATGAATCTCCTTATACTTATGATTTTAAACAGAAGGGTTGGATGGATGAACCATTTTCCTTGAGAGAGCTGAGATCTGTACTAGACCGGCTTGATGACTCGGCTCCGGGAGTGGATGGTATCCCATACAGCTTCATGAAAAATTCTAGCGACGTAACTCTCTCCTATTTTCTATCCATTCTCAATAAAATGTTTGAATCTGGAAATATTCCCCCCTCCTGGAAAACTCAAATTATTTTGCCCATCCTTAAAACCCACAAAAATCCCAATTCCTGTAACTCCTACCGACCGATCGCTCTCTCATCATCGATGCTTAAAATTACAGAACATATGATAAAAAGCCGTCTAGACTGGTTCATTGAAAACTCACGAGCACTACCCCATTCCCAATTCGGATTTAGGAAACGTAAAAGCACAATCGAAAGTATATCGGTCCTGACTTCAGAAATTAGAATCGCTCTTTCAAAGGACGAACATCTCATGGGAGTCTGCCTTGATATCGAGGGGGCATTTGACAACGTCGTCATTAATATATTAAATTCCAAATTATTAGAAATGAGCATTCCACGCAGACTCAGCAGTTTCATAATCAACTTAATTCTTTCAAGGAAGGTTGAAGTCCACGTGAGAGGTACTCCTACTACACAACGAATATTGAGTCGAGGCCTTCCACAAGGTTCTGTCCTTAGCCCCATCTTATTTAATATATACACCCAAGATTTAAACCTCTCCGTCCCAGAGCCCTCCAAAATTTTACAATACGCGGACGATTTATTTTTATATGTTACCGGTCCGAGTGTTTGCTCTCTAGAGAAACTTCTTAATTCAAACCTGAAGAGACTTGCAGCTTGGTTTGGCCGGCGAGGGTTGGAACTCTCCCCGGGCAAATGCAAGGCCATTGTGTTCTCTAGGAAAAGGAAAATTCCCACAATTAAAATCATGTATAACCAATTTCACATCCCCGTTTTTAACCAAATAAAATTCTTGGGCGTTATCTTAGACAGTAACCTCTCCTGGAATGCATATGTCAACCTCGTGGTCAATAAATGTCAAGCAGGGCTCAATACCCTACGAGCAGTTTCACGTGTCTGGTGGGGTTCACACCCTACTATTCAAAGACTTTTTTACTGTGCCCTCATACGTAGCCATTTGGATTATGCGTCTTTCCTCATCGAGCCTACTTCCAAAAAGAATCTTCAACGATTAGATCGGATCCAATCCCAAAGCCTTAGACTTATCATCGGAGCCATGCGTTCTTCTCCAATAAATACTTTGCAGGTGGAATCTGCAGACCCCCCACTCCATATGAGGCGACAATATCTAGCAGATAAATTTCTTCTAAAATGTTTTATTATATCCGACCATCCCCTTTTGACAATTCTATATAAGCTAAATTTCCAAGTCACTACTTCCCCATACTGGAGAAACAAAGCCCCTCCCTTATTAGTCAACAGCTTCCAAACCTATCAATATTACAAGCCAAGCTTAATCTCCCAAGATTTATTACCCCTATACAGATCCCCTTATAAGATTAATACGTTTATGCCAACAGTCTTACTTTCATTTGGTATTCACTCTGGTATCCAAGCTCAACGGGACTATTCCCGAATCATGAGATCTCAATGGCCCAACTGGAGACCTATCTTTACCGATGGTTCCAAAATAAATTCCGAATTTTATACTGGGGCTGCATTTTTTTGTGAATTTAACAACCACGAAAGACTTTTCAGACTACACAAATTGGCCTCCGTTTTCACAGCCGAATGTGTGGCCATCCTGGAGAGTCTTAAGTATGTAATCTCTCAAAACTTAACAAAAATTATTATTTTATCAGATTCCCTGAGCGCCCTGCAAAAAATCCGTGAACCTCCTTCCCAGTATCCCGAAGATGAATTCTGCATCGAGATTCGTCATGCGCTATGCTTGTTGCAAGACTCAGACAGAGAGATCGCCTTGGCTTGGATCCCGAGTCACAGCGGGATCTCTGGAAATGAAAGAGCAGACAAAATAGCTAAACAGGCAATTCATTCTGGTGATGACAAATATATCACTCACATCCCCATCAATGATCTTATCCCAGTAATGCGCGAAAAATTGCAGCTCACATGGCAGAATGATTGGAACATCTCCAGTCAGTCCAAGGGAAAAATGTATTCGGAACTTCAGCCCGATGTCCTGTCAACACCCTGGTATAACAAACTAAAATTAAATAAATTTGAAACCAGCTCGATCTGTAGAATGCGCATCGGTCACTGTTGTCACAGAGCGCATCTTACCAAAATTCATATTCTGGACTCTGCCATATGTGAATGCGGCATCGAAGATGAAAATCTCGACCACATATTCTTCAACTGCCCGTTTAATGTACAATACCCAAATTTTATTCCAGACCTTATAGACCTCAATATATCCTTACCTACTAACATGTCCACTCTCATCTCCTCATCTAACAAAAACCTGTATAAAATACTAACAAAATTCCTGACTCTCAATAACATAAATCTGTAACATATTCCTTACTACTAACAAAAAATTATTAGATACTAACCCTAGATGTAATTTGTATATATAACAATCTTCCATAGATTAATCCCTTAACCCACTACTACTATTACACATCTACCCTTACTTGAGACTGGCCCAGAACACCCACAAGCGGTGAAAAGCCATAAAAAGAAGAAGAAGAAGAAGGTCGGCCATTTTGAATGTTTTGTTAATTTTTGACAGCTGTTCTGCTTGGATGTGTTTTGGGTCGTCTTCGATTTTTGCCTATTCCAAAAAATGGATCAAAGAATCTGTATCAAATTTTGTGTGAAAAACAAAATAAAGTGCGCGGACGCATTTCGAATGTTGACTGTGGCATATGGTGAAGCTACCTTGGACCAAAGCAACGTTTATCGGTGGTACAAAATGTTCTCAGAGGGCCGAGAAGATATGAACGACGAAGAGCGTGCCGGACGCCCGAGCACGTCAACAACAGACGAAAACATTGATAAAGTGAAGAAAATAGTATTAGCCAATCGTCGAATCACCGTTAGAGAAGTTGCTGAGGACCTAAACATATCGATTGGCTCGTGCCATTCGATTTTAACCAATGTGACGCGGGAATAATATTCCCACACCCCCCTTTCCCAGTGAATGTTCAATGAATAACATAGTGTAGAACATAGAGTTAAAAATTGTGGTATTATACAATTTAAAAAGCGTTTTTCTATTCCACAAAATTTAAACTTAAAACAATTTATTAACAAAAAATTAAAATAATATCTAATTGTTAGAAATAAAGTCGATCTCCGACTCCTCACGTGGCCGGCATTCAATATTTGATTTATTAAAATTTTTATTTATTCGTGAGGAGTCGGAAATATCGATGTACGTACATGTATGAATGTTGAGGATGTCAAAAAAACTACTCTCGAGTATGTCAAAAAAAATAGTGTGGCGGTCCATACTTTCTGCCTACCCCTTTGACGAGACGTTGTGATGGTTAGTTAGTTATTTATGTTTTAGATATTATATGAAGTTGTAATATTAGATATTAAACACAAAATGGCACATTCTTTCATTACTTTTGCACAAATAATCCGTGATGCATTTCGTTAACAAAATAAGTAGTGGAAAACAAAATTAATTGATTCCAGTTTTGAAAGATCGCATGGAGCTGTTTCTCAACTCTGACAAGCGTTTCGACGAGGTGATCTACTATGTAATTTTCTTAAGTATTCTGATCCCGCACTTCCTCTTGCCGGTGGCTTCTTGGCGCCATGGACCGCAGGTGGCCATCTTCAAAAACATGTGGACGCATTATCAGGTACCGTTTTCTCTATATATTTCCTTCTTTTCATCTGATAATCTATAAACATACAGTGGAACCTGGATAATTGGCATTCCAAGGGACCAGGCCTACGATGGTCAATTAACCAGGTTTTCCAATTATACAATTATTCATGTCTAGATTGCGCTTTGGTTTTTTAACCAGGTTATGTAACCACATAAACAAAAGCTATAAAAACAATTCATAGATTGATGCATAAAACAAACAATTAAAATGTAATAAGTAAGTTGTAATTGTACATACGTGCATACACATACTAACAATAAATTTAATTATTGTGGCTTGAAAAAATCAGTTATATGGGCCTTCTTCACACGTTAAAAATGTTGCACAACTCTTTGCGAGATTTACCGGGGTCAAATTTATGGATTAGTTTTAGTTTCGAGGTCAAATCAAGGCCGTTATATTTACATTTGTGAAACATTGCGATCTAAAATGGACCACCTTCGATGAGTACAGAACAAATACTGAGGAGTTATCAGTCTACAGAGATCAAGAAGGCAGTGCTCTCCAATTACAGAGGTACTCTCCGGCCAATTACAGAGGTCGAGAAGGCAGTGCTTTCCAATTATAGAGGTTTAGGGCCAGAATGCCGAGTTCAATTAAACAGGTTTCTTTCCCAATTAAAAAGATTTGAGTGCTCCAAAATGGTGGGACCGGAACTTTTCTGCCAATTATAGAGTTTTGCCAATTAGCCAGGTTCCAATTATCCAGGTTCTACTGTATTTGTGTGATAATGACGATTTCATTATTACGATTTAAATAATTAATAATAATAAAAGAGTATGTCTCCTAGGAGTCATATTATATTTTAGATGGAATGACATGTTTCGCCTTACTAAGGCACTATCAAATGTTCAATAATTGATCTTAGAAGGGCGAAACATGTCAATCGTCGTTTTCATTCATATTAATTATTTAAAATGGAGTTTTACATCATTGTTCAAAAAACAATAATTAATTTAAATAATTGTACGCTGGTTATTATAAAGGTGCCAAGTGGTTTTAACATAAAACCAAGAAAATTATTGTAATATGTGTCATGTAGTAAGGGTGGCATCTGTGGGTGAAGTTTGAACTACATTATATTATCCAATTCACATAACACCAATTGGGATCAAAAATTTATATTTTACTTTTTTGATACTACCTTTGTAATGATCAGCCCTCATTTGTCAAAAGTAATATTTAAATCTAATCTGGTCGTGTCCAGGCTTGAACCCATGTCCCCTGGATCAAGAACCAAGCGTTCTATCCCCTAGACCACCACCCAGACCAGGTTAATAATGATTGCTTCTTTCAGCTGAAATACTTCAAGATAACGAGCGAGCCGATAGTGTTTCCAAATCTGTACAAGATAACCTGGGGCCTGTGTATATTCTCGTGGTCCTTCAGTGCCGCCATCATCATCTGCCAGTACTACCTGCAGCCTGACTTCGCATTCTGGCACACATTTGCCTACTATCACATTCTTGCGATGCTCAACGGCTTCTGTTCTTTGTGGTTAAAATATAAACAATACTTTTGCATGAGTATTAAAATATATTTATCAATATATATGCTTCTTCATCATCATGTATCGTTGCTACTCGCTATTCCTTGTTGGACATAAGCTTCTCCACCCCCACGCCACATCTCTAGGTCTCTCGCCAATGTTCTCCAGGTTCTTCACGCTGTCCAAACAATATCAACGCTCCACCTGGTATGCTGTCTCCCGGCACTTCTCCAACCCAACCTTTGCCCTCATTCAGTAACCTTGTAGCTCCATCTTCCATCGGCACACATGTCCAGTCATTGTCATTTCAACGATGCAAAGCTTATCCTTATTTGGGTGATCCTGGTGGCCTTCTAATCTCCACATTAGTTATACGGTCTGTAAGTGAGATACCCAACATGGATCATTATTCATTTTACTCCTTATTTCTCTAGTCAGCGTCCATGTCTCGCATCGATAAGTCATCACAGGTATCACACACTGCTCTTGTTTTAAAATTTTGGGACATGTCCAACTTGACGCTGTTGCTCAGCCTTCCGAATGCAGACCAACCGAGCTGTATTCTCCTATCCTATAAGTAATATTTCTATTATTAAAACATACGTTAATTAGAAGCCAGTAGAGCCTCTCTTTATACAAAATTTTAATTTAAACACTTTTTATCTAGCAATGTTTTCATTTAAGAATTGAAACAAAATTATGTTGTATTATACAACTTTTATGAAAAAAAAGTATATATTTTAACTACTTTATTGAATGTTAAGACGTTAACACTAATTCCATAACACTAGTTCCATTGTAAAAACTTTGGAATTGAAAAAACAACGCTGTTTATGTTCCACTCCAATTTATTAAATATTTTTATACAATAACAACATTAACCACGACATGTTTCGGAGGTGACCTCCGTCCTCAGATGTAAATATACATATAACTAAACTATAAACAAAGAAAGACTCATTATATACAGTAGTCTCTCTCTATAAAGATAATCTCTCTATAACGACGAAATGAACGAGGTTTTGCATTGTTGTTTGGTTTTGCTAGTATTTATTCAATTTGTTCTTTCTCTATACCGATATTGCTCTATCTTTTAAATGATGGTAGTTCAGTTGTTCAAGTGCCCCTTCTGTCTTGATTTTAAAGCAGTAACACGTGAGTAGATGGTGCTGGCGCCCTAAGGTAGGGTGTTTCCTGGCATGTTTTGTTTCCCGCAGCAACCCCACCTATTATATTATTATCTATAAATAAATAGTTATTTACTACATACAAAAAATCTACTTTTTCAAATTGAATGTAAATATTTACATTAACATTATAACAATATTTAATGTAACGTAATGTTTGTTTTATGAATTTAAGGTATTGCATTCATTATTTATTTAAATCAAATATTTTTGTCTCTCAATATAACTATCTCTTTCCATAACGATGACAATGACCAGTCCCTTGGATATCATTATAAAGAGAGAAAACTGTATATTATTTCTTAAAAATATTGTCTTTCAGAATTACTGTCATACAGCTTTCAAATTTGCAAACACAATGCATGTTGTAGTAATTAAATGCATGTCAAAAGAACATATTTAAAAATCAATAAACTATATGTATTTACATTTTATTTTTAAATACTCACATTCTTTTTAAAAGAACCCTCTGTTATTGGGGTTTTATCTGCACCTTAATTATTGTTAAATATACTTTATTATTCCTGATGCACATATAATTCTTACAACATTTTATAATGCCATAGCAAGGTTAAACACGGTTCCCATATTTTTTTATAAAAGAAAAACTTATAGAACATAAATCATTTTTAATGGTTACAAAAAAACACGACTTTTCCCTTTCTCTTGCATATATAACTCTTCAAGATTTACATACCAATAGAAATTACACAATCAATTAGCATTTCTTTTAATATGTTTATATGAAATTAACATTAATAATAGTAGAAAAAAAGTTTATGCTTCCAATTGAAATCTTAAGACCATAATAATGTTTATTTGAAAGTATTAATTTTAATAGACTATTTTAGAAACTCCTTGATAATTGGTGAAATGATCGTCTTTCATTCACTTGAATTCAAAATAAAATTGAGATTTTCTTTTTCTTCTTCTTAAGCCATATCAGGTCTCCGCGATGTTAGTAATTATTTCTGTAAAGGCTTCTCCGTCTTGCACCGCCTGGAATAACTACTCCATGATATCTATTCCTAATCCAATCTCTGATGCTGCATAGCCAAGACGTTTGCCTTCAGTCAGGACCACGTCATCCCTCAATTTTGCCCAATAAGACCAATATAATCGTTCCATGGTTACAGTACTTCTAGTTCAAGTTTTATTTTGAAACTGTATATCTGATTCTCTAGCGCGGATCCAAAATCTTTCCTCAAAATCTTCTGTTGCCAGTTAACATGGTAAAAATGAAATCTGCTTGATGCTTACATCTAATCTTAATAGATGGCGCTAGTGTTTCTCAACATAGTAGCATATATACATCTTTCAAAAATTTGTCAGACGATTTCGTAAGAAGGGCGGAATGGGGAATGTTTTATTACATAAAGCGATCGCCCAACCCAACCAATGACAGGTCAAAAGTCCTGTAAACGCCTCGACTACCATATTCTGTTTCCAAAATAATTTACATTTTCGTCTCTATTGAGATACAATTAATCCTAAAATGAAATTTAGGATTAATTGTATCTTGATATTGATGAAATCTTGAAATTGAAACAGATTTAGATAACAATGTGTTAACACAAGTTGAAGGATCTAGTATTTTGGCCTCATGCAAGATATGACCTGGATAAAATTTATGTAAGTTCTGGTATTAAAATGAACTTTAATTTTCAGGTATATAAACTGTAATGCATTCGGTACAGCATCAAAAGGTTTGGCTAAAAACCTGCACAGAGCGTTACAAAGTGAGCATCCATCAAAAAAACTCGCAGAATTCCGCCATCTCTGGGTAGACTTGTCACACATGATGCAGCAACTCGGTTAGTATTTTTTAAAATATATTTTAGTAACATTATAGAATTAAAACAATGGCAATCAAATGTGGTCGACTCTCATTCGAAAAGAAGTCCCAGAGAAGATTGTGAATATCATCAGGGCAATGTATGACAGTTGTGCCTGTCGCGTAGTGTACCAGGGCTAACTTTCTGGGTGCGTGCGGTAACGGTGCGTGTAATCAAACTGAGCGCGGGAGTGCGACAAGGATATCTATTATTCCCCCTGCTCTTCATAGTGGTGCTGGAGAATGTGTTGCGCTGTTCTTTCGACAGTCCTCGTGGCATTCCGTGGATACATGATACCCAGTTGGAGGATCTAGATTATGCTGATGACCTCTGTCTCCTTTTGATAAATCGGGTGGATGCAGAGCAGAAGCTGTGTAGACTTCACGAGGAAGCGGGTCTCAAAATTAACATGTCCAAGACTTACGAGTGTCCACAAATGACTCCACTCCAATCTTGTTCCAAGGTGTCCCCCTTGTGACCACCACCAGTTTTACCAAGTATGTAACTAGCAGACTTAACAAGGCAAGGGGAGCTTTTGCAATGCTTCGCCCTATATGGCGTTCCAGAATCAATTTGAGAAAGCTCAAGCTGCAAATATTCAACAGTAGCGTTAAAAGCGTACTGCTGTACGGATGTGAGACTTGGAAATCTACCGCGGTCGTTATTGGAAAACTCCAGGTGTTTATAAATAGGTGCCTTCGCTCAACATTCAAGATCTATTGGCCCAAAACAGTGTCAAATGACATTCTCTGGACCATGGCAGGCGAAAAGCCAATCAGAGAATAAGTCGCTAGATGCAAATGGCTGTGGATCGGTCACACCTTGAGACAAAACCCAGCCTGCATCGCTCAGGGCGCACTAAACTGGTCCCCTATGGGGGGAAAGAGGAAGCGAGGCAGACCTAGAGCCACCTGGAGAAGAGCCCTGCAGGACGATGTCAAAGCAGCAGGCCTCACTTGGGATGATGTTGATGAGAAGGTTTCTTGAGGCGCTACGCACCACGGAGGTGTGACAGGACAAGAAGAAGAAGCAATATTTCGAAACTCTGTAGTATCTTTTATTTTTTTAAGACTTCATCTTTGCTTTTTGAGACACTTAACTAACTTAATGCTTGTGGTTTTACTAATATTTGCTCTTGCTTTACGCATAATTATGTTTTGCTTTGATATTTATTGAATTAGGTCGAGCTTATTCCAACATGTACGGCATCTACTGTTTGGTTATCTTCTTCACTACAATCATTTCTCTCTACGGCTCTCTGTCAGAAATTCTGGAACATGGATTAAGCTACAAAGAGATTGGGTTATTTGTGCTGGGAGGATATTGTATGGGCCTTCTGTACATCATCTGTAATGAAGCCTATCATGCATCGAAAAAGGTAATAATGGAACTCAATTGGTGCACAGAAAAAACATCATACATATGGTGACCTGTCGCCTTACCAAGGGTAGATTGTATCAAATATAAATTAATACATGCTTTTTTATGGTGAAGAGAACTGTTATAGCTAAAATAAAATTATTCTAAATTTAAAATTTTCCTTTTCCACTCTGTAATGATAATTCGTATGACCATTAAATTTTTGGTACATTTCGCATGTATGCTTATGATGCGCATGATTTTGCAAGCATACAAGTATGCTTGCAAAATCACAAGTAAAGTAACAGAAAATAATACGTGACTGTTTTCAATATGTTTTATTTCGATAATTTATTATATTGCATATCAATAACTAACTATCACGCAGTCTCTCAAGATTAGGCAGAAAGAATGGACTGCCCCACTTTAACCAATGAAGATTTAAATCCTTGGTATTAGTCTTTTTTTAAATTGGTAAAATATATTTGCGTACTTGACAAATTGTCGAGTAAACTTATTCCCGCTCACAGCCACAATGTCTGGCCCACAGAGTTATAAGAGTTAAAATGTTTTTTTTTGTATAAAATTCTAGTGAATAGCTTAAAATCTTTTTGATAAAATTTTTAGGAAATGAGGTTAGAGTTTTTCAAATAGACACAAACAATTTTTTTTTTCTTCTTCTTCTTCGACAGCCTTTATCGGTCCACCGCTGGACATAGGCCTCTTCCCTTCCCCTCCAGTCGTCTCTATCTCCTGCCAGCCGTAGCCACATTTTCCCCCCCACGGCAGCAATGTCGTCGGCCCACATTTTTTGCGGCCTGCTGACGTTTCTCCTATTCTCCCATGGTCTCCACCTTATTATTTTCTGGGTCCATCTATCCTCACTCCGTCTAGCCACATGACCCATCCATTGCCACTTCAGTCTCGCTAGTCGTTCCATGATGTCCGTTATTTTTGTTCGGCGTCTAATCTCATTTCTAATTTTATCTCGGAGACTGACGCCGAGCATATGTCTTTCCATGGAGTTATTTAAATGTCATTAATATTTTTTGTCATTAAATACCATAATTTTAATAAAAATATTTGTGAAATAGTAATGCAAGTTTTATTAGTTTTGAAATCTTTCTTCATAATACTGCATCATACAAACTGTATCATATTATTAGCATGCTCAGAAAAATAAATATTACATAAAGAACTTCTACATTATTCACAGTACTAATTCTTAATAATTAAAATCTTTCAATAGTTAAATAATGTGTTCATATAACACAAGTTTATCAATAAATTATTACTTTTTTGTTTTGCTTAATTCCGCATATTAACTTTTTATAAAGACACATTCTGTTTTTTTTGTATTCACAGGTTGGGTTAGAATTTCAAGAGAGGCTATTAAATGTGAATTTATCTGTGGTGGACCACAGTACAAGGAAGGAAGTTGAGATGTTCCTGGTGGCTATTGGTAAAAACCCACCGATCATGAACCTAGATGGCTATACAAACATCAACCGGGAGTTGTTTACATCGGTAAATATTTCTAAACTATTTTGAGAAATTCATATTCATATTCATGCGATTTTGAGAAATATATATGACATTGTTAAAATGCATAATCCTACACCAAATACGAGAAGTACACTTTTTATTTTATTTAATATCAATTCCATAGCTGTAACTAGTTGCCAAAAATAGATTATATTTCATAATCAATATTTTTTAATGACTTAGAAATGATCACTTGGTATTTAATAGAGCATATATGTATATTATAGTTAACTAACTAACAAACTAACCATCACGCTGTCTCTCCGAAGGGGTAGGCAGAAAGAATGGACTGCCACACTTTTCTTTCCTGACATATTTCTCTCACTTCCTCAACATTCAAACATCGTGTCGTGCACGCGCGTTTATTTCTCTGACTCACGTGGCTGACATTCAATATTTGATTTATTTGATCGTGTCACGTTTTCCTCGGTCCTCCTCTATTTCTGGTTCCATTTACATTGTTACCATATAATTTTATTTACCATTCTTTCTTCCATACGTCCGAACCATCTTAATGATCCTTTCATTATTTTGTTCATAACACCATCATTCGCACCGGATTCACTTTTATTATTCATTATAATTTAAAAAAATTGCATTACCTGTATAATATGTGAAAGTTTAAATAAAAACATTCCGAATCTTTTATTTAAATTAACTGATTTTGGAATAATGAATAATAATCTTCATTTTTTTTCAGAATATATCATTCATCGCAACATACTTAGTAGTATTGATGCAGTTTAAGCTAACACTTCTAAGACAGGGTGGGAAAGGGAATAAAACTATTACCGAACAACCAATTAAAACTTGAAACAAATATTTTTCTACATTTCTAAAGCACCATTGAACAAAATGGCTGATAAAAAAAATTATAGTCGTATATATTGGATGTGTTATTACTGTGGGAATCAACTATTTTCTTTCAAACTTATGTAACCCTAAAATCTATTAGAATGTACATTAATCCCGAACCAGATCCTCTCTATATTTAATATTGGATCTGGTTTGTGCGTCTGGTGGTGCAGTTCAACTGGTGAACTTTTCAGTCCAAGTCGCCTTGACACGACAAAAAAGAAGAATAGAGACATACTGTACATTCTACAGATAAATAGTGGCTGCTAAAAATGAGTACTCAACACTGTCAGGATTGGAGTCAGGAGACTTGTAAATATATATATTAACAAAATATTTTGGGAGTCAAAAGACATATGAAAAATATTAACTAACTCACCATCACGCCGTCTCTCCGAAGGGGTAGGCAGAAAGAATGGACTGCCACACTTTAACCAATGCGGCACTCCATCCTTCTCTTTTAGCCCCCGCGGGAGACGCGATGTGATGGGTTGCGAACCTCATCGCCACCAATAGGCATCTCCCGTGCACACTTTGACCCTCCACAAAATCAATCTAAAACAAATAATATAAAATAAAATAACAAAATAAAAATGATATAAATAAAGTTCTTTTAGATGGTGCTAATGTTGTCAGCTGGACAATCCGGACTTTTGTGTTTATTTAATTTATATTCCATGTGTCCACTGTTCTTTTAAATAACTGATAAATATGAAAAATATTTTGTATCAAATAAACTAACTAACTAACCATCACTCTGTTTCTCCGGAGGGATAGGCAGAGAATAGACTCTACATTCATAAATCACTAGATAGATGCTTGTTGGTTTTTCTGCCTTCGAATGTGGCCAACCTTTAGTATTTGATTAATTTGGTCATGCCATGATTTCCTTGGTCTTCTACGGCTTCTCTTTCCATTCGCACTGCTTGTATACATTTTAACCTTCTTCTTCTTCTCTCGTCCGTTAGTTTCATATGTTCAAACCATCTCAGGGATCCTTTTTTAATTTTTCTTATGATGTAATCATAGCCTTACATTTCGTCCTTATTTCGTCGTTCAATTTTCTATCATCCCGCACATTCTTCTCAGTTCTCATTTCTACGGCATTTATCCCCCATTCATCCTTCTTTTGTCAGCTCCAAGCTTCAATTCCATACATAAGGGTCGGCACTAGAACTTCAAATAATTTACTATAAATTTATTGCTATATCCAAAGCATCGTTTTATTATATTACTTATATATCTCTGTATTAAAACGTGTTAAAAAATGTGTTTAATTCAATTTTTAAACATGTCAAACCACCAAGTATTAGCTTCTTATCAAAGTTTAAATAGAATTACACTCGAATCGAAGCAAGAGCAGATACTGTCAGAACCAAACATTTCTAAGAACAGTAGAAATGAAAACATTTCGACCTATCGTGGGTAGAACCCTTAGAGATATGACACCCAGCGAAGAGATTTGCCGATCCTGCAAAATTTATAGCATAGTGAGATGGAGTAGGCAGAGAAGACGATTCTGCAGGGACCACATCGAGATGATGGACCCAACGAGGTTTCCAAGATTGTGATGTACGAGACTCCAGAGGGCCGTCAGCCGCCAGGACGGCCACCAAAGAGATGGAGAGAAAGCTGGACGACTTCATCACAGGACCAAATTGAATATCCTGTCTAAACAGATCGAAAGATCTACACGAAAGAGAAGAAGAATTATATTTTATGTTTTCACCATTTTATTTTTCTTTTTGGTTGTGACACAACCTTTTTCAATGCACAAATTGTAACTAAAAATTGTTCAACTGTAAATTCAATGGAAAAAGGTTTTATCATTACCGAAACATCTCTGTGAAAAGAAAAATAAAGTGATCTGAAATTACAAAGCGTCATTCCATTTATTCTAAAAAATATGTAAAGTTTATACCTTTATTTAAGTATTTTGTGCATAAATCATTTTTGAAGTGATTAATTCTTAACCTGTAGATGTGTTTTTATATACATACACCTATAGATGTATTTTTTAATAAATGAAGTATTTTTGTTATGTGCAATTGTCTAATACAGAGGTTCCCAAACTTTCTTGTCCCGTAGACCTCTTGCCAATTTCTTCTATTTTATATAGACCCCCTGCTTTCCTAAAATTGATTGTTTTTCAGGGAGAAAAAAAAAGCCAGAATTCGTTGTCGACCTTTTTTATTTTTAACTCATTGGGGGAAATTTGCCGGTCGAAACGTTAGGCAACTTTTTTTTAGCTCATTTGGGAAAATCGAATGTCCGATCTTTGCCAAATTAGCTAAAAGAAAAAACAAATCGATTTCGATATTCGTTTTGCGATTCAATATTCGGCTTCAATTTAGTTTAACCATCTCATGGACCCCCAATTTTTTTACAATTGTCGTAGACCTCTTGCAAGTTGTCGTAGACCCCTGGGGGTCAATATAGACCACTTTGGGAATCACGGGTTTAATATTATGAATGAAAAAGTTAAGAGCTCAATCACATTGGAAAAAAATGTTTAATGAATACATAAAAATTGTTTTCAATAATAAATTAATTAGTATAATATAGTTAAGTAAACTAGAATTGCTTTGCAAAATATCATGTATTGTATCAAAAATATAAATTTCAAATAAATATTCCAAAAATAAATAAAAAATGGATATATACATATTAATTTTTATCATAAGCATTATAGAAAATAAAATATTTGTCTTTATGCTAGAAACTTAAAGTAATTAAAAATATAAAAAGTTATATACATATTTTTTTCTCAATAGAGACGAAGACGTAATTTTTTTTTAAACAATATGGTAGTCGAGGCGTTTACGGAACTTATGACCTCTCATTGGTTGGGTTAAGCGATCACTTTATGGTAACAACATTCCCCATTCTGCCCTTCTTACGACCACCACGTCTGACAAATTTTTTGGAACTTGTATATATGCTATTATGTTAAATAACATCACATTTTTTAGGTCGATCTACACTAGCGCCATCTATTAAGATTATTTGTAAGCATTCAGCACAATGACAGGTCATAAGTCCGGTAAACGCCTCGACTACCATATTAGTTTCCAAAAAAAATTACATTTCGTCTCTATTGAGATACAATTAATCCTTTAAAAAAATGATCAACCCGCAATGGGTAAAATCCAGTACTTGTCTACAAGTATTTGTATACATTCAAAAAACAAAATGTTATATTTTAGTTTGAGAAAGTATCCTACAAGTACAGGGTCTTTCAATAGGGACGCTCCATTTTTAATCGCTTGTGCAGCATGTCCATTGTGGTGTGCGCTGTGTGCTACATAACGCTGTCCTTTTGGAACCATATGTTGTCGGTATCCATATCATCCAGTTTATGCCACAAGAGTCTCAAATTTATGCATTAAACGACATATTTTGGACTCTCCACAACGGCCATGAATGCCATAAATTGGCGAACAGAGCACTGATTTAGATAATAAATTTTAACGCGTTGTTGAAGTGTGTAGCATTCCATGGTGAAATGTCAAGACTAAATAAGTATTCTTGTCAAATTTGACAGCTATCACTTTACCAAAATAACTGCTATACGCTGTCAAAGTTCAAGCGTCCCTATTGAACAATCCTTTGACCACCAGGATACACCACCTGCAGCGAAACCACGGCTCTTAATAATAAATAATAAACTTTATATTTATATTGATCAATATGTCCAGAGTACAAAAAGTGTTAGCATTAGATTAATTTTCTGCTCTGACAGACTACTCTGGATATAGCACTGTTGAAGTTTAAAATGGCAACACCTAATGTGATTATCAAATTAATATTGAAACTAGAATGTTTACTTCTTTTATATTCACCATTACTTTGTGTTGTGGATTCATTTTTTAACAATATTTTTTATACTTTGTAACACAACACTTTATTTAAAATAGAATTTAAATTAAAAATTAAACATCGAAACAAACACGTTTCCGGACACAGAAGCACTTCATCAGTGTAATTACATATTAAATATACAAAATAAATATTCAAACAATTTTTTTATGAATGTGGTCAGTTTTGACAGATGTTAAAATGATTTTTTTCAAATGTTTTATGCATTTGTTGTAACAAATATTATGAAAATATATTTAAGGTTCTTATTGGGGTCCAGCTTAATCTTGCGACAAAGGAAATAAATCAATTATTGGACTTGAAGTTGAATTTATCATAAAATAAGGTATCGGGTTGTGTCCAGGTTTGAACCCAAGTCCTCTGGATCAGGAGCCAAGCATTCTGTGCCCTAGCCAACCATCATATAGCCCTTTGCTATGCTATAGATGTTGGGAACATATAGATAATATCAGATAACTCTCACTATAATAACATCAGCGAATAAATATCATAAATCAAAACGTTTGCAATGTTCACAAAAACATAAAATAATAAGTATGTCAAAATTTTTTTAGGGTTATACATAAATTATCCATTATTTATGGCTATTGGTTGATTATTTCGACACTATGTGATCTGAAGTGGGCAGGTAGACAGGCCAAGAGTACGATGGAAGGACAAAGTTGGAAGGGACACAACCCAGCAGATGGAAATACAGATATGAGGGTCACAGCGCAGGACCGGAGGAGTTGAAGGGGAGAATTGATGGAGGTCAAAGCTTTCAAAGATATGGACTATAGGGCCACCGAAGAAGAAGAAATTTACTTGTACTAAACCTACCCATCATGTATGAGCTGATATGTGACCAAAACATTAAACCCATTAGAAAGAAGGGTTAATAAATTATAAAGTAATAAAATATGTTCAGTCAAAGCGATTATATAAATATTTGGTCTCAGTCAAATGTAGAAAGCGGGACTCTGTTGCTTTATACAAAGTAGAATAAAGGTGATTTAAAAAAAATCAATTCGCTTTCTTTTTCATGTTTGTCGCTTTGCGACATTTCAACACAATGTTTCTGAAGTGCATTTGATAAAATGCGAAAACTATGCGGATGAGTGGAAAAAGCGTAGCTTGGATCAGGGCATCGATTATTCCACTGTACGATGTTACGCAGAGACAAGCCAGCATCCAGCTTTCAAATCCGAACACGGAGTATGGTTTTCTGTCCTGCAAAATGAAAAAATGCGAATTAAACAAAATTTTAGATAGCAGTTCATCAAAAATTTACTAAAAAAAAAACAATGGCTAATTTAGTCTATATTAATTAGAGTTTGAAATCATTTCTTAATTAAATAAACTAATTTCACTTTTATACATTGTTTCTCAAACAATTTATGAATTAAAATGCTGTTATTTTCACTTTCGAGTATATTTTTCTAAACATACGAGTATTTCGAAAGTTTTACATTTTCATCAGATCTTATACTTACATCGCTTATATTGTTCTCACGGTGATGAAGGCACGTAAAACCTTGAAACTTGAGAAAAATAAACTCAAAAGTGGAATAAACAGAATATTACATAAAACATTTGTCATTATGGAATTCCAGTGTTCACATTTATGAGTTGATAAAAAATTAATGATCAAATCAAACCAGTTTATTATACAACATTATACCAGGAACGCATGAGAGATGGTTTGACATTCAATGATGTAATACTCCACATGAAATATTGATGAATACATCTGATTTCTAAAAGTTTTATTACATCTTCTATGTGAATGACATTATTTTTAATGGGATTATCAAGGTGGATTGTGTCACTCTCATAAAATATAATAAATCTTCCAAACATCTGACATTTCCATTACTCTGTTTTACAGATGTGACTAGTGAAAAATTAAACCAAAGTTACTTTAAAATTAACTTTAAAAAATATGTTTTCATCACACTAAAAAAGACAATTTGTTATTTCACAAGGTAAATAATTATTAATAAGCTCACAGAAAAATAATTATTTAAAATTATTTGACAAACATTTAATTTAATGTTATAAAAAATGACCTTCCTTTATGTAATTACATAATTATACGTACATTACTATTTATTTACAAAAAAAAGTATTTTATTAAAATCTTTGTTCACACTTATAAGGTGCAAAGTCTTATTCATACATTTCTCGCATAAATAAACACAGCATAATATTTTGTAATATTATATAAGAAAAATATAAATCCTCCAAAATCAATTATATGTTTGATGCAACCTGGAAGAATTTTTGTTTGAGGTTTTGAAATAGATTTCTTTGTGTATAGTAAAACCCCATATAACAATTTGGTGGATACATTAAAGTTCTACCACTAAACGAAACAGTGTTAAATGAGGTCATCTTAACATGTAAATAATGGGGATAAGTGAAACAGAACAGAGTACACGATAATTTATCATTTTTTGTTTTATTTTGTAATATTTATTGCTTATATACTTTTTATAACCATAATATTGACTTATTTTATTGCATTTTTTATTTATTATTGATTAATTGAAATTAATATGAGTTATGTTACCTCAATGAAGCTTTGCTTGGAGCAAATACAATTGTTAGTTTAAAAAAAAACAAAATAAAGCAGTGTCAACCAAAAACAAACAAAATATAAATGGGTTTCATTTATTTTCTGAAATGTGCGCGGACATTCCAACAATATTTTGATAAAATCGATGGAGAAGATAAATAATTCATTACAGATTTTTGGATAAACTACGATATCATTCATGCTAGAGACAACATCAGAGACAACAGAGACTGAGAGATGTTTGAAAGGAGTATGGAAGTATGTATAGTATGGCTGGAGTTAAGCAAGGATGTTGACATAAGAAAATCCATTGTTGATCTCAATAATTTGGTCAAGATAGCCAATGAAACAGGGTTAAATATCATAAATTTAAAACACACCCTATATTTCTCCAACAGCAGACTAGATTATGATGAATTGCTAACACAATAAATAAACACTTCGGACAAACATAATATTTTTTTATATATTTACTTACCAAAGCATCGGATATAATCTGTTTTGCCACATCCTCTGAACTGGCCAGGCCGGCCGACTCTGATATCAGTTTTGTTTCAATCGGTTTAGTCTGTTGTTCAACAAGAAATCCAGGGGTGTCTGTATCCGGAGGATAGCTGATGGTGACCGAAACTTCAGTGCCAACTACTTCCGTTTGCAGAGTCTCCCCGAGGCCTCTGATAGCCCACTTTGCCGCTGCATACGGTCCCATGCCATAAACACCTGAAACATACATCTTGTAAAAAAAAAAACAATTGTTCATTTTTATAAATCAAAACACTTTTTAAAAATCATTTTAAAACATATTTATATTTTGTTTTTAACAAACCAATCGGTTTCATTACTGCCGAAACTTCACTAGGGTTACAGAAAAATTCCAATTGATAATCTTGGCAGTTGTCAAAAGTGTATTTCAGAAATTTGTTAGAACTACAGCCGAACTTGGTTATTATGATCATGGAAATAGCAAGATCTTGGATGCAACAAAGAAACAGTTACTTCACAATGATGTAAAACTCTATATTAAATAATTAATACAAAAAACATCCGTTTTCTAGAAGTATTGTTATACTTTATGGCCTAGGTTCACAAAGTGGGCGATAACGGCCCCTTGTGGGCGTTTGAGACATTCAGGGGGAAAGTAGTAGACCCAGAAAAAATAGAGAGCGTGGGCAGGTAAAAAAAAAGTCTAAAAAGACAAAAAAAAACATGCTAATCATTTCTTCCTTTTCTTCGTTCGGTATTCTACCATATGTCGCTTTCAGGTACATAAACGATTTAATAATATTTTAATATTGTGTTTCTAAATATTTGGAATAACTTTTATGGGAGGGAGGCGTTGAACGTTTATTTTTCTTGTAAAGGGGGCGGTGGCCCAGAAGAAATTGGAAACCTATGCTTTATGGGAATGACATATTTCACCCACATTTGATAATGCCTTAGTAAGGCGAAACATGTCATTCTCATAAAATTTAATAAGACTTCTAAAAAGAGAGGTTTTAAATTCATATTAATTAATTAATATTAATAATTATATAAATAGATATTTCATATCTGTGACTTTATCATTCGTGGACCAGGGTTATGTGACTTCAAAGTCTTCTTATTCTTCTTAGTGTAGCCCTTGTGGCCTGTTTCTTAAGAGGAATTGGCCATCTGCGAGGTCGACTCTCAGCTGTCAATCCATCTCTTTGGTGGTCTGCCCGGGAGTTGTCTAACTTGGAGTTAGCCGTGCAACACAATGGGAGGGAGTCTGGATGGATCCATTCTCCTCATGTATGCATACCAGTATCTTCTCCTTTGCCTTCCCCACTTAACAACATCCTCGACCTCGCATATCTCCCTTATTCTTGAGTTCCTTATTCTATCTCGCAGTGTCTTGCCAGATATGTTTCTCAGCGTCTTCATTTCTGACACTCTGAGCGCGTTTTTTGTGATTGTGGTGTCCGCCCTGCACTCAATCCTATATGTCATGATGGCTCGCACACAAGTCTTATAAATTTTAACTTTGCTGCTGATCTTCATGTCAGGAAATTCCAAGTGATCATATTGAATCTTCTAAATTAAAAATACTGATATTAATATAAACTTACCAAGAAGACCGGCTGCACTGGACACAAGAACTATGATTCCGGCACCTCGAGCCTTCATATCTCCGATTAATGCTTTGGTGGGGTAAACTGAACCCAAATAATTGAGATTCATCATGAAGTTTATATTTTCTACGCTCATGTCTTCCAACCTTCCGCATATCGAACTCCCAGCACTGTTAACTAACATGTAAACCGGCCCGACATTTTCTTCAATTCGCTTCAATTCCTCTTCAATCTTCGCATAGTTGACAGTAACATCAAGAGACAGATACTGAATTTTCTGCTTTTGCGGATTCGAGCATTTCTTTAAGATTTGCGTGACGGTTTCTTCCAAGTTTTTGACGTTCCTACTGATAACGGTTACGTCGGCGCCAAGGGAGGCAACCTGAATGGCTAAAGCTTTTCCTATACCGCTGGATCCGCCCGTAATCACAACATGTTTACCTAATAATGTATCTCTTTTAGTCCTTTTAGTGTACTTGTATAATGCAAAAAATACGACCAAGATAAAAATGACGAATAAATACATTGTAATGAGTTTAAATTATATAAATAAATAAAAGTGTGTATTTATATAGTTTAAAAAACACAAGGTACACAATCCAATATCATTAGATAGACTATTTCACTTATAACTTCAAAGAAGTTTGTAACCGGTAAATCTACTCAAACATCACCACTCCCTGTATGACAGCCGACTCCGGACTTAGAATTTGACATCTGAAACCCATAGAAGATATGTTATCTATAAATATTAAATATAGATGCGTATTTACTACTTACAACATTGTTACGAAGAAGTTGCTGTCACGGGGTGAAACATGAAATTACTCGTATCTCACTCCCGATCTCGAAGCAACTCCTCACAACGTGTTGCCCAGTGTTTATTCGCTAATGGCTCATAAGTATGTGATCTCTGAGGTGCTCCGGGATGTATAGTGATATGAGATTGAAACCAATATTTACTATTTACAATTACATTTAATGACACAAAATAAAGAAACAAGATTACTTATAAACTAAAGAGTACCTATATGCTATTCGTTGGCCAACGACTTAAAACTACTCCGTCACTGAAATAACACTACTTGATCTGATCTGCGAAGTCAACGAGCCAGTCAACACGTGGCGTCCACACCACGAGGAAAGTCCGAGTCCGAGGCGGAAGGTCTGGTCTCCTTCGCTGAGACAGCCGTGGCCAGCATCAGGTCCTAATGATGATAGGCTGACGCCATGGTTACTGGAACCATCCGGCGATATTGCGAACTTTTCTTCCGATCTTTTTAGAATATTTCCCCGGCGCGCGGCCGGGGAGAGATGCTCCTTTCACCGAGGTCGGGGACAGACCAGTGCCATCTTGACATTATATCGTTATTACGTCAAGATGGCACTGGACAGACTGACTGACTGGCTACTCGAGCTCCAATCCGCAGGGTGGAGGGGTTAGGTCATCCCCCCCCCAAAGTGTTGCCTTTCGGCATAATTCGGCCCGGCAGTACTTACGAAAATTGCGATACCGGGGCAGAACGCTATTTTTTTAATCACAAAATTGTCACTTCAATTCTTTAAACACTATTATTGTTTTTCATACCCACTATTATTTTTTTTTAATTGTCTTATCACTAATTAAAATTAAACTTAACTAAGATCAAACAAGCCTCCAGAGAGAAAACGTATTTTCGGTCATGTAAAATTTGTCTAGTGCAATCTCACCTAGTATGCCATAAAACATGGCTATATCAACATTTGGGATTATTCCTACCAGTGTCAAAGAAAACCGCTTTATAAAATTATATTGCAATAAATATTTTTAGTAAATTTGACTTTTTAATTTAAAGAAAATTCTAACAAATTGAAGAACACTAATCTCCAGGTTGGTACTCTATAATAAGTGGGAAAGGGAATTAACATATTTGATATAGCATTGAAACCAGAGCGGATACCACAAGAATGAAGGCTAAATTACGGGTGGCAGAGATGAGGACGCTGAGGATGATAGCAGGAAGGACTATTCGAGATAGGGTTAGGAACACGGCTATCCGCGAGATCTGCAAGGTGGAGCATGTCATGATGAGGCAGACAATGCAGAAGATACTGAAATGCGCACGTGCAGAGGATGAATCCCACCAGAATCCCAAATGCTGTGGCGCATCAGATTCTTGCCGGCTGCCGTCCCCCAGGAAGACCGCTGAAAAAATAGAGAAATAGTTGGGAGTCAACCTCTCAAGAGAGGCCAGCCTGATTTCAGGAACAGACCTAAGGTCTATAAGGAGAAGAAGAAGAAGATATAAAAAATATAGAAAGTGAAGCAAACCAAATATTTATAAATATCATGAGCAACTAATGTTATACTAAAACAAAGGAAATATGTTTTCGTAATAAATACCTAATTGTGATACTTTTCTTAGAAACTGACACAAAAACCGTTATAATTGTTTAAGTTAATGCTGTTTCATATATTATCAACTTTTTTCATTTATCACACTGATTGTTGGCTAGAGGATAGAATGCTTGAACCCAAATCCACGGATTTGGGTTCAGTGTTGGACCTGTCATGTTTTTTTTGTTTTCATTTTACATATTCTAAGTTACTTTTGTCTATTATTGCATGGTTTTTATTTTATGATAATATACTTTTATATATGTTTGGTTCATATGTGCTCCCGTCAATTTGGAGATATTTCGTGTATATGTGAATTGTTTTGGTCAATTTGATTATTGCTGCTCTTTATGATAGTTATTTGTGACAAAAAATACGTTTTTACTGTTTTGGTGTTAAAACTATATAAGTTTTTTCGTTTATAAAAAGAATTTTGACAGGTGTAAAAATAAATTTTTCATTTGTTCCAATGACAATTTGAATAAATTCTTCAATAATATTTTTAAGTTCTTGCTGGTGTTGGATTGTTTTAAGTGCCTAATTACAGTAAATAATAAAAAAAAAACAGTGGATAACGTGGAATAAAAATTAAATAAACACAAATGTCCGGATCGTCCAGCTGACGACAAGTGCACCATCTAAAATAACATTATGTGTTAAATTATTTTTCTTTGTTATTTTATTTTATATCATTGTATTTCAGATAATTTGTTTTAGATTTATTATGTAGACGTTGAACGATCGAAGTGTGCGCGGGAGATGCCTTTTGGTGGCGATGAGGTTCGCAACCCATCACACCGCGTCTCTCGCGATGGCGAAAAGAGAAGGATGGAGTGCCGCATCGATTAAAGTGTGGCAGTCCATTCTTTCTGCTTACCCTTTCGGGGAGACGGCGTGATGGTTAGTTAGTTAGTTAGTTTACTTTTATTACTGGTCATATTGTGTATTGCATAATTAATTATGGTAATGTTTGTTTGGAATCTTGTGTTAGTCATTAAAATAATTCAAAAAGTACTTTTATTGATAAACGTTTACTTAATTTTTAATTAGAGAATGATGATCATGATAGCTACGCCGATTTACTGCTTCGAAATATGTCCTTTGATGTTCGGGAAGACATCGAATAATAATTTGTTTACAACGCAATCGTGTTCGTATTCAAAAAATTCCCATAGACTGGTCTCGGCGTATAAATTAAATATATGTTACATGTTTTTTAATGAAATTAAAATGGCAATTTATTTGATTTTTGGATGGGAAAGCAAAATTTAGTTATGTGTATTCGAATATATTATTTATATTGGATATTTAATAACCAGAGACAACTATTTCAGATAGATGACCCGGAAACTCTCATCTGGCGGCGAAAAACAAAATTAAAGTATAAACAAAAACACCAGAATTCAACATTACATTAATTAAAAATCTTGTACTAAAAAATTACAAAGCGATATTTTTTCTAAAATAATATTAATAGAATTAATAATTTTTTTCTAGCACTGAAGAGCACTTTTTTAAGTCTCAGAAACAAATGGAATCGAAATACTGCGCGTAGCATGAAATTGCCAGATTTTCGTTTACAGTCAAGTTGACAGTCTACGTTACGAGACTTCTGTGATAAAGTGGTACGTCATTATATGTTTTCGCACTACGTTTTATAATTATATTTTTACTTAATATTAATAAATTTATATCGTTCAACATTGAAATGTTAAAATGTAATCAAAATTTGCGATCTTTTTGAATTATATTTATATTTTCATTGAAAAAGCATGATATTTTATTCACCAAATATCACGAACCTATCACCTGATTTTACCACTGCGGGCGTTTTGTGTATATTTCACACACTTTATGTGAATATTAAATTATTAAACGCCGATTAATATTTTATGTAAGATTTATCCGTTTTCATTACATACTATTTATAGACCTGCGTAGTCATACTACTTTTGTAATGCGGGAGCAAACTGTATTAGATTATTAAAAATGTATTAGATTTTGACCTATATGATACAAAATTTCCTTGCATGGTGGAATTACGTTATTAGACGAAATCAGAAATTTCATTGAAATTAAATGGAGTTTATTTTAATGAACGCAATGATTTGATTTTTTCGGTATATGATGTTTATAATATTATGTTTATTTCTTTAAATATTTTTATTTTTTCATTAAAAACGCATTTTAGGTCGTGGATTTCAGTGTGAATAATAGAAGAGTTTATTAAAAACATAAATAACATACAAATTGTAAATTAACCTAACTTATTACCTGGGCTGAAAATAACATTGAATGGCTTTAGCAATAAATACTTTGGTTTAAGAATATGTGTAATACAAGCTTTGTGAACGTCATAACCTTCAAGTAGGTACCTTGGAGTGATCATAATAAACTATTTAGGTGCTTAAATAAGTATCTGTTTTCTCGCCCATTAATAATTGTGCCCTATAAAAGCTTTGTGAATGAGACTGCCTTCATTATGTACTTGTAACTTAACATCTGACTAGGTAGTGTAGAGTTCAGTGTGGTGACTAAGGCAACCGTGATAAGAATCGTGATAATAACAATCTCCGATGGTGTTGGTGAGATTGTTGCTGTTGCCTCAAACATTGAAGTACATCAGTACTGCATCATTTTGCAGTTTGAGCAAACGTGTCAGCGTTACCAAAATGGCCGATTCTGGATACATGAGAGACTTCCTGCGGAGCCCACCTGCCACCGGCCCCGACGGCGAAGTTGCCAACGTCGGGAGAAAATGGTACAGGAAGGCTGCTCATAGGTAAGAACTATTTTACATTTATTTATAACTTTGCTTTAACTTAACCAGTTTTTTAAAGTAATAAGTTTTGAATGTTATTTTTAAAATTAATAAATTTGTATCAATCTTTTATTGTATGGCAATACATTAACTAGAAGATGCTTAAAATATACAAATTCCATAAAAATATATTATATAAACAGCTGTTATATAAAGATTAAAAAAAAATACAAATGGGATTAAATTTTTTATTATCATTTTTTAAACAGATATATTAAGATTGTATTTAGTAAATTATCCTGAATATAGTATAATTTTTAATAATTATGTAATTTGTTTTAATACCACTTCATTACTTTTTTGGAACCAATCAGTTTTGCTCCCACCGTGGCTTTGCCAGTGTTACAGAACAAAGCTCTTGGTGGTAGCTAAATCGGTTGGTTTCAAAAGAAAAATAAATTGTTTTTAAAACAAATTGTTTGAGTATTTGTTCATAATGTCACACCACAAATGAAGTGCTTCATACGAAAGAAAAAAACAAATTATTTCTTTATATTATGGTATTTTTATATTATTTTAATCTTATGTATTACAATATTATTTATCATTCATATGATTATAAAATCATATATAAATATGATATGTTTTATAAATATATTCATATACTTTTGTAAATGAATATACTATACCTTTGAATTGTTTCTTGAATAAAGATGTAAAATTCCATATTAAATCATTAATATGAATGAAAACGTCTGTCTTCTAGCTGTTTTATTGAATTTTAGATGGAATGACATGTTTCGCCCATCTAAGATCAATTATCAAACATTTAATAATGTGAAATGAATTAAGAAGGGCAAAATGAATAAACTTTACCCCCAAGATGACAATTTGTTTGGTTTAAATTAACAAACGCACTCAATATGTCAAGATATTAAGCAGTGGGGTACTCCCATAGAACCCCAGAAGCCCAGCAGCCCAGCTTGCGTACGAAATTTTGAATCAAAACCTCTTCTGGCTTGCAGAGGTTCAGCTCTTGTGGCTATTCCTCTTACGTCTGATGGGAACATTGTTGGAAGGTGATTTGGTGGGTTGTTGGTTTATGCGGGGGCACGATTACTTAGATTTGGGGGTTTTGATTCTATGCAAGTTGGACTTCTGGGCTTTTTGGGAGTACCGCCACTGATATTAAGTGTGTATTTGGGCCGGGTGTAAACACAAGAACACGAATGGGTATACTTTGAATACCTGCTGCATACTGCCGGAAAATTACAATGTTGCTGTTGAAATTCCTCCAGAATTATTCGATATTCTTTTTATTCTTGTCCCTCTTCTGTCTGAGGTTTAAACAACATCATTAATATTTTTACTTTGGATGTAGCAGATTTAAAAAGATATGTTTTGCTGCAATAGCACCATTATCAAAAGTTTTATGGGAACCAATTGGATATTGGTTGAATTAAAATTTCAAGTCTATTTTAAATTAGTCAAAATATATTTCACCAAGAAATTGAAATTCAAAATATAACTTATTTTTATTTATAATCTTGGAGTATAATTGTTTCATTAAATTTTAATTGTCACCCAGGTTTCAATTTGTCTATTTGATCTAAGTTTACAAGTTGCTTATCTATTTTTATATTTTATTTGAAGGTCTACTGTTTCATGTTACATGACTTTCTTTTTTATCTTGATAAGCAATCTGAGCGCCTTTAAAAAATATCATTTTATTATTCTAGATCAGTTATAGGATTACACTTATCATGTTTAAACTAAAATGACAGTGCACATTGATGTTCTTGTACCGACC
This sequence comes from Lepidostoma basale, assembly GCA_022606425.2. Classification (NCBI taxonomy): domain Eukaryota; kingdom Metazoa; phylum Arthropoda; class Insecta; order Trichoptera; family Lepidostomatidae; genus Lepidostoma; species Lepidostoma basale. Next base: position 147,084 of record JAHDVF020001047.1, read on the forward strand.
CTTATGTATGGAAGCGAAGCATGGAACTGTCAAAAAAGGATGAAAGAATATATGCAGTAGAAATGAGATCTCTTAGACGAATGTGTGTAAATCTGTGGATGATAGAGTGCCAAATGAAAATATAATCAGTGAATGCGGTGCGAATAAAAGTATTATGAACAAAATAATGAAAGGATGATTCAGATGGTTTGGACACATGGAAATAATGAATGAAGTAATAATGGTAAAAAAAAGTATATGTTAACAATGTAATTGGAACTAGAAATAGAAAGAGACTGAGAAAACAATCAAATAAATCAAATATTGAATGTCAGCCAAGTGAGGAGTCTGAGAAATCGCCGTGCTTGCATGACACGATTTATTAATGTTGAGGTAGCGAGAGAAGCATGTGTGGCAGTCTATTATTTCTGCTTACCCCTTCGGAGAGACGGCGTGATGTTTAGTTTATAAGTATTTAATAAAACATCTTTAAAATCACTAAAAACTTGTGTAAGTGATGGTTTTCTTACGGTATTTCTTTCCTGAAACATGGACATTAGAATTAGTTTGAATTTTATTCTCACTACTAATGAGAGGACTGCACATGGTTCCTTCTTCATACAAATAACCATTTATCTTATGAACTTCTCTATTCTGATACTATTTCATATTAAATTATATGCTCAAGTTGGCGTCTTCGTACGAGGAGGGCTGACCCCAGATGATGGGAAGTGGCAAAGGGAAAGCAGAAGAAATTATATACTCAAGTACCTTCTTTGCAGTAAAAAAAATCTTAAATAATCATTGGAGCTATGCTGGCAAGACCCTTGTATATGACAGCTGGCTTCGCTCCACCAGCTGTTATCATTGTGTTATATTTATTTATTTTATCTTCACTTAATAAATTGTTAAGCAAAAGTATGAACCATCAATGTATAGGTTAGACTAACTGATTGGCGGTATAATTTTGATTATGAGCAGATAAGAGAAGTATTATGTTTTTATTAGAGCATGTGAACTTGGCAGCCTTTTGTATTTTGATTAGAATCCAAAATAAGCTGGTTTCAATAATAATATGAAGCCAATTAATAGATACTGTATCATATGGTTGATTGATGGATTAGGCATTTACTATAAATAAAGAAAACAAATATAATAAAGAATAAATTTTAATATTCAATTAACTAACCATCACGCGGTAAGCAGAGAGGGTGGACTGCCATACTACATACCTCTCGAGCTTCCTCTGCATTCACATATTATAATATGCACACCCGTCGAATATTCTGACTTCGAACGTGGCCGCCTTTTAGTATTTGATTAATTTGGTCATGTCATGATTTCCTTGGTCTTCCACGGCGTCTCTTTCTACCCGCACTGCTTGTATACAACATTTTAACCATTCTTCTCTCATCCAACGTTCCGCATGTCCAAACCGTCTCAGGGATCTTTTTTTAAATTTTACTTTTGATGCAATCATCTGTCTTACATTTCTTTCTTATTTTGTTATTAGGTATTTTATCATATATCATTTTCTTCTCAGTGATCTCATTTCTATGGCATATATCCTACTTTTTTCCTTCTTTTGCCAGCTCCAAGCTTCGCTTTTATACAAAAGGGTTGACACTCTAAATCCATTATGTATTGCCACCTTTTCTTTAATGAATATTTATGTAGTTTTACTTCACTTGGTATTCTAGTTATGATCAGATTTGGCAGTTTGCTGCCATATTCTGGTTCAGTGATCTGCCAAAATCAGTTCTAACTTGAAAAACATGTCAAACAGAGATAAATATGTATTATATATATTTTATTTATTGTATTTTCATTAATGACAATAAATTTTCACCAAGAAATATCCATATTAATTTTTGGCAATTTGTTTTACCAAACTCTTTTAGTTATTTCTTTTTCAGAGCTGTCCAAATTACTTTGGACAAGTAAAAAAATCCCAATTCAACGATTTTGATTGATTCTAGGCTGGTGTTTATTAACTGCTTGTTCATTGCTTGTCATGTTTTAGAAGAATCTTGCACTTTTGTTGCAAATCCTCATTTTATTTAATTAAACAAAAGTTTGTTCTGTTTGTATGGCATAATTTATTTATATAATTAAAACAGCATGAAAGCGGGTAGAGTGTGGTTTTTCTTTATAAATATATTATATTTATAAATATATTTATGTATTAAAGCCAATCACGGAACTGCCAGAAGAAGAATGAGAACAAAATAAATGGTGTAGAGGTAAAATCCCTTAGAGAGATGTGCCGTACAATGAATTTCAAACACTGATCAGGAAAAAAATGTAAAGCGGAAGAAAATATTAAAAATGAAGGATCTTATAAAGGATCATTTCATTCGTTTGGAGATTTTGATTATATGGATGAAGAAATAATGGTTATGTTAACAATATGAAAGGAGTACGAAGTTGAGAAAGGGAATGTAGTATGACCAAATTAATCTAACATTGAAGGTCAGTCATGTTATAATTCTGAGGAATCCACGTGCAGGTATAACTTGTATGAATGTGGAGGAAACTAAAGAGAAATGTCAGGATTGAGTAGTGTGACAGTCCATTATCTCTCCCTACTCTTCCGAGTAAACAGGGATGGTGTTGTTGTTGTTGTGACAATGGAATACTACAATCCAGTCTCGATCCCACGATCAAATATTCAGTTTAATTGTCGTATATTATACAGATGTTATATTTTTGATACGAACATTAATATTACTTACTTACTTACTTCCTATGGCCTTGAAGAGTTTTAGCCTCCTTGATGATTTTTCGCCAAGCTTCTCGATCCTGCGCCTTTTGCTCCCAGCAGTTCGATTCTCCCAACCTAGCCAGATCAGCCAGAACATTGTCCATTAGGCGCTGTCTAGGTCTTCCTAGAGGTCTTACTCCAGTCGGTCTAGATGCGTACAGGGTCTTGATTGCTCTGGTCCCTTCGGCTCGGCATACGTGCCCAATCCATGCTAGGCGACCGGCTCACACAGTGCTCATTATAAGGGGCTGCTGGGTCATCGTACGGATCTCTTGGTTGGTCCTATGCCTCCAAGTTCCGGCCGCAACACTGGGTCTGGGTCCCAGGATAATTCTGAGTATTCTATTCTCAAACCAGTAGATTCTTTGTTGTTCTTTTAGAGTCATTGTCCATGACTCGGAAACATATGTCACCACTGGCTTGATGATGGTGTTGTAAATGCGCAGCTTGGTGTTTCTGGATAGAAGCTTGGACTTTAGGAACATTCGCAAGGAGGCTGCAGCTCGTAGGCTCGTTGGCTTCCGTCATGACCGTACCGAGATAGGTGAACTCTCTGACTTGCTCAACTATATCTACCTCCATGGAAATATCTCTCAGTGGTGAGGCTAGGTCATTATTAATATTGCTGCATTCAAATAACATTATTAAAGAGAAAAGTTAGTCCATTCCTTTTGCGCATGTATACAGAGAAATGGTGTGATGATTTGTTATATAAATATAATAAACTAAAGAAAAAAATAACATGTTAAAGATTTAAAAAAATTAACATCATCATAACAAAATGTTGTTCAGTACATTCTGTTTTCAAACCCACAAACCATATATAACTTGTTTACTTCTTTTATTAATGTAATGAGAATGAAATCTTTACTTAGCTTAGGAGATAAGAAATGTCACTATGGCATACAAGTTTAATGCAAATAAAATCAAGATATTATAACAGGTGCTTTGTGCTTGATACAGTTTTGATGCAGGATATCTGTAGCTGTTTTATTATTTTAAATATTTTATTATGTGCGTTCACAGCTGGTACAATCTTATACAGATTTTTGTTGTCACAAACAATGTTATAGGTCAGCGATGGTACATTTTTTTAGCTTGGCGTATCAAATTCTGAAAAAAAAAAATGGCTTGACCCACTTGTGTCTGTCATATCTAGGATTATTAATCATTTTGCATTTCAAGTAAATAAAAAAGCTTTGTTTTTTAATTATTTATTTATTACTTGTTGCAACCTGTGAAATATTCACGGAAGTAAACCAAATTCTACAATAAGTCGCATGTTTTTTAAAAATTTATTTAATGTCATACAAAAATAATCAGAAAAAAAATCACAGTAATCCAGAAGCGTTCTTGGGTATGCCTACTGTGTGCATTGCAAATTACTTTAGCAGAGAATCAAAGTGTTCCTCTCGCTCTCTTGCATTCAAAATATTCTTGTACTCTTTCTTTGACGACATCCCGGTGTTAGGCTATTTATATTAGTTCTTCTATATTCGCCATACTTTGTGTTGTTATGATGCTTTATTTCTAAAAATATTATAAATAATCAAATAAATCTAACGTCAAGTCCAATCATTGATTTATTTCCTTTGTTGTAAGTAATTAGCTGAACCCCAATAAGAACTTAAAATTATTATTTAAAATTTAAAATTGAATCATACTATTTGTTACAACAAAAGCATAAACATTCCAAAATAAATCTTCAGATCATGTAAACAATTTTATAATATTTTAAATATGTATATTTATAATATGTATCACTGAAGAAGGACTGGTTGTCCGAAACATGTCTATGTAACTTTTTTATTTTATATAAGTGTTGTATATACAAAGTACATAAAAAAGAAAAAGAGAAATATTTATATTCTGATTATTAATGAGCAAAACATGAGATTATTTTTAAAAGACTTTTTTGTTGCTGCATTTAATTTTTTTCACTTCAATTGAAAGTTGGTATTTCGTACAACAACTAGCTACCAATCACATTTCATGAGAATCAATTGTTAAGAAGTTGTATGCAAAAATGTGGAAAGCAACGAGAAACTACTAGATTCCCAAGCGGCATAATAAATCCCTAGTAGTAAAAAAAAGATCAACTGATTGATCCTCTTGGGATCAACTGATTGACCAATAGTCTGCAGATAAGGAGGGATGGGTTCACACTTACCCATTTTTTCAGACTTAATAGGGGATTCTTTGACAACTCCATCTTCTTATAGGGTGTCCATCTTCGTGTTCATGGTTATCTTCGATAGCATTAGCACAGACTGTTTTATCTCCCAACATGCAGAACCAATTAGCTTCTGATGATGCCGGTGTGAAGAGCATTCAAAACTGTTGAATGTGATCACTTCGGAGATCAACATATTTAGTTAAATTCCTGAAAAAAAATCTTTAAATTATATACTCGTATTTAGTTAAATTCCACTTAGGTTTATTGTTTCAACCGGTTACGGCAGCTCGCTGCCATCTTCTGGTTTTATTTTCATTATTTACAATGAGCTTCCACCATATATAAAAAAAAATATACACAAGTAATGTAAACGATCAAATAAGTCAAGGAAGGCCAAGGAAAACATGGCATGATAAAATTAACCAAATACTGAAAGGAATTTTGAATCAAAACCTCTTCTTGCTTACATAGCTTCAGCTCTTGTGGCTATTCCTCTTACGTCTGATGGGAACATTGTTGGAAGGTGATTTGGTGGGTTGTTGGTTTATGTGGGGGCACGATTACTTAGATTTTGGGGTTTTGATTCAAAATTTCTTACGCAAGCCGGGCTTCTGGGCTTCTATGGAAGTACCGCCACTGGTTCGAAGTAGGAACAATCGACGAGCGTGCGTTTCATGTTGTGTGAATGAATAAGAGACGCGAGAGCTATGTCAGAATAGAACAGTTTTGTGGTTCATCCACTCTGCCTATGGTTAGTTAGTTAATAATAATAATAATTAGGCTAATTTGTATGGCGCCGTTTTCGTGAATAGCTCACCTCAAGGGCGCTTTGGCGCTAGTTAACCTTTATCATGAAATTTATAATAACATCAATTTTTTAATTTGATTTGATATGTATTTGTTAAATTTCTTATTATACGGTTCTATTAGGCACTTTATCTTAATTACACACGTACATAAATAATGCAACAAATATTGCATAGACAACTCTGGCTGGTTGTTTTCCTTGTGCACTGTGTAATAGGTTATCGTTGGCATATCGAGAATTGTTTGTTGACTTGCTGTTTTCCTGATAGCACTCTGTTGATAAATGTCCACAGGGGGTCATCAAAATATATATAAAATACAGTTTCCATAACACATTTCACACGATATTAATTAATATACCCTTTACAAACCATTCCTCATTAATATTTCGTAAAGCCACAAAATATTATTGTTTTGGATTAATTTATTTTATCTTATTATCTTGTTAATATGCTTGTTTTGTACTATATTTTCCACTATTATCCATTTTTAATGTACCAATCTTTATACATAATTCTTCTAACTTCATGTTAGTGAAAGTACGTTCAGAAGGCAAATACTCTTAATTCTGGAGAGTATCCTGTCTTCCTAATGTTGAACCATCTCTTATGCGTTTCTGGTAGTATACTATATATAATATATTATTTTACCTGTTCTCAATAGATGCCTTAAAAATAAATTTTGTAATGTCTGTTGATGAAATAAACTGATTTGATTTGATTTGATTTGATTTGATTCTGTATGGGCGTATGTAGTTGAACTCTTAAACAGCTGGACCGATTTTGACGAAAATATTTGTGTGTGTTCGTCCAATCTTTGCCTTAGACCCCTTGACGATTTCTTCTAACTTGTGTAGACCCCCTGGTTTCCTAAAATAGATATTTTTTACAAATTCATCGAAACGTTTGGCGACCTTTTTTTAGCTCATTCGGCAAAGATTGGACATTCGATTTTCCCAAATGAGCTAAAAAAAAAATTTTCGACCGAGCTTGAAGAGCTAAAAAAAAGGTCGTTAACGATTTCGACCATCCGACATGAGATCCACTATCTCCGATCTCCGAGGAGACCGCTTTCAGCAGACTAATTGCTCTTCCCACTGGTGTCACCAGAGGCAGATTGGTTCTGGTGGCCGGTAGGTAAAATCTGTGCTGTCGCTGTCGGAGATATCTATCAGGGACAAAAATACCAACACCCTCTAGCACGGCCGAGTTCTCGAGATATCCCCTGATTAATTTAAAGAAATGGGTAATGAGATGCCCATCTCTTCGAAGCTCTATAGAATTGGTTCCGAGCATTCCCAAAAGAAATGCTGTGGGATAGAGCCATGGATAACTACCATACTCTCTCATGTAGAGATACCTCAGAATTTTTTTCTGAACCCTCTCCAGCCTACCCTTTAAAAACTTGGTTCACTGTACAATCGTAATTAGATAAGTTTTAACTTGTAATGTAAATCATTTTTATTTAATAATTATACATGCACTTAAAGTTGTCATCGCAAACAAAAGGCTATCAAAAAATCAAAAATGGCAGCGCACAATGGTGTTTCTTGAAGCGAAGCATGGAATTGGCAAAATAAGGTTAGTTAGTTAGTAACATGAATCCATTCGACGTTCAAACCTTCTCATTTACGTGCAAGAGTATTTCTGCATCAAGATGGTTATTCAGTAACGTACGTAAACACATTGTTATGCTTTGAAAGCAGAACAAACACTATTAAACATGTTATTGCTAGGAATTTTTCTTTGGATCGTTGACATTATTATCACGCCATTCTGACGTATGCTGGTCTCATATGCATGCATCGATTTATCACAACAAGTTCCCTTGTTGCCTCCGCAAATGTCCATCACGATACCGTTCGATTATTGGTCAACTCTGACCTTGGAAGCATTCCGAGATAATGAAAAATAGTTCTCTTTTCAAATGACCCAAGAGTTAACCGTTTATATTCATATCGTTTAACTGAAAAATGTACTTAATTTAATAATAATGAAAACATCAGTTTTCTAGAAGTTTTATTATAATTTATGGGAATGACATGTTTCGCCCTTCTAAGGCATTATCAAATCAAATCAAATCAGTTTATTAACTCAAAAGACATTACAAACATGGAAAATGTTTAAGGCATCTATTAAGTACAGGTAAAATATTATAAAAATACATCAAAGTACCAGGAACGCATTAGAGATGGTTCGACATTAGGAAGACAAGATACTTTCTAAAGTCAAGAGTATTTGTCCCCTGAACGTACCTTCACTTATATAAAAGATGTCGATCTCCGAGGAGACCGCGTTCAGCAGACTAATTGCTCTTCCCAAAGGCAGCAGTCACCAGAGGCAGATTGGTTCTGGTGGCCGGTTGGTAAAACAATCTGTGCTGTCGCTGTCGGAGAAATCAAATGTTTTGATAATGCCTTAGAAGATATAAGATAATGCCTCAAACATTTGATAATGCCTTAGAAGGGCGAAACATGTCATTCCCATGAAATATTTAAAAAATTCTAGAAAACTAACGTTTTCATTCGTATTAATTATTTAATATGGAGTTTTACATCATTGTTCAAGAAACAATAAATTGTTTCATTTTTTAAAATTTATTTAAAGAAATAACCCAATTGAATTATATTGATCCATTTTTACTTTTAACTATATTATGTATCAGATAGAGAAAGGATCATTAAGACGGTTTGGACACATGGAAAGAATGAATGAAGAAAGAATGATAAAAAATATATGTTAACGATGTAAATGGAACTAAAAATAGAGGAAGATCGAGGAAAACATGGCACGATCAAATAAATCAAATTTTGGATGTCGGCCACGTGAGTAGTCAGAGAAATCGACGCGCGTGCATGACACGATGTATGATTGTTGAGGATTCGAGAGAAATGTCAGGAAAGAAATGTGTGGCAGTCCATTATTTCTGCCTACCCCTTCGGGGAGACGGCGTGATGGTTAGTTAGTATGTTTCAGATATATTTTAAATTGGTTTAGAGTAAAACTCCTTGTCTTTTTTGGTAGGTCATTGTAAAGTTTCAGTCCATTGTTTAATATCCTTGATTAAGCCCGAATAAAGACAGGACTGTCTTTATTCGGGTAAAAACTCTACAGTTAAACATATGCATACAATAGAATAATTTTTCATATGAAGCACTCACTTTGTGGTAAGATCTAGGTAAACTTATCTTAATTACTAATTAATCAGTAGCTAACCATCACAACGTTTCGCCGGAGGGACAGGCAGAGAGAATGGACCGCCACACTGTTCTATCCTGACATAACTCTCGCGCCTCATCAAATCAAATCATATCAGTTTATTATCTCAACAAACATTACAAACAATATCAATGTTTAAGGCATCTACTGAGTACAGGTAAAATATAATATATACAATATAATTCCAGGAATGCATGAGAGATGGTTCAACATGAAGGTTTCATTCTTTAAAGTCAAGAGTATTTGTCTTCTTAACGTTCTTTTTACTTATCTAAAGTCGCACATCGTTCGCTCGTCGATTGTTCCGACTTCAAATATGGCCGGCTTTCAGTAATTGATTAATTTGTTCATGCCATGTCTTCCTTGACTTCTTTTTCCATTCACACACTAGTTGAAAGCTTTTTAATCATTCTTCTCCGATATATTCGTTCCAGTTATATTATAAAATTATACTATAATATTATTATTATTCTGCTTAAAATATTGTTTATGTTTATATAATACAAAAATGAAAACGATTTTTGGAAAATCTCAAGGTGGTGTATCTCTTAATACAAATTTCCACGAAGAAACGGCAAACAAACGAATTTCCCGTAACACAGAGGTTATTCTAGGACAAAACACCGCATTTTCTTAGTGCATGCACTTGTAATGATTTTAATATACTCGTACATGCATTGCAGGCCGGAAAATACGGCGCAGGGTCAACGTAGCAAGGATTTTTAATCTGATCTTGAAAATCTTAACACTTGTTAAGTTCTAATATTATATACACGTCTCGGTGTTATAAATGTGCAGCTTGGTGTTTCTGGATCAAATCAAATCAGTTTATTTACTCACAAGACATTACAAATAGCAAAATGTTTAAAGCATCTATTGAGTACAGGCAAAATATTATAAAATACAACATTATACCGGGAACGCATTAGACATGGTTCGACATTAGGAAGACTATATACTTTCTAAAGTCAAGAGTATTTGACGCCTGAACGTACTTCACTAATTTGAAAGACTCCAAGGAGACCGCGTTCAGCATATTAATTGCTCATCTCACCGGTGTCACCAGAGGCAGATTGGTTCTGGCGGCCGGTAGGTAAAACAATATGTGCTGTCGCTGCCGGAGATATCTATAAGGGATAAAAAGACCAACACGCTCTAACACCGCCGAGTTCTCGAAATATCTCCTGATTAATCTAAATAAATGGGTAATGAGATGTCCATCTCTTCAAAGCTGCAGAGAATTGGTTCCGAGCATTCCCAAAATAAATGGCGTGGGATAGAGCCACGGATAACTACAATACTCCTTCATGTAGAGATACCTCAGAATTTTTCTGATCCCTCTCCAACATAATGGAATATCTCGCCTCGTGAGGACTCCATATCACAGAACCACTTTCGAGTCTGCTCCTATCCAAAGGGATGTGCAAGACGGGGACATAATAACACATTTTTCAATTTTATTTGATGAATCAGAGTTAAAAACGCATTTTTTTTACTATTTACGGCCATTGTTCGTGAATAAAGTTATTTGTTGATATTGTTTGTCAGCCAATTCTAATTTAAATAATGTCAAAATATTTTTATTGATAGGTAGTTACAAAAAAAATCGTGAAAAATTAATTTTTCTTCAAAGAAAAAACAATTTACAAAAAACATTATGTACTAGTTATAGTTTTGCATAGTATGGTAATTTTTAAAACAATCTCCAGGATGGAGACCAGGTTTTCTGGAACAGGTCTCACAAAACCACACTGTTTCCCGTCTTCCCCCTGGAATCACTCTGTTACTGCACACAGTACAGTCTTTAAAAACCTTTGTCCAGTTTCGCAATGAAGTGGGGCTTGTACTCTAATCGCTCCTCTGCATGACGTATCACGCGAAGTTTCCGCTATTTTAGGTTATGTGAATTTGCAAGGATTATTTTATTATAAAATAAAAACGGAAAACAGTCAAAATCTTATTAAAACGTGAAATCAAATGATTTTTTAACGAATAATCACAAGAAACAACGACACGTGTCAAGTTTTGCGCGTGAAAATACACCGCGCGCCCAAGTCTTATCTTGTCGGCCGCCAGCCGACAACTGAGTTGTAGCGTACATTTAGCGATGTCGGCTGGCATTCGACAAAAGAGTGGTAAGGGTTAATATAATATTATGAAAACAATTTCCCAAGTGTGTGGTTTTCGATCGTTCAGAATACTCCGAATTGTATATTTGTTCTAGACATATCTTTAAAATATTTATACAAGTGTGCCCATAGAACATTCGATGCGTACAACACGATGCATGACGTCGTGGTCATTGAAAACTGAGAATGCATTATTTTTATTTGTAGATTTATATGTATGGCAGTGAAGCATGGAACTGACAAAAATACGAAAGCAGAATAAATGCCGTGCAAATGAGTTCTCTTAGACGAATATGATAATATGAATTTTAAATCATATAATCATTAAAAAAAACTTAATGGTTGTTTCATGTTTCCATTTCACAAATAAGGACACAGATTCCATGAATACACGATTGCGGCGTTTTATACATTCAGTTACTATTAAAATATACAGTAAATTTGCTTTTCACGATTCTGAAAGTTGCCGAACATTTTTACAAAGGACTCCCTTCACATCCTAACCCCACAATAAAATACCTCTCAAATTACGACCCAAACACCTCCAGTCGCCACAAGCCTCCAAAATCGATCCTCCTTCAGAGCCACACAAATGCTCTCGCATAAAATAACAACCCACCAAATCACCTTACAACAATGTTCCCATCAGATGTAAGAGGAATAGCCACACGAGCTGAACCTCTGTAAGCCAGAAGATTAAAGTCCAAGTCCAATGATAAATTCAATCAGTACGTCTTGCCAGTCATGACTTATGGAGCCGAGATGTGGACGCTGAACAGGAGTCTGGTGTGCAAGTTCTAGGTCGCCCAGCGCGCCATGGAAAGAGCCATGCTCGAAATAGCCTTGAGGGACAGAATCAGATATGAATTTATTCCAACAAACTAAGGATACTGAGGTGGCTCTGAGGATAGGCTGGCTGAAGTGGTGGTTGGCTATATTTGTCGGAGAATCGACTGCCGTTAGGAAATATGTGTGCTAGAGTGGAAACCGTGCACAGGATTATGAAGAGCTGGGTGTCTCCCTGTCTTCTGATGATAATGGGGATTAATAGGTGACAGTGGCGTGCTTTAGGAGAGGTCTACGTTCAGCAGTGGACGACAGACGAGTGGAAAGAAGAAGAAGATTTAATTACTTATCATATGTAATGAAGTGAAGCTTAAATAAATGCCCAAGAAATGAGATCACTGAGAGAATGTGCGGGAAAACGATATATGATAGAATACCGAACGACAAAATAAGAACAAAATGTAATGTAGATTATTACATCATAAGTAAAATAAAAAAAGGACCCCTGAGATGGTTTGGACATATGAAACGAATGGATGAGAGAAGAATGGTTAAAATGTTGTATACAAGCAGTATGAATGGAAAAAAAATCGTGGAATACCAAGGAAAGGATGAACAAATTAACGAATACTAAAAGTCTTGGACTTGGATCTTCTGGCTTACAGAGGTTCAGCTCATGTGGCTATTCCTCTTACGTCTGATGGGAACATTGTTGGAAGGTGATTTGGTGGGTTGTTAGTTTATGCGGGGGCATGATTTGTGTGGCCCGGAGTGTTCCTCTGAAGGAGGATCCATTTTGGGCGCTTGTGGCGGCTGGAGGTGTTTGGGTCGTAATTTGGTCTTCAACCACATTCGAAGTAGGAAAAATCGACGAGCATGTTACATTTTTGATGTCAGGATGAGCAGTATGGCGGTCTATCGTCGCTGCCTACCCCTCCGGAGAAACGGCACGATTGTTTGTTTAGTATTTTTTTTTTCATGTTTTAAATTTGGCTTGCGCGTAAAATTCGGTGGGGATATTGCGCCGATGATTGAACATTCGATTGGCTCATTCAAATTTATGTGCACGGCTTATCTTGTTCACGACCTATTAATAAAATGAATTATTTAGTGTGACGGCGTGTTTCTTCCTCTTCACCCAACCAACATGCTATGCGCTACCCTGACATAAACGAGGTATTGGTCTAATGCAGAGGTACCCAAACTTTTTTGTCCCGTAGACCCCCTGCCGATATCTTTTATTTTGTGCAGACCCCCTACTTTCGTAATATTGAATTTTTTTACAAATTCACCTATTACTATAAAATAATAATTTTTTTCGTTTATATAAAGAATTTTGACAGGTGTAAAAATAAATGTTTCATTTGTTCCAATGACAATTTGAATAATTTCTTCAATATTCTTTTAAAGTTCTTGCTGGTGTTGGTTGGTTTTAAGTGCCTAATTACTGCCAAATAAAAAAGTGGATACGTGGAACATTAATTAAATCATATAACAGCTAATTTAAAAAACGGTGGATACGTGTAACATAAATTAAATAAACACAAAAGTCCGGATCGTCCATGTCAACATGTGCAACATCGGAAAAAATTATGTGTTATTACATTATGTGCTAAATTAAAAAAACGGTGGATTCGTGGAACATAAATTAAATAGACAAATGTGCACCATCTAAAAATAACATTTTGTGATAAATTATTTTTATTTTGTTATTTTATTTTATATCATTGTATTTTATATTATTTGTTTTAGATTTATTTTGTGGATGTTGGAAGATCGAAGTGTGCGCGGGAGATGCCTATTGGTGGCGATGAGGTTCGCAACCCATCACACCGCGTCTCCCGCGGGGCGAAAAGAGAAGGATGGAGTGCCGCATCGGTTAAAGTGTGACAGTCCATTCTTTCTGCCTACCCTTTCGGGGAGACGGCGTGATGGTTAGTTAGTTAGTTAGTAGTTTTTGAAGCTGACACATAGCAAAATCAAGCCAACAGAAAAAGAATCTGGCATCTTGTTGACCTTTTGTTTTGCTCATTCGTGAAAAGCTACATTCTGAAAGAGTGAAAAAAAGGTCGTCAACGAATTCTGGCTTTTTTTTCACGGATTTTTTCCGTTGTCAACCTTTTTTTTTTGCTCATTTGGAAAAATCGAATGTCGGGGCTGGTCTGATTTCACTAATGAGCAAAAAAAATAGGTCGACAACGAATTCCGGCCTTTTTTTTTCTAAAACGAAACAAAAACACAGTCAAAATTTCAATATTCAGCTTCAATTTAGTTGAACCATCTCGTAGACTCCCATTTACATCTCATAGACTGCCATTTTTTTTCCGCTTGTCGTAGACCCCTTGCAAGTCGAAATCGACCCCTGGGTGTCGATATAGACCACTTTGGGAACCACTGGTCTAATGTCTCGTTTCGCGTACTTTTGAATCTACGCGCTTTTCTATTGCGCTACTCTCTTTGTTGCAAGGATGATATTTTTAGATTTGTCATTTATTAGTATCTACGTAGAATGATTCAGAGTTTCTATTGATTGATACTGTTGGTAATTACTAAATGAATTGTATGCAAATTTTTTCACAGTGCAATTAAAATATTTATTTTTGGAAGCATTATTTGTATGTGAATTGAATATATTGTTTTATTGATCGATTACAGTTTCATTGTTATTTTCTCTCCGCTTTGACAAGCTTCCTGTATATACTGTCTGCATTTTTTTGCACTTAATTTAGTCAATTATTAAAATTTCATTATTCAATAATACTCGTATTACGGATAAACGAATAAGGGTAATAATATCGTGTTAATGATTTTTGAAAAGGAAGAAACCATGACAGTCTGCAACATTAGCGTGAATGGTGAAAAATTGGAGCAAGTAGTTGAGTTCGTGTATTTAGGTAGTATGTTTACAAGAGATGGGCGAGTGGAGAGGGATATTGAAAGAAGGGTTGGGGCAGGCAACAAAGTGAATGGTGCACTTAAAGTTGTCATCGCAAACAAAAACCTATCCAAAAAAGCTAGAATGGCAGTGCACAATGGTGTTCTTCTACCGACCCTTATGTATGGAAGCGAAGCATGGAACTGGCAAAAGAAGGATGAAAGTAGAATAAATGCAGTAGAAATGAGATCTCTTAGACGAATGTGTGGATACTCTGTGTATGATAGAGTGTCGAATGAAAATATAAGAAGTGAATGCGGTGCGAATGATGGTGTCATGAACAAAATAATGAAAGGATCATTAAGATGGTTTGGACATATGGAAAGAATGAATAAAGAAAGAATGGTAAAAAAAAATATGTTAATGATGTAAATGGAACCAGAAATAGAGGAAGACCGAGGAAAACGTGGCACGATCAAATAAATCAAATATTTAATGTCGGCCATGTGAGGAGTCAGAGAAATCGACGCGCGTGCATGTCACGATGTATGAATGTTGAGGAAGCGAGAGAAATATGTCAGGAAAGAAAAGTGTGGCAGTCCATTCTTTTTGCCTACCCCTTTGGGGAGACGGCGTGATATATTGATCATACACTATCGCCCTCGGGCAAAATGAGAGTGAACTTAATGAGCGATTTTGTTCCTCCAGATAAAGGGATGTTTTTAAAATACATTGGCATACTCATTTTGAGAATTTTTAACAATTATGCCCTTGTCTTACCGAAGGTGCGAAATATTCACCATGTTATAGCATACAATAGGCGCGCATGACACACTACGAGCACATGACACACACTCGTATATGAGTGGGGGGAAGACTTGATATGACATGTTTTCAGTATGCAAGATTGTGGCGGTCTATCTGAATTATCAACTCTTCTGTAGAATACGTGGGATGGTTTGATTTGTTTATCGCGTACTTTATTCATATGAACAACGACCTTCTCTTTATTTTAAAGTTTAACATTATTATAAAACTCTTACTTGTACACCAAATGAAGGAAGTGGGTGTAGAGATAATATTGTTTAATTGAGATTGTAAGAATAATGAGAGCAATGAAAATTATGTTTAATATATTTTTTCGTATAGTTAAGTAAATATTTTTTTTACTGAAGATTTTTCTGTATTTGTATCATTAAAAATATATATATTTTCACATTATATATAATATATTCCTTGAACTTGATTTTCATTATCGTTATAGACTTAAATCTGACATTGGCAATGATAATCTAGTGATGTACCGGACGGAATATAAATCGATAAAAATTAAATACAATTAACACCGCTTCGATTTGTATCTACTTAATATCCATATAATTGAACACACTGATCAAGTTATTGATTGATTACCGTTTTATCGTATAATCGTACTGTTATTATTAAGCTTCCAATAATTACCGCAGTAAAATATATAGTTTTTTTGTTTGTTAATTTTATTAAAATCTTTTTATTTTCGTTTAGTTCCTATCGAAAAATGGAAAACATTGTAGCTATTTTGGATGCCGCTTCTGTAAATAAGGATGGTGTACTGCAAGACTTCAATTTTACCATAGATAAACTGAAGTTTTCTGCGTTTTATGGTCATAATAATTTATCTTTCTTCTTTTTTCGCAGAAGAAAGATGAAAGTAAAATAAATGCCGTAGGTCACTAAGAAGGATGTGCGGAAAAACAATGTATGATAGAATATCTAATGATGAAGTAAGAAATGAACGTAAGGCGGATGAATGCGTGATAAATAAAATCAAGAAAGGGTCACTAAGATGGTTTGGACATATGGAACGAATGGATGAGTAAAAAATCTTTTTAAAATGTATATTGAGTTAAAATCCACTGATGTTTGTGTCTTGCACCGGTTTCAGCAGCTCGCTGCTATCTTCTGGTTTGCGAAGACGGCAGCGATCTGCCGAAACCAGTCGAAGACACAAACATTAGTGGATTTTAACTAAATATACATTTAACAAATATTTTTTACATAAAATAATCTTATTAATTATCATTAAACATCTTCAAACAAATTCAATAGCAAATAAATTTCTAAAATAATGAACAATTTTGAAAATCGAATTTCTGTGTATATAATGTATATTTTATGGCTACTTAATTTAGGCTGCGTCTCGTATATCGTCGAGTGTTTGATCTCTGTTTTTATGACTACCTGTTTGATCTATATGCGTAACATTTATTTCCACAAACAGATCGTATTTAAAATACCCAATTTGCGATGCTGTAGAAGTTCTACATTTCAATTTATCCAATTAAATAACTGGGTAACCCGAATACGTGTTATAACCGTCGGCAGACCTTCGAGTAAAATAACGCTTAAAATTGTACATGCTTTTTGCTTGTAGAACATTCGAGAATGGGCACCGATAAATTTACACGTTTTGTTTATACAAAATGGCGCGGGGAAGAGGAGAGGAATGTTTTTATGTTTATGTTTTTCTTTTGATAAAGCCTGCTACAGGCGGTTCATTCTAACGGTAGCCTCCGTCACGAATGGTTGTCACATGTGGACACTTCTCATTAATAATTAGCGCCATTAACATTCATAATAATTAAAGCGATCATTTCGTGTGTGTAATATTTCGCTGGTGCATTCGATGCTAACGGTTTTATGTCAAGTTCAAATATTATCATTTCATATACAAACATTTTCTATTTTGAATAGAGGATTTTATCATTTGTGCGTGTGTGTAAACAAATACATAAATCGAACATAATTTAAATTATTTGAACGTTCTTTTTTATTTGAAAATGCCGGAAACGTCTCCGGTATCGTCGTTCGTCGGCGTTTATCCGGTAACTCCTCCGATCTCGGCGCAGGAACTCAGGGCTAGAGCGAATTCTTCGTCAAAGAAACGTCCGTCCGTGAGTTTTTCTATAGACGAGGATAATGGGCCGTCCTCGTGCGTCGAAGGCGTCGTAAATTCCGGCGTCCCGTTGGAGTACAGGCGTCGCCTCTCCTCCGGAGGCAGCATGACCGGAAATGACAGAAGCGAGATAGATCTTGATGGGTTTGCAGAAGGGGTTGCCACCGAGCATCTGTGGCTAGACGACAGGAATATTGGACACAGGTAAATATATCAAAGTCATATATACTGTTAACATAATTTTAAATCATTTTTCATATTACACTTCCGTCTTCAAAATGTAAATGAATGTTATAGTATAGTCCATTCCATTCATAGAAAAAGCAAAAAAATGTATCAAGATTATGTTATTTTTCTTTGAAAAACAATTAAGAATCAAAGGAATTCATTGTTATTATTTAATTATTTCAAATATCTCTTGTCCTGGCTAATAATGTCTGGAAGTTTTAATTTTTCTGGTAAATTTGCGTCGTTTCTGGAATTCTGACACAAAACCACAAACATGTCCTTCCACGATTTAAATTATTTCCTTTTTATAATTTCGACATAGCAGTAATTTTCTAATCACCGAGTATTTAAGGAGCAAACATTCCGCCTACTTAGATTCAGGAACCTCTCTCCGACTCCTCACGTGGCCGACATTCAATATTTGATTTATTTGATCGTGCCACGTTTTCCTCGGTCTTCGTCTATTTATAGTTCCATTTACATCGTTAACATATAAAAGTGTGGCAGTCATTCTTTCTGCCTACCACTTCGGGGAGACGGCGTCATGGTTAGTTAGTTAGTTCATTTCAAATGCATGTTTCAAAAGAATACATTAATTTTCGTATAAACATCTGGTTACGTTATTTACAATTATACACACATTATCAATGTTTATTATTAAATACGCAATCTTTGTTTTTTTTTGTCAACACTGATAAGTGTCGTTTTCCGTGTACTCTATATCAGGGGTTCCTAACCGTACGCCCGCGGGCGCCCCGTGCGCCCGCTAATGATATTTGAAATCTAGCTGACCATAAAAAGAAACATCTTCTGAAAAAAAGAGTTTACAAAATTAAATCACGTTTTGGTTCCACATATCTGTGCGAAGTTTATTTTCCACCATGAACATAATTAAATAATAAAAAAAAACATTCTCGATTTACCTTGTTGATTGTTTTCGATTGGGCTTATCATCTTACACTCTTAGTGTCTTGCCTGCTATCGTCCTCAGTGTCTTCATCTCGGAAGTCCTCAAAACTTGTTTGGTCCTTACTGTGTTTGCCCTTGCTTCGACGCCATATGTTATTATTGGTCTTACGCATGCTTTATAGATTCTCATCTTACTCTTAATGGTTGTCTTTTTTTTGGAAATGTAAATGCATAATCTTCCGGTTTATAATAATTGAATAATTAATATTTCAAATTAAATCATTTGAAAGGGAAGAGCAAATGACAGTTTGTAACATAAGTGTGAACAAAGAGAATTTGGAGCAATTTAGTGAATTTGTGTATTTAGGTAGCATGTTCACAGCGGATGGCCGAACGGATAGTGACGTCGAAAGAAGGGTTGGTGCGGGTAACAAAGTGAATGGAGCTTTAAAAATAGTTGTTGGAAACGAGAATTAATCAATGAAAGCGAAAACGGCCGTTCACAATGGAATTCTGATCCTAAAGGATGAGAGCAGAATAAATGCGGTAGAGATGAGGTCTCTAAGACGTATCTGTGGTAGAACGATATACGACAAAATCTCAAATTCTCAGATAAGAAAGGAATGTAGAGCGGAATAAGGTATTATGAACAAATTTATGAAAGGATCGCTGTGTTGATTCGGACATATGGAGCGCATGGAATGGAGAAAGAATGGTTAAGAAAGTATACGTAAATCATGTAAATGGAGTACGGAGTCGAGGCAGACCGAGGAAAACATGACATGATCAAATGAATCAAATTTTAAAGGTTGGTCATGTTAGAAGTCGCAAGAATCAACGTGCGTGTATGATTCGCTGTATGAATGTGGAGGAATCTAGAGAGGTGTGCCAGGATAGAGTAGTGTGGTGGTCCATTCTCTGCCTACTCCTACGGGGAAACGACGTGATGGTTTGTTTGTTAGTAATTAATGTGAAATGATAAAATAACTAATATGTACTACTTACATCTTGTTTTTATTAAAATCGGCCTGCGCCCGCTACTGTTGCCCTGAATCTCAAATGCGCCCGGAAGTGTAATAAGTTTGAGAACCTCTGCTCTATACGTTCTACCTATCTATCTGCTTTGTCTACTATATGTTTGTATTTTACGACACAGCTGTGATGTAAGTACATAATTTTCTGATAATATTGTTGAGTTAACAATAAAATTGCAATAAACTTGACTGATAACAATAGTGTACAAACTTGAAGACGTATAATTTTGGTTAATACATTATAATATATACTATACAATACCATCAAGTATTATTTTGGTTGTAGTATGTAATATTAAACTTGAACTTGGATCTTCTGGCATATGGAGGTTAAACCTTTGTGGCTATTCCTTTTTTTTATTTATTTCGTAGATATGACCCTTAAATGGTTTTATCTCTCCTATTCTCTTGCCATTCTTGCATGTACGAGTAACATTAAACTTGAACTTAAATCTTCTGCGTACTTATACGTATCACAATTTAGTTTGTCGCGACAGCTGTTTCGCCAACCTTTGTTGGCATCATCCGATGTCACAAACAACTAAAGATTAAGTAAAAAAAACATTATTAATTGTTAAAATTTAAAATGCTCTTAATGGTATCACAATTTTTATTATTTTTTATATTTTTCGCGACAGCTGTTAAAAATTAATTTTAACAGTTGTCGAAATTCTCCACATAAACGAAAAAATATTGTAATACCTGATGATACTAGCATCGGTTGGCGAAACTGCTGTCGCAAAAATATAAATAAAAATTGTGACACCATTTACAGCGTCATTGGTGTTTCGGTCAAAGCAATGGACTATTTAATAAAATACATTTGTATTCTTCTTCTTCTTCTTTCTTCTTCTTCAGCTTATCGCCGTCCACTCTTGGGCGAAAGCCTCCTCCATGTCCCTCCATGTCGATCTCTCCTGCGCAGTCTGCATCCATAGCACCACAGCGTTCCAGGTCATCCCTCCACCTCATTTGTGGTCTTCCTACTCTTCTTCTCGTGTCACTCGGTCTCCAATTCAGCAGTATTTTGGTCCATCTTTCGTCTGCAGCTCTAGCGACATGCCCTGCCCATTTCCATTTTAAAGTCGTCACCCGGTGGATCACGTCTGTGACTCTTGTTTTATCCTTCACCGTTTCGTTCCCGACTCTTTCTCTAAGGGACAGACCTAGCATGGCTCTCTCCATCGCTCGCTGCATGACTCTTAGTCTCTCTGCACTGTGCTTTGTCAGAGTGGCAGTTTCAAGACCACATGTACTTACTGGCAGAACACAAGCTTCATATATTGTACTTTCCTCTTCAAGTTGATGGAAAAAAAACAAACATCCACCAACATTTATATAGAAAACAAAAATTATTAGTGCGATTAGTCATAGATATAAATATTTATGTTTTTGGTTTACTTGTCAAATGACCTATTATTTAATACCAATATCAAAGAGTTTTTTAATGCAGGTGAATTGGAGGTAGGGGAAGGGGGGGCTAGTTGTTACGGGGGCAAGTTGTTACATTCTAAATAACTCCCCCACCACTAGGTTCTGTGGCGTATGTGTCTCATAGTATGTCCAGGTATTGTGTCCGCGGTGCTCGACGGAACGTCGCTCTTGCCAGTCGTGCGTAATTCAAATAAACTCGATTATAGTGCATTTCGTATCTGAAAGTTACTTTCGTTGACCGATTTTGAAGTTTAATTGTTCACTAACTATAAGAGGTAAGTTGATTCTAAGTAAATTGGTAAAACTCTACATGTCTCTGCTTACATTTAGATAATATATCGAAATAATAACACTTTCCGTGTTAATGTTATAGCAATTTGTTTTCATTTCGGGTCAGGGGGGCTAGTTGTTACAACGATGGGGGGGCAAGTTGTTACTGTAACAACTAGCCCCACTACGTTTCCCTTAAACTTCAAATAGCATATTTATATAAAATTATTAAACTATTTATTATTATTGTTCTAGATTTTATAAAACAATGGTACGGACATATAAAAATAAACAATAGAGGTAAAATTTCCGAGGAGACCTACAAAAGAGCAGCTAAAGAAGTAACAGAAAAAAATATATCTATTTGAAGAGCTGCCGAAGCATACAAAGTAAATTTTATGACATTACATCGTTACATAAAACGTCAAGAGAATGGTCCAACCACATCTAACTTAGTGGGCTACAACAAGCCTCGGAAAATATTTTCTGTCGATCAGGAAAAGGAGCTTACATTATATTTATATAGATACTATATGGCCATATAATCGAGATGTCTTTTCAGAGGAAGACTTCGAGCCTTCTGAAATTACCGATCGTCCAATGCCTGAGAACGTTAGCACTAAAAGTGTATCAATAGATAATACCAACGAAACCATGGCAGAATCCGTTTCTGTGGTCAATGAACCACATTCATCTTCTCCTTTATAACCTGCAACCTCCAGTTATGAAGCTCTACCTCAAAATCAAGAGAGCAATTATCTATTTTCACGGAACCACAGCCATCAACAAGTGGCATCAATAAAATACAGCATACCACGCCTGAACAAATAAGGCCATATCCTAAATCTGGACCAAGAAAGGGAGTTAATTATTCCAAAAGAAAAATTTAATCAGCAATATTGACTGACACTCCAGTTAAGAACCAAATCGAACTGGAAGAGAGCTCGAGAAAACAAAAACAGGCCGTTTAATCAATTACAAAAAACATTTCGATGTGTGTATTTAAAAATAAAAAACAGTAGAAGAAACTGAAGTAGAAGCAAGTACTGGATTCTTCTTCCGACTCGAAACATGAAGAATGTCTGTGTTTGGTATGTACGGAGAGTTTTGATTGCTCTAAACCTGGACGGGAATGGATCCATTGCACCGCATGCAATAAATGGGCTCACATTTCCTGCATTCATGGCGATAAAGTTAATTTTAGATGCCAAAATTGTGATTCGGACATAGATTTAAGTGATTAAATATTAAAAAATAAAATTTTACACGTTATTATATATATTTTACATATTATTGTTAACAATTACATACATGTTTGATTTTTGTTTTAGTTCGTAACAACATGCCCCCACCTTGTAACAACTTGCCCCCCCGTGGGGCACATTGTTACACTTTGATTTTTTTTTTATAAATGCTATAATTATTTTTATGGACTTTCTATGAACACATGTAAATTGTTTTATTATATTTTAATAAATGTACTTTAGGATATAATCAATATGATGTCTCTCAAAATAAACAGTTATCAGATATTCAACTTTTAATTTTTTTGTAACAACTAGCCCCCCCTTCCCCTATCTCATTATAAGGATGGATCAGAATTTGGTCCAGTATTGAACCCATGTTCCTTTGATTCAAGAGCCAAGCGTTATAAATATTAGGTCCTTACATACGAAATTGGCGTTTTGTATGGGAGGAACATAAAGTTGATTTTTTTAAATATAATATATTTATTTAATCAAAGTATGTACCATTGCTATCTATGCACTTTTGCCATCTCATAGGTAGTTCATCGATCCCTTTACTAAAAAAACCATTCGGACGGGAATCAATAAAATCTTTGAAGTCGGTTTGGACTGCCCCATCGGAGTTGAATTTTTTCCCTTGCAAGAAGTTATCCAAATTTCGAAAAAAATAGTAATCTGTTGGGGCAAGGTCCGGAGAGTACGGTGGATGTCTTAGACATTCCAATTGAAGCTCTTCTAATTTGGTAGCCGTCTGTTGTGCAGTGTGTGGTCTAGCGTTATCATGAAGCAGCAGTGGCCTAGAGCGATTAACCAGCCTCGGTTGTTTAGCAGCTAGCTTTTCCATCATGGTTTGCAGTTGCTGACAATAGACATCTGCCGTAATCGTCTGGCCAGATTTAAGAAAGCTGTAGTGAACGACACCAGCACTAGTCCACCAAACGCTCACAAGTAACTTTTTTGGAGTCAATTTTCGCTTGGGGCATGGTTCGGCTGGTTCGGCAGGGTTCAGCCATTGCGATGAGCGCTTCCGATTATCATACAGGATCCACTTTTCATCACAAGTAATGATTCGATTCAAAATCCCTTCATTATTGTGCCGGTTGAGTAATGCAACGCAGCAGTCAACGCGCGTTTGTTGATTTGCTTCACTCAATTCGTGAGGTACCCACCTTTCAAGCTTTTTCACCTTCCCAATTTGCTTCAAGTGGATTAAAACAGTTTTATCACTAACCGCTTCCACAATAGCCTTCAATTCTTCATTATCAACTTTGATCTCCGGCCGTCCACGGGGCTTGTTCTGCAGGTCGAAATTTCCAGAACGAAAACGTTGGAACCAAAAACGCACTGTGTTTTCTTTTGCGGCACCGTCGCCATACACATCATTAATCCTTCGAGCCGTTTCTGCAGCACTGGTGCCACGACGGAACTCGTACTCGTAAATAACGCGATATTTCAAGTTTTCCATTTTGTAAACTGAGTGACGCAAAGAAAAAAAACAATTGAGGAAAAAATAAATAAATAAATATAATTTTCGAAACACAAATACTTGAGTAAATAGCTGTATAAATTTGAATTTGAAATTCCTAACCAATGAGAAGATATTTGAGATCAAAGTTGCCAGTACGGCAAAACGCCAATTTCATATGTAAGAACCTAATATTATCATGTATATAAAGTAATGTTTCTATGTATATACTTGTTTATCCCTTTAGGTTTATCTGGACATGTCGTTTGTATAATGCGAACATGAAATTTTATTTGTGTTACTGACTCGAGAGAAACTTAACACAGTGTTACGTGCATATTAATCAACGCAGTCGGCTCGCTGAGAACCGACGGCTTTGCAGCGATGTACGCAAATTTAAACCAAATCTAATCTTTCGCTACCGAGTTTTTGCCGCTTTCACTATTTTATGTACCCACTGCCTCAGCATTCCTCTGTTTGTGTATTAACTCTCAGCCCGCGGCTGTCACACACGTATGTGATTTCATACTGCAGGCCCCTAACGCGGCTGTCACATACGTGTGTGATTTGCCCGAACCTAAGATTCAAACCACAATATCTTCCAACTTAAATATTCAAACCGAAAGTTTTTTGCATTAATACACAGCCCAATCTTCATACTATTGACATCTGTCCAAAAAATCTCAAAACGAAATAATATTTAATACAATATATGGATAAAAATCGGGAGACCTAAATTCGTCCTCATTCCTGAACTCAGTCGAAATGTATCGGTCTCTCGCTCGCGACGTGTGACGCAATATTCATTTCATCGCGCTATCTGTCCGCTCAGAGACGGCCCGTGATCATATTCTACCTAACTAATATTTGAAAGTTCCATTTATTTGTTTTTTTATTAAATTTTATTGTGCTTCTTAGTGATATTCTGATGATTTTAAAGTTAATTATTATATATTACATGCATTACCTAGACAGCCTAGATATATTTTATCGTTTTTCTACAGTGATGTGTACTCTGTGACCAGTGATAATTGTATTCTGTTGTTTTACAAATATGTTTTTTTGACATTGATTTTAATTAAATACGTACTGAATTTTTTGAAAGAACAATATCGTTTTAGAAGTTTAAAAATAGTTTTTAAAATGGCTAGCCATAGAATGAGTGCAGAAGATATCGCTGCAGCAGTAGAGGACCTTGGATCAGATTTTGCGATGAGCGAAAGTGAAGACGATTTCCAAGCAAATTTGAGTGATATCGTGGAATCGGACGATGAAGAAAATACCAACTTTGCTGGTGAATCATCATCACAAAGAATTTCGTCTCCTTGGGTTTCAGGTCCACATGTACCTGTAATTCACAATTTTAACTCTTTTTCTGGAGTAAACCCAAACGTTCCATTATCACCACAATCAACCGAACTTGAATTTTTCGAACACTTTCTCAGTGAGGTTATCATGAATAAAATTGTGACCCAAATGAATTTGTTTCACACATACGAAATAAATAGAAAAACCTTTGGAGATAAAGCCAGAGTAAAAAAGTGGGTCGATACATTCATACCCGAAATGTATATATTTATTGCGGTGACTATGCTTATGACGAGGAACTGTCACCTGACAATAGAAGAACACTGGTCCACGGATCCTCTTCTTCTTAGCCCTATTTTCGGACAAACTATGTCAAGGGACCGGTATGAACTTCTACATCAGATGCTTCATTTTTGCGATAACACGACGCAAACAACTGACAGGCTGCATAAAATCAGAATGGTAGTTGATTATACTCGTGACTCATTTAAAAACACATTTGTTCCGTTTAAAAATTTATGTATAGACGAGAGTATGGTAGTATTTAAAGGACGATTAGTTTTTAAACAGTACATTCCCTCAAAACGCCATAGATTTGGTATCAAAATGTTCGTATTGTGTGACGTGACAACAGGTTTCATATTGGACTTTATTATTTATACAGGAACTGGAACTGAAATTGTAAGTGAAGAAGGTTTAGGTATATCTGGATCTGTAGTGACAACACTATTAAAAGACTATTTGTGTAAAGGACATAGTTTGTTTTGCGATAACTGGTATACAAGTCCTGATTTATTCAAACATTTGTTTGAAAAATCTACAAACGCTTGTGGTACAGTTCGCAAGAACCGTAAGGGCTTGCCTGCATTTAAAAAATTAAAAAAAGGTGAAACGCAGTCATTCCATAGTGCGTCGTTGTTGGCGTTGAAGTGGTGTGATCGACGAGATGTGCACATGCTCACAACTCTACATGATGATTCCCAGGCCCGTACAGGCAGAATCAATAGAGTCACGCGTGAGCCCATTCAAAAACCGACTTGTGTGATTGATTACAATAAGAGTATGGGACTAGTAGATAAAGCAGATATGATGCTGAGTGGTTTGAGTTGCATGAGGAAGTCTGTTAAGTGGTATAAAAAAGTTTTTTTCCATATTATAGATTTGTACCTATTAAATTCACACATTTTATTTAAATACGTAAATTCAAAATCAGTCTCTCTGCCTCAATTTCAAATAGCTGTAATTCGTCAATTAATTGAAAAATATATGATTTTAGTTACTTATAAAAACATTAATCGTCCAACAACTTCCTCCGACAACCCTACAAGACTAGCCCCAAAACAATTTTTAAAACATGAAAAAGTATTCATTCCACCAACTCCAAAAAACAAAAAACCTCGTAGAACCTGTCATGTCTGTGCGAAATCTAAAAAGGATAATGTGAGAAAAATGACTAGGTACATGTGTAAAGAATGTAAAATACCTGTGTGTTTTGAATCGTGTTTTACAATTTATCACGATAAATTGTAATTTTATTAATGGGTACATTTATATTATGTTTCCAAAAACTTTATTATTTATTAATTAGTTGAATTGACGAAATTAAAGACGTAATAAAAAGGTTTTAAGAATAATGTGCATTAGAACGCAATCCGTCATCCGCGGTCCGCCACTGCTCTCGTGTTATCCACACACATAACACACACCACCCAACGCAGCCGCACGTGAAACACCAACACATACGAAACACGGCGAAGTGGGTAAGAGATGGCATGATTTAAATGTTTATTATTTTACCCATGGTATATTTTAATGAATAGTTGGTCTATTTCTAATCTTAAGTGGATAATTGTTGATGTAAAAGGTCCGTAACTTATATATTTAATGGGTGTTGTGATAAAAAACGACACCTCCATCAGAAATAAGTGTTTAAAATAATAAATAAAAAATGTCAACAAAAAATCGAGAAAGTGACGCGTAGCTTATATGCAATGATTGATATTTTAACGCGGCCCAAGGGTTAATAACAGGTTTTACACGTGTTAGTGTAATTTAAACAATAATAAAATGTATTCATTTCTTAGCAAATGCATTTAATACTATGTACACGGTATTTCAATATTTTATTATCTCTCTATGTTAAAATACCCAACGAAGAAGTAAGAAAGAATTGTAAGGCGGATGAATGCGTCCTAAAAAAGTCAAGAAAGGGTGGTCGCCCTTTTTACATCATTACAGTCCGAGTCAAATCGATGTTAAGGATATATCTATCATATTGATTTTCATGACAAAGAGAACGGGATCACCACATACCTAAGTCTGTTATAGGGCGCAACGGCGCCCCTTTGTCAGCCGTTCATCCGGGACTAACATTTAATATACGCAAACACAATGGGATACCAGACCACATTTCTTCTTCTTCTTTTTGTCCTGTCACACCTCAGTGGTGCATAGGGCCTCAAGGAACCCTCTCCACCCGACTCTATCGCATGCCTGATGCCTTACATCATCCCAAGTGAGGCCTGCTGCCTTAACTTTGTCCTGCAGGGCTCTTCTCCAGTGGCTCTAGGTCTGCCTAGCTTTCTCTTTCCCCCCAAAGGGGACCAGTTCAGTGCGCCCTGAGCGATGCAGACTTGGTTCCGTCTCAGAGGGTGACCGATCCACTGCCATTTGCGTCTAGCGACTTGTTCTCTAATTGGCTTTTCGCCTGCCATGGTCCAGAGAACGTCATTCGACACTGTTTGGAGCCAATAGATTTTGAATATTGAGCGAAGGCACCTATTTAAAAACACCTGGAGTTTACCAATAACGTCCGCGGTAGATTTCCAAGTCTCACATCCGTACAGCAGTACGCTTTTAACGCTACTGCTGAATATTTGTAGCCACATTTACTCTACTATATATTTCCTCGTAAGTCCCGCACTTCCACATCCAAATTTCTATTTATATCAAAAGAGAGAAATTATAATAATAATAACCTTACGAAATTGGGTCTTACTATCTAGGTTTAAACATAATACACGTGCATGAAACGATGAGAAGACGTTTGAGGAAGCGAGCAAAGTATGCCAGAAAAGATAAATGTGGCCGTCCATTATTTCTCCCTACCCCTTCAGAGAGACGGCGTGATGGTTAGTAAGTTAGTTTACTTTCTTCCACTCTACATTCCTTCCTGATCAGTATTTGAAATTTTATTATACATCGTTTTACTACAGATACGTCTAAATCAGAGGTTCTCATTTTTTTGTCCCGTAGACCCCTTGCCGGTTTCTTCTATTTTGTGTAAACCCCCTGCTTTCCTAAAATAGATTTTTTTTTCAGGCCAAAAAAAAATCCGACTATCGTTGTCGACCGAATTGCCGGTTGATACGTTTGGCGACCTTTTTTTTTAGCTCCTTTGGGAAAATCGAATATCCGATCTTCGCCGAATGAGCTTAAAAAAAAATCGATATTCGTTTTGCGTTTCAATATTCGGCTTCAATTTAGTTGAACCAACTCGTGGATTCCCAATTTTTTTTACAATTGTCGTAGACCCCTGGGGGTCTTTATAGACCACTTTGGGAATCAAGGAATCTAAAGAAAAAACAAATATGATTGTATTAAAGAATCTTGATTTCTAACAAAACGTGTAAATAATTTTGAAACACCTTATATGCGTCCATGAATATAAATTAGAATAAATATATATGATTTCAGTTCATAGTATGAATGTCCCACATAATTCAATATGAATGTAAATGGATGTGTGTATAGCTCATTATTTATACATTGTATCACGTTAACAGTAATATATACACTTAAATATTAATGTTAATTAGAAAGTGTCACGAATTCTTGGATTGTTCACGTGGAGAACGGAACTAAACGGATAAGTAATGAAATAATGCAGACGAATAACCCAAACATATTATATGATTTTTTTAAATAGATTTAAGGCGTTAACACTGGAATTCCGTAATGACGATTTTTTGTATGAATTAAAACACTGTTTTTTCCACTTTTGAGTTTATTTTTCTCGACATGTTTCGAAGGCTTTACACCTTCATAATCAGGAGAACAATATAAACTTCACTATGATGAAGGTGTAAAGCCTTTGAGAAAAATAAACTCAAAAGTGAAAAAATTCGTCGTTATAAGAGAATATGTATTTAAGATAACTTTAAAAATTGGCACCGGTGCCTTGTTGAAAATAATATTTGTTGTTTGCGTATAAACAATGAAATATTAATTTTATGAATATGATCTAACACAAAGTGGTAGTGAAGTAGCAGAAATGAGAACCCTGCGCTCGGATCAGAAATGAGACCAAAAGGTCTATCTTTGGCTTATTGATAGTTGAGGTTTTAAATTTTAATAATTTTATTTATTTATTAATATGTTGAATCGCTCTTTACACCATTGCAGCGCGAGCCAAAACGCTGTAAAGGGTATAGCTATCATATTGATTCTCGTGTCATGTGATAGGTAGCTAATCTATCACCATTTAATTGTCACGTGAATTCTGCCCCAGACTAAAGACGGTGTGACAGTCATATATGCGATCGCCGGGAATCGAACCCGGGACCTCCGGGATGCAGTCAAAGCACTTACCACTAGGCCACGAAGGTCGAATTATGTACTCCATTATAAATTATAATATTATAAACGCGATTGTTTAATTGGTTTTACAGAGATTTTAATTTATTTAAAAACTAACTAACTAACTAACCATCACGCTGTCTCCCCGAAGCGGTAGGCAGAAAGATTGGACTGCCACACTTTTCTTTCCTGCTATATTTCTCTCGCTTCCTCAACATTCATACATCGTGTCATGCACGCGCGTCGATTTCTCTGACTCCTTACGTGGCCGACATTCAATATTTGATTTATTTGATCGTGCCACGTTTTCCTCAGTCTTACATTATTTCTGGTTCCATTTTCACCGTTAAAATATATATATATATATATACTCGTATACGAGTATATTTTTACCATTCTTTCTTCATTCATTCTTTCCATATGTCCAAATCATCTTAATGATCCTTTCATTATTTTGTCCATAACACCATAATTCGCATCACATACACTTCTTATATTATCATTAATATTTTTTTTAAATTCCATTTTCATATTTATTTAAAAAAATGGTAATATTAGTTACAAATTTGTTTCGCCTTTTGAGGGCATTCTAATTCTTTTTGAGAATGTCCTCGCAAGCCGAACCAAATAACTATAATTATATTTATGTATATTATTTTATATAAATAAAAATATCTGTAATACCTATTTAACAATCTCATTTATGTTTTTTTTTCTCTGGCGTCGAAGACATAGTGAGTAACGAAAGTAAACATCATAATATGTTAACTTCATAATTATTTCTTTGGTTATATTTACACCTAAGGATTGAGGAGGTCACCTCCAAAACATGTAGTGTAAAGTATTTTTATTTTGCAAACATATTTAGCGAAGCATGGAACTGGCAAAATAATGATGAGAGTAGAATAAATGCAGTAGAAATGAGATCTCTTAGTCGAATGTGTGATACTCTGTGTATGATAGAGTGTCGAATGAAAATATAATAAGTGAATGCGGTGCGAATGATGGTGTTATGAACAAAATAATGAAAGGATCATTAAGATGGTTTGGACCTATGGAAATAATGAATGAATAAAGAATGGAAAAAAATATATATGTTAACGATGTAAATGGAACCAGAAATAATAAAAGGATCATTAAGATGGTTTGGACATATTGAAAGAATGAATGAAGAAAGAATGGTAAAAAATTATATGTTAATGATGTAAATGGAACCAGAAATAGAGGAAGACAGAGGAAAACGTGGCACGATCAAATAAATCAAATATTGAATGTCGGCCATGTGAGGAGTCAAAGAAATCGACGCGCGTGCATGACAAGATGTATGAATGTTGAGGAAGCGAGAGAAATATGTCAGGAAATAAAAGTGTGACAGTCTATTCTTTCTGCCTATCCCTTCGGGGAGACGGCGTGATGGTTAGTTAGTTAGTTAAGTGGATAAAATTACGTTAAACATGTTCCTTTAAAATAAAGAAGAAATTAAAATGTTTGTTATTGTAAATTACTCTCGATTTCATTATAAATCGACGAAACCGGTTTGCGATATGTTTTTGATGGTTCAATACGTGGAACAGTTTCACTTTTTTTTTCAAATTAAATTAAACAATTAACGTTATCTATGTTGATTAGACATATTTAATTAAGTCTAGATATTTTTGTTGAATGAAATCATAAATCAGGGTTGTATAATATATTTTAGTAAGATTTAAAATCCGGATTAAAAAAAAAATCAATATAGCATACTCGTAATTACAGTATCCCAGTACAAATAATAAACAGTGGCGGTCGGTATAATTCTTATGCGAAAGCGTATTTTTTATTTTTATTCAATCATCTGTTTGCAGTTTATCGTTCGTCGTCTTTGTGGATGCGTATTATCCACTAGAGTGTACGTGGTGCGAAACGATCCATTATCTTCCGAATAACTTGTTCGAATGGACGATGATTTTCAAAATAAATTTGCACAATTTGCAAGCACTGTTCTGACGTCAGTCTATTCATGGTAAAATGGCAAAACATACTGACTACAAATCAACTGTCAACTGTCAAATTGACAGTCTGTAAAAACAATGTTGCCGGTTTAAAAACCAAACCTCTAAAAAAAACACCCTATAAAATACAAATTTCACTTTTTGTAACCCTATTTTGTGTTGATACTCTTATACCAATTAACCAATCGTAAATCATAACGCGTTATCTCAAATCTCAAAACTCTTCCACGACTTTTTTTGCCAGCATCTAGTTACTATGCAAATTGTTTAATGAATATTAAAAAGCATTTCAAAACATACTTGTTAAGTTTAAATATAGTAATTGGGTTACTGTATTAATTTAGTTTTTTTTATTATACTTTTTTCCGCATGGGTTAATATCAATATATTTTCATGTATATGCAAATCAGATATTATAAAAGGTAAAAGATTACGAAATAGCATTTTTATTACTTTCGTTTTTCAACGAGTTTTATGAGTACTAAATTTTTTGTTGATATTAAGTTTGGCAGTAATTGATTAATAATTCGTCCCATTTAAGTTGGTTAAATTAATTGTGCCTTGTAACTAATTACTCAAGATTACCAGCAATTTTAAACTTGGACTTGGATCTTCTGGCTTACAGAGGTTCAGCTCTAATGGTTATTCCTCTTACGTCTGTAGGAAACATTGTCATCATATTGTCAAGGAATGGAAGACCAGTTAGAGTTGGGATTGTATTTATAAAAAAAGTCTGTTTCCGAGGGGAAGATAAGAGGAGCAGTGCCTGGATGGAGTGCAATTTTAAACGTGTTTGTTTGGTCGTATTAAAAAAAACTTCTTAACGAACTAACTAATTAACTAACCATTACGCTGTTTCCTGGGAGGGGAAGGCAGAGCGGATGGATCACCTACCGTTCTGTCTTTATAAACTTCTCTAGTTTCCTCCACATTCATACATCGTAACATGCACGCTCGTCGTTTTTACCGATTTCGTATGTGGCTGCCTTTCAGTATTAGGTTAATTTGGTAATGCCATGCTTTCCTTGGTCTAATTCGGCTTCTCTTTCTACTCACTCTGCTCTTATACAACATTTTAACCATGCTTTTCTCGTACATTCGTTTCATATGTCCAAACCATCTCAGGGATCCTTTTTTCATTTTACTTATTAAATCAAATCAGTTTATTAACTCAAAAGACATAACAAACAGCAAAATGTTTAAGAAATCTATTGAGTACAGGTAAAATATTATAAAAATACAACATAGTACCAGGAACACAATTGAGATCGTTCGACATTAGGAAGACAAGATACTTTCTAAAGTTAAGGTTATTTGTCTCCTGAACGTACCTTCACTAATATGAAAGACGTCGAACTCCGAGGAGACCGCGTTCAGCAGACTAATTGCTCTTTCCACCGGTGTCACCAGAGGCAAATTGGTTCTGGTGGCCGGTAGGTAAAACAATCTGTGCTGTCGCTGTCGGAGAAATCTATCAGGGACAAAAAGACCAACACCCTCTAGCATGGCCGAGTTCTCGAAATATCCCCTGATTAATTTAAAGAAATGGGTTATCAGATGCCCATCTCTTCGAAAGCTGTAAAGATGCAATGACTTATGATGCAAGGATGGAGGATTTATGACCTGTCATTGGTTGGGTTAAGCGCACGCTTTATGTTATTACAACATTCCCCATTCCACCTTTGTTATGACCATGTCTGACAAATTTTTGAAAGTTGTATATATGTTAATATCCAACACCACAATTCATATGTCAGTTTCAATGCGCCATCTATGAAGATTAGATTTAAGCATTAAGCATAAGATCTTAATAACGCAGTGTGAAAGGCTACCGCCTATTAACGCACTGCTAGATAACGCCTGGAAATGTCATTCCAATTTATATGCTAACTAGACTTATGATGCAATCATCTGCTTTACATTTCTTCCGGAACATGGAACCCGTATGACAGTCGGAGCTTATGCTACTCTGCCACGAAGCTCGTCATTTAAAGAGGAAATTTTCATGTCTCATTAGTTACCCGAATTTTCAGTATTCACCCAATATATTATTCAACAATGGCTGTGTAATTTAGAGTGATGGAAAAGCGGCGTTATTTATAGATTTTAATGCCAGCGAGCGGAGACCATGTCCCTCGACCATCAATCATTTCACTCCAAATTGTATTTTTTTTATCTCAAACTTTGCGAACTAACTCGACGTGAAGTGCCCCCCTCTCCCCCACAAAGGTTACGCGTCAATTATTTGTTATATTTTGCGAGACAAAGGAAACGTGTTTTGTTTTGTGGAAATTATTTTTGTATTTATCATTACGGATTGTAACTGATGTAGACATGTACGATATGTATTTCTCGGAATTTACAGTACTTACTCCTGTATCGTGTGTATAATATTAGTAAAATGTAAGGAAATAAATGAATTATTTTTCATTTAAACGATACTTTTTTCTTTTTAATTTATTAATCTAAAATATAAAAAAATCATATGAAGCACTTTCTTTGTGGTTAGACTTTTTAAATTAATATAATATGTAATATAATAAACTATAAAATGTGCACAATGGTGTTCTTCTACCGACCCTTTTGTATGGAAGCGAAGCATGGAACTGGCAAAATAAGGATGAAAGTAGTATAAATGCAGTAGAAATAAGATCTCTTAGACGAATGTGGGAATACTCTGTGTATGATAGTGTCGAATGAAAATATAAGATGTGAATGCGGTGCGAATGATGGTGTTATGAACAAAATAATGAAAGGATCATTAAGATGGTTTGGACATATGGAAAGAATGAATGGTAAAAAAAAATATTTTAACGATGTAAATGGAACCAAAAATAGAGGAAGACCGAGGAAAACGTGGCACGATCAAATAAATCAAATATTGAATGTCGGCCATGTGAGGAGTCGGAGAAATCGACGTGCCTGAAAGTTGAGAAATCGAGAGAAGTACATATCTCAGGATAGAACAGTGTGGCGATCCATTATTTTCTCCTACCCCTTCAGGGAGACGGCGTGATGGTTAGTTAGTTAGTTAGTTAATAAACTAAATCTTTGTATATTACACTACATAATCTTTCTGCTTCTTCTTGTAGCAGAGTGTAACATTTGTCTTTTTATATATATAATACTTTGTATATACAACACTATTCAAATTACATATCAGACATGTTTCGGAAAACCAGCCCTTCTTCAGTGATGCATATTTGTAAACAATTTTATAATATTTTAAATATGTGTCACTGAAGACGGAATGGTTGTCCGAAACATGTCTGATATGTAATTTTAATAGTGTTGCATATACAAAGTGCCCTTGAGATGAGCAATTCATAAAAACGGCGCTTTATAAATTATCCAATTTATTATTATTATTATTATAAAGTAAATAAAAAAAGTAAATGACAAATAAAACATCTACAATACAAGTTATTTTCGATTGTAATAATTTTATATTGCGTATTTATACCTTTTCACCAAACTGAAAAATAACGAAATATTTCTATACGTACTTATCGTTCATGCCGCAATCTATTTAGGCCCAGCATACTTGATTGAAGTATTATTATATTTGGCTTATCTTCACATCAAGTATCCTCGCGTTACGCAAGCATAGCCTTATTCCACATGAGTTAAAATTTCCTACCTCATATCCACATGTCATTAGTTTGGTCGATCGTTTTCTCGGCATTTGGTGCGGACTTTTACGTGATAACTTGGCTAAGGGCCAAAGTGGGTATCCGTTTCATACGAGAATTTTATTACCTTGTTTTGTTAGAGCCCGTTCCCACTTGTCGGGTGTCGGGTCCGGTTTTTAATCGGATGTTCCAGTGGCAGAACATTTTATATGGAGCTATTCACACTTGCCGGAACCCGATTTTTTGTCGGAGCCGACAAGAAATGCCGGGTGTTTTGCCAGCCGTCTACGTCCGGAAAAAAATCGGGTCGGATCTCGCTCGCCTATGAGTAAGTATGGAGCTGTTCACACTTGCCGGATGCCGGGTCCGACAACCCTCTCCCCGCTACCCCTTGTTCCGCCCGTGCGTGCGTTATTTCTTATTAAGTTATTTCTTTAAATAAATACGTGTGAACTAAAAGTGATTTTTTATATTTTCCTTTAAAGAAATTAATTGGTATAATTATCTTACCATAGAAATATCGACAACCTTTCTTCAGTACAAATGCAATCTCTAAATCTTGTAAGATAATCAAATGATTTTACTGAAATCTCTTGATGAAAGTTCATTTTAAATAATAATTAAATAAAACGATGTTATTTTTAACTACTTCCACTTTTGTCTTTATTTAGACAGCGACCGGTTTCGCCAGGCTCGCTGGCATCGACAGACTGGTGACACTATTGTAAACTTAGTCCTTTATATACATACAGATCAGAGGTGGTAAACATGATTCTATTCAAAAATAATCTTCAAATATTTATGTAAAATTTTCTGAATTTAAATATTGGTATTACAGGTATTCTTGGAGGTTCGTATTTAATACAATGGATTTTAAATTTTATTATCGCTTTCATATTCATATATACTGTTTGAAAAAACGATAATTTTGTTTTTATTATTACTGAATTTAAATATAATAGTTCTTGGCCAAGATTCCAATATTTTCTTTCCTTAGCTGTCTTTATTTGTTTTCTTCTTAAATAATAATACATCACAACAACTTCGTCGACGTCCATCGTCTCGCGTAGTGTCCAGCTTCGACCGTGGCCGGCAACCGATTAATAATCGGTAAGTGTGAACAGAAGGCGCCGGCATCCGATTAAAAAACGGATCCGACGTCCGGCAAGTGGGAACGAGCTGTTACATTGCCAAGTTTCTTGTAGTCGCTTTTCACTTATTGAAAAAAAATTCCCGAATATGGAAGTATGCAGTCTAATCATCGATTTTATATAGTCTTAATCGATTGAATGTAAAATGGCAGTGCATAATGGTGTTATTGTACCGCCCCTTAGGTATGGAACCGAAGCATGGAACTGGCAAAAGAAGGATAAAAGAAGAAAAAATGCAGTAAATATGAGATTTATTAGACGAGTGTGTGGAAAATCTGTGTATGATAGTTTCGAATGAAAATTCAAAAAGCGTTTGCGGTGCGAATGATAGTGTTATGAATAAAATTATTATTATTATTATTTGGTTGAATCGCTCTTTACATCATTACAGCGCGAGCTAAATCGATGTAAAGGGTATAGCTATCATATTGATTCTCGTGACCTGTGATTGGTAGCCGTTCTATCGCCATTTTGTTGTCACGTGAAGTTTTCACCAGACCAAAGACAGTGTGACAATAACACTGCCATCGCCAGGAATCGAACCCGGGACCTTCGATGTGGCAGACGAAGCACTAACTATTCGGCCACGAAGAACATAATGAAGGGTCATTAAGATAGACAAATGGAAATAATGAATGAAGAAAAATTGGTAAAAAAGTATATGTTAACGATGTAAATGAAACTAGAAATAAAGGAAGACCCAAGAAAACGTGGCACAATAAAATAAATCAAATATTGAATGTCGGCCACGTGAGGAGTCGGAGAAATCGACGCGCGTACACGACATGTATGAATGTTGAGAAAGCGAGAGAAATATGTCAGGAAAGAAAAGTGTGTCAGTCCGTTCTTTCTGCCTACCCCTTTGGGGAGACGGCGTGACGCTTAGTGAGTTAATTGGTTAATCGATTGATGATGTTTACCGCCCTACCTCCAGGTAACTTTCCGAGAAACATGTTTAAAAAAATCATGTTTTTTTTTTAATAAAATTTAATTATATATTTATTTAATTTTTTTAAATTACAAAACGTCAAATATCGACCGCGCACTTTGCCTGCTCCTTGTAAAACTATTATACTTGTGAAGACTTGTACTCAAGTGCTGTTGGCACACGCGCATATCCCTTACAGCTATTACATTTTAGGTAAATTACTTTTTTCAAGCGCGTACGTGATACGGGATAGTGAAGAATGGTACAGTCAAAGTGTGCGTATCACGTACGTTCATACGCATAGGGTGGTTAAATATTGTATATGCTGCTTGGATATTTGCTGTTTAGTTGTCGTTTTGTTATTATTATTATTATTTTGTTGAATCGCTCTTTACACCATTACAGCGCGAGCCAAATGGATGTAAAGGGTGTGTTGTTTTTGAAATCGTGCGTTTCATTTGAATTTCTTGTACGAGTATAATGAATGCACTCTAGTTCCCTTAGCAAATCGTATCACCGGGGGGGCTTTGTGCACTCGCCATTCGGCAGTGGGTTCTCTCGCTTACGCAATCGCTGGTACACGGATATGTCCAATTAATTTTACCACTTTGGACAACGCAATGCCACGCGTTTAATGAATTCGTCCAAATTGCAGGCTTGCAAATTAAATAATCGCTTTCAAATTATACGTACGTATTGCAATGAAATTTAGCATTACGACTTTTTAATGCGATATTCAATTTTTGATACATTATCTACCTCGTCTTCTTATTCTTCTCCAATCGAAATTTGGATAAAATCGTAGCTATTGTAGCACGGAGTCGAGGTAGACCGAGGTCATGGCATAACCAAATTAATCAAATTTTAAACAAACAACAACAACAAAACCATCACGCCGTTTCCCCGCAGGGGTAGGCAGAGAGAATGGACCGCCACACTACTCTATCCTGGCACACCTCTCTAGCTTCCTCCACATTCATACATCGAGTCATACACGCACGTCGATTCTTCCGGCTTCTGACATGACCAACTAATGAATTCGTCCAAATTGCAGGCTTGCAAATTAAATAATCGCTTTCAAATTATACGTACGTATTGCAATGAAATTTAACATTACGACTTTTTAATGCGATATTTAAGTTTAATGCGACACATCTCATTCGCATAATTTACAATAAAACTTCTAGATAATGTACGTTTTCATTCGTATTAATTATTGACTAACTTATTATTTTCTTTCACGCCGTCTTACCGAAGGGTTAGGCAGAAACAATGAACTGCCACACTTATCTTTCCTGACATATTTCTCTTGCTACCTCAACATTCATACATCGTGTCATGTACGCACATCGATTTCTCCAACTCCTCACGTAATTTCGGCCGTAATTTTTAAAATTATTTATTATAATATGGAGTTTTACATCATTATTCATGAAACAATAAAAAAAAACGTGTCTATTTTTACTTTGGATGCAGAGAAAGGTTTAATGGATCGGGGATCTGTATTTCCTTTATATTTATCTCCTCGAGAAATGGTGTGATTGTAAGTTAGTATCATTTGTTTTCTCGTAGTATTTTCTTTGGACTTATATATTTGTGGCATTATTTTAAATTGTGTTATTTTACAACATTAAAAAAACATCTTTTGACCTTCTTTTTTATATCGAAATGACCCGATTTACTTATTAATCTAGATATTAAGTCTGTCATGAAAGATACGGTATTTTAACACCGGCGTTAGTATTGAAGCCTTTTGGTAAAAGGTCGATATTATTTAAAAAAAAAATCTGTTTAAAAACTAAAAT
This sequence comes from Lepidostoma basale, assembly GCA_022606425.2. Taxonomy (NCBI): domain Eukaryota; kingdom Metazoa; phylum Arthropoda; class Insecta; order Trichoptera; family Lepidostomatidae; genus Lepidostoma; species Lepidostoma basale. The sequence goes on from JAHDVF020001047.1 coordinate 186,733, forward strand.
CGTCGACGGAGCGAACACAAAAGTAATTGCTATTTTTATATATTTAAATGTTGAGAATTGCTAGGTGTACGAATGATTTTAAAGGTACATAAACTAACTGTAACTAACTAACCATCACGCCGTCTCCCCGAAACGGTAGGCAGAAATAATAAACTGTCACACTTTAACCGATGCGGCACTCCATTCTTCTCTTTTCGCCCCCGCGAGAGACGCGGTGTGATGGGTTGCGAACCTCATCGCCACATCGCCACATTAAAGGTACATTGATTGTTTAAAGCGAATCTTAATAATCAACGAATTATTAACTTCAGTTGTTTTCAGCAACTTCATGTATGTTGCAAAAGCCCGTTTGTATTTTACACAATTTTCAACGAATTTTAGATATCTGAAATAATAAACAGCATGGAATTTATTGTTTCTTGAACAATGATGTAAAACTTCATATTAAATAATTAATACAAATGAAAACGTCAGTTTTCTAAAAGTTTTATTATATTTTATCGGAACGACATGTTTCGCCCTTCTAAGGCATTATCAAATGTATGGAATTGTTTTTGCAATTAAATCTTGTAGAGCAAATCTAAACAAATTTATTAATACGAATGAAAACATATGTTTTTGAGATTTTTTATTATATTTTATGTGAATGACATGTTTCGCCTGTCTAAGGCATTATCAACTTTTTAAAAGACATTTGATGAAGCCTTAAACAGACGAAATAGAAAATATAATTAATCTTCTAGAAAACAAGCGTTCTCATACGTATTAATTATTTAATATGGGGCTTTAAATCATTGTTCAAGAAACAATAAATTGAAAGAATTATTTCAAAATAGTTTTAACCCTCTCGAACACAAATTGTTAATATTGATTTAAAAAAATATCTTTAGTGAAATTCATAGTGTTATTAGGACACAAAAAGAAAATACATTTAATTTTTTTTCATAAGTATATATTTTTCAGGTTTTTCAGAAGGGCCTCATATGAGGCTTATGTGTATTTAACGGTACATGTATTGACATTATAATATTAATATGGACATGTGAATTATTGCAAATGAACAACGCATTTACACTTAAAACATGTAATTCTAACTAACTAACTAACTAACCATCACGCCGTCTCTCCGAAAGGGTAGGCAGAAAGAATGGACTGTCACACTTTCTAAAGAGCTTAGTGACTCATTCTCCCCTGTAATACGTTCGGAAGGCTCCCATAATTCATCTTCGGATCCTTCAAAATCTTCATCGTCAGACTCTAACGCTAGATTGAAAATTTCAATAATTTCATTGTCAGTTAGAATTTTTTTTCCACTCATTTCTGTCCTAAAAATATGGATAAGAATTAAAAAGGATGAAGTTGCTCACCACCATTAATGTGAAAATGATACAGAACGGCACTACACTAATTATGCAACAATATGTAATTGTATAATAATAATAAAAAACATGAAGTAATGCAATGATTTTCATGACAATATTATTGTCCCAATATTACTTTCGTACTAGTAGGAGCATTTAGGCCTCATATGAGACCTCAAAGTATTTTGCTCAATACAAATAACATATAATGGTGAATCTGTATATGTTTATTTTTATGTAATGAAGACATATTCAGCTATATAATAATTTTTTTACTTACTCTGTTAATATACCTTTTGTTCATAAAAAATCAAAAAAACTTCGAGACATTTCACAACTGTCAAAACAAAAGCAGTTACGCAGGGAACGGTTTCAAATATATCAACGACTCGTGCTGCACTCTGGCGGTAGACTCCAAAAACAACTTTAAGTGACCAAGAGAGTGTTAAAGTATATAACAGTAAACAAATTTTTATTATAAGATATGTTTTAACATTTTGGTGGCACTTTTAATTTCCATATTTTTGAGTCCTCATATGAGGGTTAAATGTTCGAGAGGGTTAAACACCAGCACTATTTTAATAGTTTGTTCTTATCACTACTGCCCTTCGGATCTGTCCTTGACACGATTTGTGGTCGAACTACGATACATAGATCGGACATTTCAAATAACTTGATTTTGTTAACAATTATCTGCGACAACAATATCAATTACTTCAACTGTCACTGTGTATATTCGATATTCTTCTTCTCTTCTACACCTTAGCTTAGGTCGTTAGACCTGTTTATAACGGTGAGCTGTCCATTCCTGGACGTAAGCCCCCTGCATCTGATTTCGTGTCTGTTAATCCTGGGCATCTATGTCGTATGTCGTACGAATCTATGTCGTATGTCGTACGTATCTATGTTGTACGTATCTATGTCGTATGTCATACGTATCTATGTCGTACGTATCTATGTCGTATGTCGTACGTATCTATGCCGTGTATCGTACGTATCTATGTCGTATGTCGTACGTATCTATGTTGTATGTCATACGTATCTATGTCGTATCAACGGTTTCTCTGTCGTCCCTCCATCGAAGTTGGGGTTTCGGGTCGTAGTCCTAGGACGCCAGCAAATAAGGCGTTTTGTCTATCAATTGTCAAGTTGCAAGCTATATCAAATCAAATCAAATCAAATCAGTTTATTTTCTCAAAAGATATTACAAACAATTATTATAGTTTAAGACATCTATTGAGAACAGGTAAAATAAAATAAATATATAATACCAGGAACGCATGAGAGATGGTTCGACATTAGGAATACAAGATACTCTCCAAAGTCAAGAGTATTTGTCTTCTGAACGTACGCTCAGACATCGATCTCCGAAGCGAGTTTGATTGCTCTCCCCACCGGCATCACCAGAGGCAGGTTGGTTCTGCATGCTGGGAAATAAAACAGTCTGTGCTGACGCTGTCGAAGATAACCATCCGTAACATAGAGATGGATAGCCTCTTTATGTTCCGGAATCCGGAGCTATATGACATGCCCAGTGTCATTTTAGTGCTGCTACTCTTCCGATGATGTCCGATTTTCCTGTTTTCTCCTCGTCATCCGCCTTTTATAACGTAATATTTTTTCTTAACGTTTAATTAATTATGTAGATTTAAACAAGCGACACATTTAATTAGAAAATAAATACGTATTGTAGGTGTCAAAATGTTTTTTTTAGTTATAGAATATGTCTACTTTTTTATAGTATAAATCATTCACGCGTAGTTATTACAACAGATTTTCTTCTTACATTTGAATAATTGTTTTGACAGCCTTTGACTATAATCTAGAACATACTGTCAATTTCGTATAAAAATAAAACCCGGCTATGCAAGACGAGAAAACCAGTTTAACTGTTTTTTTAATCTCGCGAATTCAATGATACATGAATGAAAATATATCAATATATTCCTTATACAGTAAACTACGGTAATCTGGCACACGACTGTCAGGTACTTTCAATAATCCGGCATCGCCTGGCTGTTGAAGCTTGAAGAAAAAATCTGATTATATAAACGAAACGACAGGTATTACTTTTTAAATTGAATAAAATGTATGATAAATGTACATAATAGGCGAAGCTTGATATAAATATAAAATCTAATAAACGTCTTGTGCTATACTTACTTACTTCCTATTGCCATACAACTCTTGAAGTTTTTTAGCCTCCTTGATGATTTTTCGCCAAGCTCCTCGATCCTGCGCCTTTTGCTCCCAGCAGTCCGATTCGCCCAACCTAGCCAGATGAGCCAGAACATTGTCCATTAGGCGCTGTCTAGGCCTTCATAGAGATCTTTCTCCAGTCGGTCTAGACGCGTAAAGGGTCTTGATTGCTCTGGTGCTCGTTATATGGGGCTACTGGGTTATCGTACGGATCTCTTGGTTGGTCCTATGCCTCCAAGTTCCCGCTGCAACACCGGGTCTGGGTCCCAGGATAATTCTAAGTATTCTATTCTCAAACCAGTAGATTCTTTATTGTTCTTTTAGAGTCATTGTCCACGATTCAGAACCATATGTCACCACTGGCTTGTTGATGGTGTTATAAATACGCAGCATCTTGTGCTATTATGCAGGCAATTATTTTTTTTCGTATCTATGCAAAAATTGTTGTTTACTTTTTTTTTTCAATTTTATGCAGACAGAATATACGATTTAAAATTGTTATCATTTGTTAGCTGCCCAAATTGTTCTGTCCGTCTTTCGCCCTATATTCTCATCTGTTTTTAGATGGCGCTTGGTAATCCGGCACATTCGGTAATCCGACATCGTCGAAGTCTGTGTACTGTAATAATACTATATTTATATCTTCGTCAGTATGTCTCCATCCACTGCTGGGCGTAAGCCTCTCCACCTCCACGCCATCTCTCTCGGGATCTCGCCAGTGTACTCCAGGCCCTTCCCACCGTCCGCACAATATCATCAAATCAAATCAAATCAAATCAGTTTATTTCATCAACAGACATTACAAAATTTATTTTTAAGGCATCTATTGAGAACAGGTAAAATAATATATTATATATAGTATACTACCAGAAACGCATAAGAGATGGTTCAACATTAGGAAGACAGGATACTCTCCAGAATTAAGAGTATTTGCCTTCTGAACGTACTTTCACTAACATGAAAGACGTCGATCTCCGAGGAGACCGCGTTCAGCAGACTAATTGCTCTTCCCACCGGTGTCACCAGAGGCAGATTGGTTCTGGCAGCCGGTAGGTAAAACAATCTGTGCTGTCGCTGTCGGAGATATCTATCGGGGACAAAAAGCCGAACACCCTCCAGTACGGCCGAGTTCTCGAAGTATCCCCTAATTAATCTAAAGAAATGGGTAATTAGATGTCCATCTCTTCGAAGCTGTAGAGAATTGGTTCCGAGCATTCCCAAAAGAAATGCCGTGGGATAGAGCCAAGGATAGCTACCATACTCCCTCATGTAGAGATACCTCAGAAATTTTTTCTGAACCCTCTCCAGCATAATGGAATATCTCGCCTCGTGAGGACTCCATATCACAGAACCACTTTCGAGTCTGCTCCGAACCAATGCGTTGTATAGGACTCTGAGCACATTGGGATCCCTGAAAACTCTGCCGGTCCGGACGATGAAGCCCAACATCTTCAGAAGCCCAACATCATCGCTCCACCTGGTTGGCTGTCTCCCGACACTTCTCCGGCCCAACCTTGGCCTCCATTCAGTAACCCTCTTACTCCATCTTTCATCATCCCGTCGACACACATGACCAGTCCACTGCCTCTTCATACTCGCAATGCGTATCCCTCTTCATACATCGGGACTCTGGTGCGTCTTCTAATTTCCACGTTGAGTATATGTTCTCAAAGCGAGATACCCAACATGGATCTTTCTATGGCCCGTTGTGCAACTTTGATTTTGTACATTGCTTCTTTAGTTAACGTCCATGTCTCGCATCCATAGGTCATCAAAGATAACGCACACTGGTCCAGCACTTTTGTTTTTAAATTTTGTGGCATGTCCGACTTGAAGATCTTAGGGAGTATGGATATTACCCGTGGCTCTTTCCGACTGATTTCTCGCTAGGGATGCTGGGCTACCAGTCACTCGAGAGGAGACGAGACATTCATTTCTTTCGACTGATAGGCGGTTGTATACCCAACGCAGAATGCTGAGTGATGTAGGTCTGTTCGTCCCTGATAATTATCTTCGATAAAGGGGTCATAGATTGTTTTATCTCCAACGATGCAGAACCAACCTGCCAATGGTTATGCCGGTAGGTAAAGCAATATCTTTGCTAGATCGTATCACCTCAGAATTTGACGTATTTTGTGATAGTCTGGCTCACCTGAGGGAAGCACTGTCCTTATTATAATTGTATATTCATTTTATTAATCTGTCATGTATCTTATATTTCTCGCTCTTTTTATTGTGTTTTACTTATTATTGTGTGTCTCCAATTTGTATCCTTAGTGTATTGTAAAATTATTCTGTAATGCTTAGGATATATTTAAATCAATAAATGAAAAAAATAAAATGAATTGAAAAAATGTTTGGTTAAAACAAAATCTGGTCCAAGTTATAGCATATAAATTGGAGTGACATCTCCAGGACTTATCTAGCAATACGATAATGGCGGTAGCCTTTCACATTGCGTTAGTAAAAAGATCTTCTGCTTAATGCTTAAAATCCAATATTCATAGATGGCGCTAGTGTTTAGATTGAAACTACCATGTGTAGTGTGGTGTTACAGATTAACATATATACAACTTCCCAAAAATTTTGGCAGACATGGTGGTCATAAGAAAAGGTGGAATGGGGAATGTTCTATTACATAAAGCGTGCGCTTAACCCAACCGATGACAGGTCATAAGTCCTGTAAACACCTCGATCACCATATTCTGTTTCCAATTTGCATCTTCGTCTCTATTGAGATACAATTAATCCTTGAAAAGATGTTGCCCAGCCTTCCGAATGCAGACCAACCGAGCTTTATTCTCCTATCAATCTTCTTGATATTTATATACCTTGAGATAAACGAGTGAAAAATTACAGCTATTAATCATATGTTCGTAAAACAAAAATAGTCGTAGGTTCGTACAATACAACATATATGGTATGTGAATCCAAAGAGAAGCGCACGAAAAGAAAGCTTAAAAACCAAAATCCAACATTTTGAACACGCGATAATAGCAGGCCACACACGCAGCAAAAAATTAAACCTATGAAAACTGAATTTGAACTTCTCACACAATAGTTATACTTTGTTTGTATAATAATGTTGAATTCAACGGAACCACTTAAGATTCTTGGTAATTAGTGCTTGTTTAAACAGAAACGAATAGAAATTGAGTTCCTAGAATTTAATAATAAAATATGTAACTGTATTTTATGAATACGGTATATTTTGTGTATTTATCATGATGATGATCTGGTTTCAATCCTGCGATTGGTTTGCAACAATTTCCTATATTCTTCTCTTCCATTCTACCCTGTCTTGTGCGGCTCTTTTGAAATCTACATATGATGAGCAGCGCATGTCCACCAACAGGTCCTCCAGGTACTCTCAGCGTAGGCATCCCCTAGAGTTTGTACCCTCGGTCATACCCTCCATTATGGCATGCAAGAGGTCTTCTTGTTGTATTACATGGCCGATTCATCTTGCACGCCTTTCGGACAAGGTCCTGAGCAGGTGCCTTCCTCCTTGGATTCTTTGGAGAACCTCCTCATTTGTGATGTGGTCTCTCCAGGAAATTCCTAATAGTCTTCTATAGTATCACGGCGTGATGGTTAGTGTATGATAGAGTGTCTATGAAAATATAATAAGTGAATGCGGTGCGAATGCTAGTGCTATGAACAAAATAATGAAAGGATCATTAAGATGGTTTGGACACATGGAAAGAATGAATGAAGAAAGAATGGTAAAAAATATATATATATATATATTAACTATGTTAATGGAACTAGAAATAGAGGAAGACCGAGGAAAACGTGACGCGATAAAATAAATCAAATATTGAATGTCGGCCACGTGAGGAGTCAGAGAAATCGACGTTCAAATACGTTGGGTGGTTAATAATTATTTTATACGTTTGTGTTTACCCTTAGAAAATGTGCCTTCTATATCTGCCCTCATTAATCTCATGGAGTGGCCATGTTAACAAGGTACTCTAAGATTTTCTTCGTGATGTAACATGAGTATTTGCGAACGTTGTCATGGTAACCATCGTTGTTATGAAAACTCTGCGTTTACACGTGTATTGGTGGGATTTTGTTTATTTTATAGGAGAAGGCAACACAACGATTACAGGTATTATATAAAACAATTAATTAGGTACTCGAAAATAAAATATTTTTATCAATATCTCATGGTGGAAGTTCATCTAGAATTATAACATTTAAAATTCGAATATATTCTCAATTTCTTTCACAATTTTTTCATTTCTACTGAATTTATTCTTTTTTCAGCCTTATTTTTCCAGTTTCATGCTCGTTTGGTCATAATTTTTATTTTTATGCGTGGAATTGGTCATTATTTTTTTTTACTTCAGGTAATTAATGTTTTTTTTAATTAACGTCTATTTTGCTTTTTAATATGGCCGAGCCATAGAGGGCTCCCTCCGCTTACCCGAAGCTGTTATAGGCGCAGCGGCGCCTTTCGTCAGCTTCACTCATGCACTCCCTAGACCCGTCCGCCGTCCATGCGGGACTTACGTTAAAAAGAATATATTTATATTTGCAACCAAGGGGGACCCATACCACATTTAAGCTACGCTACTCCCCCTCACTTAAAGTTGTCATCGCAAACAAAAACCTATCCAAAAAAGCTAGAATGGCAGTGCACAATGGTGTTCTTCTACCGACCCTTATGTATGGGAGCGAAGCATGGAACTGGTAAAAGAAGGATGAAAGTAGAATAAATGCAGTAGAAATGAGATCTCTTAGACGAATGTGTGGATACTCTGTGTATGATAGAGTGTCGAATGAAAATATAAGAAGTGAATGCGGTACGAATGATGGTGTCCTGAACAAAATAATGAAAGGATCATTAAGATGGTTTGGACATATGAAAGAATGAATGAAGAAAAAATGGTAAAAAAATTATATGTTAATGATGTAAATGGAACCAGCAATAGAGGAAGACCGAGGAAAACGTGGCACGATCAAATAAATCTAATATTAAATGTCGGCCATGTGAGGAGTCAGAGAAATCGACGCGCGTGCATGACACGATGTATGAATGTTGAGGAAGCGAGAGAAATATGTCAGGAAAGAAAAGTATGGCAGTCCATTCTTTCTGCCTTCCCCTTCGGGGAGACGGCGTGATGGTTAGTTAGTTTGTTAGTTACTCCCCCTCGATGTCCCGCCGTGCACACATAGCAATACAACAGCAAAATAAAATGCACAATCTATTTTGCTTTTGCTTACCATTTGAAATAATAAAAATAACATATTTTTCTCTTCGTTTCGAAAAAGCGCCAGAACGGATGCGACGGCCGCAGCTGTTCGAGCGTTCTGCGGTCGAATTTCGAATGTCGATTTTCCGCAAGCAGGATGTAACGCCATTGTGACGTAACGGCGCCAAGTTCAAGGACCGACCCAACCCCCGGCGCCTTCCCCTATACGACGCCCCCCTTGTACGTCGGGGCCGGGATGTGGGTACTCGGTATATAATGTATGAATAGACCCGGAGCCAGGCTGTGTGAAAGCACCGCCAGCATTCGCGTGTATAGCGCCGCGTTATACGAACGCCTCGCCCGCAGTTTGCGACCACTCGCTACACGCGTCTGTTTATCGCCGAAATCACGCGACCGTATTTATTTATTTTCTGATATAACTTCAGTTTATTTATTTTTATTACAAAAGTTTATTAATATTAACATATGCATTGTCGTATATAACTGCATCATATAACATAAATTATTTAAAAGTTAAATGATTTTACTGAAATCTCCTGATGGAAGTTAATTTACATAATAATTAAATAAAACGATGTGTTTTTTTAACTATTTCCACTTTTGTCTTTATTTAGACAGCGACCGGTTTCGCCAGGCTCGCTGTCCAAATAAAGACAAAAGTGGAAGTAGTTAAAAAACATCGTTTTATTTAATTATTATTATTTAAAAGTATTTTTTGTTGTTGTAGAATTTGAACATAGTTAACTTTATATAGCGTGTTTCTTTAAGGGGTTTGTTTTTTAAACTGGCAACATTGTTTCTACCGACTGTCAATTTGACAGTTGATTTGTAGCCAGTACGTTTTGCCATTTCACCCAGGTGCTTGATAAAGTTGTCGAAAATTGGACTTCACGATTGCGCTTCATCGACAGACGATGCCAGCGAGCCTGGCGAAACCGGCCGCTGTCTAAATACCATAATGACAAAAGTGGAAGTAGTTAAAAAACATCGTTTTATTTAATTATTATTTAAAATGAACTTCCATCAAGAGATTTCAGTAAAATCATTTGATTATCTTAAATGTTTGATATTATCTTAGCATAGCGAAACATGTCATTCTCATTAAATATTATAAAACTCGTCTAGTAAACAAACGTTTTCATTCATATCAATTATTTAATGTGGAGTTTTCCATCATTGTTCAAGAAAAGTAAATATAATAATTTTCATGTTTTCAAATACGTAGTTTTATTTTAGTTTTTGACATTTGACTTTTTTCGTTGGACTTTAAATTCCTAATACAAAATAAAACTTTCTAAAAACTCGCATGTGTTTTGATTAGGACCTTTACATCAATGCTCGGGGAATAGTAAATATACTTTGTTTCTGTTTGTACGTTTTTAAATAATTAATTTATTATAACCGTACAATTATAATTTTGTGATTTTATGTTCGTTTTCTAATATAATATGAAGTTCAGCATTTTTTTCGATGTGGATTTGTGTATAACTTATTTAATTTCTGTCAGTACTTATTTGAACGTTGACTATCACTTTTTTAAAGGGCCTTCTATCATCAGCTTTGTGTAAGTTTATACTATAGTAAATTATATTTAGTTGAGATCTTAGACAAATGTGTAACAACGAAAAGTTTAAAATTGACGAAAACAAGATGTTGCAGAGAACTTCTTATCATTATTTAATGTTATCGTATAACCCCTCGAAAAAAGTATAAATATATCTACGCTAATGCAATATATGCACTGTTATTAATTTAATTATGATATATTATTTGATTCTTTAATATTATTTTTTTATGAAAATAATACAATTGAATAATTTTGACTCCTAATAAACTAAGTCTTTCTGATGTATCTTTTAGTTGATTGTAAGACCTGACTATGCTAACATCGGTTAGCGAAACAGCTGTCGCGACTAAATATAATCAATTGTGATATTCATAACAAAGTTTTTCATTTAAACAGTTATCAACTGAATTTCATTGTATTGAAACACTTATTCAATCTTCTTCTTCAACCTATTCCCGTCCACACCTGGATAAAGGTCTCCTACATTTGTTTCCACGTCACTCTGTCTTGTACAGACTAGATCCAGGTTATTTCGACATGTCTGTTCAGGTCTTCCTTCTACCGTAGTTGCGGACGCCCTGCACTTATCTTTGCCGTCCACGGTCTCCAAGTGAGCAGTCTTCTTGTCCATTTTTCGTCCGAGCTTCTGGCTTAGAGTCGCATAGAGTCTATTGCATTTATTCTACTTTCATCCTTCTTTTGCCAGTTCTATGCTTCGCTTCTGTACATAAGGGTCGGTAGAAGAACACCATTGTGGACTGCCATTCTAGCTTTTTTGGATAGGTTTTTGTTTGCGATGACAACTTTAAGTGCACCATTTAATTTGTTAGAAACACTATCAACTCTCATAACCCCCTACTGTGAATTTTACGATCTCATTATATATATTAGACAAAACGTAATGAACATGCATACGTTCCGACACATTAAAAAAAAAATTTTTTTCCTCCTGAATTGAGGTTAAATATGTAAGGATCGATATTTCAGTTGCATACATTTCTCGTAAAAATAGCAAAACCGTACTGTATCAGCTATTGTTATTGTTTATAAATATGATAAAGCCGATATCGGTTATAGGCATTTTTAAATGTTGATATCGGTTATAGGTCTTTGTCTATTGTTACTTTTAATTAATGTTTCTTGAACATGGATAAATCTCCATATTAAATAACTAATCCGAATGTAAACGTTTGTTTTCTAGAAGTTGTATTATTATATTTTATGGGAATGACTAGTTTCGCGTTTCTAAGGCATTATATTTATTATACAAAACATGTCATTTCCATAACATACAATAAAACTTGAAGTAATATAAGTTTAAAGGCAACAAAGTGAATGCTTCGCAAACAAAAAGCTAAAGTGGCAGTGCAAAATTGTGTTCTTGTACCGACCTTTATGTATTGAAGCGAAGCGTGGAACTGGCAAAAGAAGGATGAAAGTAGAATAAATAAGTCAAAAATAGATCTCTTAGACGAATGTGTGATACTCTGTGTATGATAGAGTGTCGAATGAAAATATAAGAAGTGAATGCGGTGCGAATGGTGGTGTTATGAACAAAATAATGAAAGGATTATTAATATGGTTAATACACATGGAAAGAATGAATGAAGAGAGAATGTTAAAAAAAGTGTATGTTTACGATGTAAATGGAACTAGAAATAGAGGAAGACCGAGGAAAATGTGGCACGATCAAATAAATTAAATATTAAATATCGGCCACGTGAGGAGTCATAGAAATCGACGCGCGTGCATGATACGATGTATTAATGTTGAGGAAGCGAGAGAAATATGTCATTCTTCATTCTTTCTGCCTACCCCTTTGGGGAGACGGCGTGATGGTTAGTTAGTTAATAATAAAACTTATATAAAACAGACATTTTTATTGGTATTTATTACTTGTTTTTTTTTCACCAAAACGGTAAAGCCGATATGGCTCTACGTATTTTTCACCGAAATAGTAGAGCCGGCTTTTCTTATTATTTGTCGAATGTCGATGTTTCGGATATTTTTACTATAATAATTAGATAAATAGCTCAAGACTTTTCTTTTAGAAATCGCATATGAGTCGATGTACGTACTCTAAGGGTTAGAGGGGTTAAATAAGAATAAAACTTGAAATGTCGATTTGTCGGGCTATTTTATACGTAAAGTTTTGAGAGCACCGTTTGCTTGGAGAACACGTGTAATATAAGCTCTATGCTATTGAATTGGTAAAGCATTTTGCCCCTTTAACCTCTGTCCCCTCTCGACCCCAACTCTGAAATGATTCAATTACTAACGATATTGCGAATCACGTTTCTACTTACTGCAATAGAAAGCATTACCAAACAAATTGATTCAATTAAACTGTTACCAGTAGAAAAAATAAGCTAACGAAAATGCAATTTTGTATAATAATTAAATAAAACGATGTTTTTTAACTACTTCCACTTTTGTCTTTATTTAGACAGCGACCGGTTTCGCCAGGCTCGCTGGCATCGACAGACTGGTCCGTGTAATTTCAGTAAAATCATTTGATTATCATTTGATTATCTTAAAAATGCAATTTTGTGTTTTATCAAGTGTTCTGATGCATAATATATACTAATTGCAATTCGTGATATATTCATGGAAGTAAACAAAATTCTACATTTAGTTTTATGGTTTGTTGTTTAATGTCATACAAAGATAATCAGAACAAAATTCAAAATTATCCAGAAACATTCTCGGGCATGCGCATCGTGTGCATTTCGAATTACATTAGAAGTGAATCGAATTATTCCTCTCTCGCTCTCTCGTATTCAAAATATTCTCGTAATCTTTCTTTGACGACATTTTTTCCCGGGTTTTTGCCTATTTATAATATATTATGATACATAATAACCATCAAATTAATAATATAATAATTGTGTATTAAGAAATTTATTATTAAAAAATATTACTTATTATATAATTAATTCGAATGGAAACGTCAGTTTTCTAGAAGTTATATTATATTTTATGGGAATGACATGTCTCGCCCTTCTAAGGCATTATCAAATGTATATCATTTGATGACACGATGTATATCATATATCACAGAACGAATGAACGAGGAAAGAATAGGGAAAAACTGAATACATGAGTAAAAGGAAATGTGGAGGAAAGCTGAAAAAAATGAATTTACATGACCTTATTAAAAAAATATGAACTAACGATGAAATAAAACGATATTTTTTTTTAAGAACTACTTCGACTTTGGTATTTATTGGAAAGCCACCGGTTTCGCCAGGCTCATTGTCGAAAAAAAACCAAAAGTGGGTGTAACATAGTTTTTAAAGTACCTACATCGTTTTATATCATTATTATTTCAAATGAACATCCATCAAGAGAGTTTAGTTAAATAATTTGATTATCGTAAAATATATTATATAATAGCGTTATGAAACAAATAATGAAAGGATCATTAAGATGGTACACATGGAAAGAAAGAATGGTAATAAAGTATATGTTGACGATGTACATGGAACTAGACATAGAGGAAGATCGAGGAAAACGTAGCAAGATCAAATAAATTAACTATTGAATGTCGGCCACGCGAGGAGACGGAGAAAACGATGCGCGTGCATAACACGATGTATGAATTTTGAGGAATCGAGAGAAGTATGTCAGGAAAGAAATGTGTGGCAATCCATTCATTCTGCCTACTCCTTCGGAGAGACGGCGTGATGGTTAGTTATTTAGTTATTTTTTTTTATATAATCCATTGTTTCGGCGGAAACACTTAAATAAAAACACTTTTATAAAATATCACAATTGATTATATTCCTTTTTAAATTGTCGCGACAGCTGTTTCGCTAGCCGATGTTAGCATCGTCAGGTCTTACAATCAACTTTTTTTTAAATGTTGTTCGTAAGACTTGACGATGCTAACATCGGTTAGCGAAACAGCTGTCGCGACAATATAAAAAGAAATATAATCAATTGTGATTATTTTATAACAGTGTTTTTATTTAAAAAGTTAATTGTTTTCATATTATATTATATTTTGTGTGTGAATTAATAAGTAGACTATAATTAAAAATAATAAGTGATTATTTATTATTAATTTTTAGATGTGAAACGGTGATCTAATACGTCAAAATCTAGCGCACTTTCCACAGACATTAAATAGTAATTTGTGAATAATTGGAAGCAAGAGTGATCGGTCACTGTCGACCGAGCCGCCGGTCTGTGAATACGTACTCGTACATACACGGTGAAAATGCCTTTGGAGGAGCACGCGTTGTCCAACGGGCAGAGCGCCCCCAACGGGCACGCCGCGGCCTTCAGCATGAGCGATCTGACATCCGCAGCCATGAGAAAATCCGCCCCCAACGAGTGAGTACCCCCATCATTTGCTAGGCTGGAAAGAAAACAGCTTATTAGTTCCTTTTGGTGCATAAGGGTGCCTGTCCACCGGAGCGGAGCTAGGTTGCGGAGCGGTGAGCGAGTTCTATTGGTGCATTTTTACCTCGCGCATCGCTCCGCAATCTAGCTCCGCTCCGGTGGACAGGCGCCCTAAGAGTACACAAACCAATAGTAATTATTAGGAATGAGTACGTAGTTAGTTTTTTGGGGCAATAAATACTGTAGTAAAATTTTAAATATTTATATATTCCATATAACTAAACATAATTTTTTAATTTGATTAGTTTTTATTGGTTTGCAGCAATGTCTAGTTAATATCTTTGTTGGTTCTTGGGATTCCACTTTAGAATAGGATGACCTTTAGTGTGATAGTTTCCCGTTGCTTTCCACACAGTTTTAATGTATTTGATCGTTTTTTATAAGCGTAAGGTATTCGTATAATTAAATTACGTAATCGTGATTTTTTTATGAATTAAAACATATTCATTTATTTTAATTAGATTAATTGTCAATATTTGTTATATTGTTTCTTGAACATTTTATTATTTGTGAAAGCATCTGTTTTCTAGCAGTTTTATTATATTTTATGGGAGTGACATGTTTCGCCTTGCTAAAGTATTACAGGCGAATCATGTCACTGCCATAATATACAATAATTCTTCTAGTGAACAGTCGTTTTCATTTCAATTAAATATTACATTATTGTCAAACTTCGGAGTGTTTGTTCAAGAAACAATAAATATTTAAGATTGGTTTTCTAGAAGATTTATTATATTTAATACGAGTGAAAGTAGATCTTTTAGAAAACAGCCGCTTTTACCAATATATTTAACATATGTAATATATGTTTTTGATATAATGATAAGATCGTTCATTAAAAATATACATATATATTTGTGTATCGTACCCGATGATGAAGATACACTTAATTCAAAACAACGTCTAGATAACTATTTTGAAAAAAAAAACAGTATTTTGATTGATAAGATATTATTATTTAATTAGTTTTTGAATACCTTAGAATAGAATAGATTATCGATGTTTCCCTTAATCCCAAGTTGTTGTTTCATATGCACTAGTGCCCAATCAATTTTTAATATATGGTTCCAATATACATAGTTATTACGAGTATATTGTAGCATCAAGTTTCTGCACGGACAAGGAACATCCAACGGCTTGTTTCTTATAGTACTATAAAAATAAAACTTATAAATGTCATTGTTAATCAATTTACACGTCTTATGTTTATATTTTGGATTTGAAGATTTTTTCTTTATTTTTGTTGTTGTTGTATACTACAGGTCGTTTGAACCCAATTACTGTATACAATTTGTTTTTAGCTATTGTTATATATTGATTCTCATGACATGTGATAGGTATGTAATCTATCGCCATTTTATTGTCACGTGAATTCTACACCAGAATAATGACAGTCTGTCAATCACACTGAATCGCCGGGAATCGAACCTGGGACCATCGGTATGATAGTCAGAGCTTTTGCCACTCTGGCTCCATTTTAATACTATTTACTTATTTTTTTAAAGTATTCTACATTCAAGGCCGACCTTTAGTTATTGTATCTAAAGTAACTTGATTATTTTCTTCAAATTTTAAAAATGATTAGAATTTGGGTTATATGATAATTGGGTTTAGGATCTTTTGAAGTTTTAATGGATTTTGGTATGTTATTTAGATATCAAACAGTATAAATGGGAAACAATAAAGCGGGTTAAAGTATCGAATGGTTTTTCTTATCAATTCGCTCTATTTCTGGAATTAGACTGAATTTGCATCACCTGTATTTAATGTGTATACAAACTACGTAGTATTTCTCACGCCAGGCTGACTTCAAGGCCAGTAGTGGCCGAAACAACCCCACGTTTAGTATCCGTGAATGTTTCTATGGAGAACAATTGTCTCAGAGACGTAGCGCGTGACTAGCGGCCCCTAAATCCCGCATTGCGTAATGGGAAACGGCGCTCCCCAGTCCGGGAAATCTAAAGCGTTTTCCGGAACGATTTTTCTTCCGAAACGTCTCGCTGAACACTCGTGAAGGACCCCAAAAATGATCATGCTTTCCTGAAATTCCAGTCCTTTTAAATAAGTTATGAGTCCCCAGAATATATTTTATTATACAATATATTCATAGCACGTTATTACTTTATATATAGCCGTTGTGAAAAAGGTAAGCAATGCTTATGTAAATATCACAGTTATCACCGATTGAGTTAAAGGATTTTGATATATATTTGTTTCGTTTTTACCACTCGCCGACCGGTTTCGATATTGGCTTATTTATTTATTTTAACACCCAATTTAACTCTTTAATAATTAATAATAATTTCGAGTGTGATTTGACATATTATTTCTCAAATCAATTCCTATATCGAGCTTGACTCGACACATTATACGATACTCGTACGACGCAATTAAAAAAAAATCTCTGCTTACCATACTATTCCAATATGATTTTTTGTTGAGACTTCATTGTATGTATTTTTTTGTAAATTAATTAAAAAGTTGGTGGTACTTGCAAAATAATAATTAAATAGTGCAAGGACATAAATAATTTTATTTGAAAAATGTGTAGGTACTGGACATTATATGTATGTTATAAGTTTCTGAAAAATTCTTCTTAAAAGGTCTAATCAAAATTGTGAATTTTGGTAGAGTAATAATGAAATTTGGATAAGTCAAATGATTATTAGTTTATGTAGGTTTTTTAACGAATATCTTCAATCAATCAATCAATAACCTTCAGTCATCGGATGTTTTATACGATTCCAAGTAGCCAAATATGATGATATTTATGTTCATCATTAATATGGTATTTGATCTAATGACGATACTGTCAGTGTCGAAACCTGTCGGTAATTATTAAAATGAATAAATTAATCATTGGTTTCTATTTTAATTGTCTGTTATATTAGAAATTACGTGATCGCTTCAATACAATTCCAATTTGAATGTTCTAAATTTGATGTATAATTTTAAGATCGTGAGTCACCGTTTTGACAGTAAAATTCCTACGTGTTTCGTTCCGCGTGCGTTCTCCTTTCATTGTATAGCCCCAGCCATCCTCAATACGTATGCATAGACAAATAAATCAGTAACATGCAAGCGTGTTAATGTATGAATCTACGCCTCAATTGATTTAAGTTATAAATTATTCAGAAGGATGCACAGATTATACGAGTATCAATCTCCCCCTGTTTGTAGCGCTTGAAATTATTGAATAAGCAGCATTCGAATGTGTTTACCTATTTCATATTAGAATGTTAATTTGTATCTAACTAGTTTCTCCAGAGAGGTAGGCAGATAGGATGAACCGCCACATTGCTCTGTTCTGACATACCTTTCGAGCTTTTTCTTCTTCAGTCATTCCCAAAGTGGTCTATTCCGACCTGCAAGGGGTCCACGTCAATTAAAAAACGGGGGCTATGACATATAAAGAAATAATGAATTACACTAAACACTTTTCCCCCTTTTTTATTATTATAAAACATGTTTAAAGTGTTTTTTTGCGTAATCTGTTAGTGGTTTTTCTTGAGTGTAAATACAATCTTTCTTCTGTGTTCGATTAGCGAACCATTTAATTGAAAATAATCATATATTTAAAAAAGAAAACGTTAATGAAATTTTGCATAAAAATTTTAGAAATTAAAAAAGCCATACAAAATAATGAAAATATAATAAATAACTAATTGAATTTAAATTCCATTCCCATGCTCGATCTGTTCCCGTTACATCTCCCCTCTCCTCAATCCTAATTATACCCCTTCCACTCGATATGTTCCCGTTACACCTCCCCTCTCCTAATCCTAATTATACCCCTTCCACTTTTATACATACCTCGATCTCCATTTAATATATAAGTGACCGTTCTGTTTTATTTGATTGTTAAAATTGTCCAATTGGACATCATCATCCCAGGACAGCCCACCGTCACAAACAGGTCTTAGACCTTAACCTAACCTTAACTTAAACTAAGAAGAAGAAGAAAAGAAGAAGGAGTTGAAATTGTATACATTGATTAAGGTTACTTGTAGCCGAAGCATGTCTGAGTTCAGTGCAAATAAAAATGTTGTAATACAAAGTATAATTATATTTATTAAAATAAAATCTGTTCATATATTTTTGTCTTAAAAAAAATACTTGAAAAAAAACTGGTATTTTAAGAGCCGCAATTTAAATACGAGTTTTCTTCCGTCGTAACTAAATATTTAATGTAGATTGCCGAGCAATTCATGCTAAATGGCCGCCCCAGTTTTTTAACTTCTTTTATAAATATGATGATTAATATCATGACGTCCGTCCTCTTCTGGATAAACATACAATCATCAGAAAACGCTGATGATGATATAAATATTTTGACGTCTGTAATGATAAATTAGAATAAACGAATGCGAATGGAAGTGTTATGAACAAAATACTGAAAGGATCATGATGGTTTGGACAAATCAAACTGCTGATCATGATGGCTTCGGAGATCGACGTCATTCATATTCGTGAAAGTACGTTCAGTAGACTCTTGACTTTGGAGAGTATCTTGTATGTGTAATGTCGAACCATCTCATGCGCTCCTGGTATTATATATTTTTTTATGCTTTACCTGTTCTCAATAGATGCCTTAAACTATAATATAATTGTTATTTGTAATATCTTTTGAGAAAATAAACTGATTTGATTTGATTTGATTTATTAAAGATGATACAGGAATAAGATAAATACTTTATTACGGTGAATAGTTTTTAAAAGATGAATAAATATGATTTATGATCAAATCAACTCAAGTCAGTTTATTTTCTCAAAATACATTACAAACATTTTTTATATAATATAATAGTTTAAGGCATCTTTTGAGAACAGGTAAAACATAATAAATATATAATACCAGGAACGCATGAGAGATGGTTCGACATTAGGAATACAAGATACTCTCCAAAGTCAAGAGTATTTGTCTTCTGAATGTACTTTCACGAATATGAAAGACATCGATCTCCGAAGCGCTCATGTTCAGCAGTTTTATTGCTCTCCCCACCGGCATCACCAGAGGCAGGAAGCATATGTACACTGCGTAAACGGATCTAGAAATAAGAGGAGATCGAGGAAAACGTGGCACGATCAAATCAATCAAATACTAAATATCAGCCACGTGAGGAGTTGGAGAAATCAGCGTGCGTGCATGACACGATGTTTAAATGTTGAGTAAGTGGTAGAATTATCCCAGGAAAGAAAAGTGTGGCGATCCATTTTTTCTACCTACCCCTTCGTGGAGATGGCGTATTAGTTAGTTAGTTAGTTAGTTCTATGACGGTTATTATATCAATTGAAGGCTGGACATTACAACGGTGCCAAGTGGTTTAAAGCATAGAAAATAAGCAAAAACTGTTTTTTGTTCCATATGTCATGTATCACTGTTGGCATCTTTAGGGTGACGTTTGAACTACAATATATTATTCAATCATTACGCACTTTTGCACATTTATTGGCCTTTATGTTTAAGACCAATCGGCATCAAACACTCAAATGTTTCACATGTTTCGGCCAAAACAATGGACTATTACTCATTTTTCACTTTTTGTACACTTGGCACATTTGTTATGTCCAGCCTTCAGTTAATGAAAACAATTTGTAAAATGTTAAAAATACATAAAGGTATTGAATAGAAAGAACAGTGTGGAAGTCCATTAATTCTGCCGCCCCTTCGGAGAGACGGCGTGATGGTTAGTTATTATTTTTGCTAGATATTTTTTGTGTTCGTAGTAAATGAAAACAGAGCCAAGTGTCTTTTTTTATATATCAATAATGATGTTTATTTGACAAAATTGCAAGTGGTATTCCTTTCGTGTCCTTATGTATGTATGTTAACATCTATGTATTGCATATGGCCTGTACGTTCTTTCTCCACTTGTCCCTATCTTGCGCGCACTTCTCGTCACTTAGCATATATTCGACCACCTTTACTTCAACCCTGTATGGTTCTTTTCCAGGAGACTTTGGGTCCGCTTCGTTATTTCTTTGTCCTGTGTATTCAAGGGGTGCCCAATCCATAGCTATTTACGAGTACACAGAGCAAATGTATTATTTCACTCGTCATGAACCGAATTTTGATATAAGATAATTTAGTGCATATTTAGATTTAACTGATTTTCCATACCATTAATGTATTAATGTTGTTATTTGAAATTTCATGGTAGAAGTTCATTGTAAATAATGAATAAATATTTTTTGGAAAAATGATTTTTAAATGTTTATTTAATCAACTAATGTTTGTGACTTCGACCGGTTTCGGCAGCTCGCTGCTATCTGCAATAGTGGATGTTAACTGAATATACATTTTAAAATTATTTTTACAATTTTTCTTTATTATAATTTTTAATGCATTGTTGAAAAATTATAATTTGCTTAATTATTTATTTTTGGGAGACTAAAAGTGAATTTGGTCTAGAATTTCAAACTTATGCAAAGCAGAATAAATGCGGTAGAGATGAGGTCCCTAAGACGTATGTGTGGTAGAACGATATACGACAGAATCTCAAATGCTGTTATAAGAAAGGAATGTAGAGTTGAAGAACGTATTATGAACAAAATTATCAAAGGATCGCTGCGTTGGTTCGGACATATGGAGCGCATGGTTGGGTTTATGGTGTGAATGGATTACGGAGTCGAGGCAGACTGAGGAAAACACGGCATAACCAAATTTATAAAATTTTAAAATTTGGCCATGTTAGATGTCGGAAGAAGCGACGTGCGTGTATGACTCGCTGTATGAATGTGGATGAATCTAGAGAGGTATGCCAGAATAGAGTAGTGTGGCGGTTCATTCTCTCTGCCTACTCCTGCGGGGAAACGGCGTGATGGTTTATTGTTGTATAATTTTAAGTTTCAGTACGTGCCATATTTATTTTTGTAAAATAAATAGGTGATATTTATTTATTTTTCTTGAATAATGATGTAAAACTCCATATTAAATATTACGAATGAAAACGTCTGTTTTCTAGATATTGAATTTTATTTTATATGAATTCGTCTTTCTAATGCATTATCGTTTGATGACCTTAAAAGGCGAAACATGTTATTCCCATAAATTTTAACATATTTTCTAGAAAACAGACGTTCATTCGTATTATTTTGGTGATGTTGGCATTACTCGTAATTTTTTTGACTTATACGATTGTTTCCCGATGACAGCCCACCGTTACCACACTCCCTTGGTACATCAGAATACTGCGACTCCAGCTCTATTATTCCTTGCACTACACCAACTTCATCTCTTTCATTTCCAGACCACGACCTAAATTATTACCATCTTCCTTATCAATAATGACCCTTTACTACCAAGATATCCACCATCATTCAGTCCTTTACCCCTCCCGCAATCAATGCGGATAAAAAAATCCTCCCCGATAGCCCACTACGTACTCCGCCAAACAAAATGGTCTCACGCAGGATGCTATCTCCTACCACAACTCCATCCAGGCACTGCTCCTCTTATCTACCCCTCGGGAACAGACTTTTTTTATAAATGCAATCCCAACCCTAACTGGTCTTCCATTCCTCGACAATAATGTAAGACTTTATCATAAACCCTAAATCCCCCTTCGCCCTCTTTCGGAGGGACACTCCGGACCACACATTTAGCCCCATCATAAAATAACTACCAAATCACATTCCGACAATGTTTCCTACAGACGTAAGAAGAATAGCCATTAGAGCTGAACCTCTGTAAGCCAAGTCTATATAAATCATTCAAAGTTATTGAGCGTGAATGAATCAATTTATTCCAAAGCGTATATAGAAGAAAATTTTCTTAATTTTCTTGTTCGTTGTAGAAATATAATAATAGAATCGTCAGTGAATTTCATACACTCTTACATCGCAACTAAATTCCGTCTGTCAGTTCGTATTTTTTTAAACTAATCTCGATGATGTATCGTCTCAGGTAAGTTGGAGGAATTAATATTGTGTGTGTGGCTGCTCACTGCCAAGTCCAAGGATACTATAGGCCGCGTGCCAAGTAATAATCTACTCTTGTACTGCACGTGGGTATGCACGCGAACTGTGCCCATTTGGATACATTCGCGCGAATACGGAATCTCACGCGCGTAGTCAAAGACAAAAGTAGAATAAATGCAGTAGAAATGAGATCTCTTAGACGAATGTGTGAGAAATTTGTATAAGAAATAGTGCAATTATAATAAGTGAATGCAGTGCGAATGAAACTATTCATAGTACAATATAAATTGGCAAAAATCCGAATGTCGTTAAAACATAATACGAGAATATTTTGAATACGAAAAAGCGATAGAGGAATACTTCGATTCTCTGCAAAAGTGATTCGAAATGCACACGATGCGCATGCCCGAGAACGTTTTCTGAATTATTATGAATCTTACTCTGATTATCGTTGTATGACATTAAACATTATGTTTGGTATCATGTAATTGGCCTTATTTTAATTATTCTAAATGTTTTATTGTATATATGTTATTGATATTGCTGTATGTTACTCTTAATAAATAAATAAATTAATTAAAAATAATCTTGAAACTTAATGTAGAATTTGGTTTACTTCCGTGAATATTTCACGGGTTGCAATTAGTACTTAAATATGTAAAAAATAAGCATTTACCTAGTATAAACACGGAACATTCTCTAGAGAATTTATCAAATAAGTGCATTGAACAAAATAATGAAATTTTCATTAATATGGTTTGGACACAGGAAAAAAATAATGAATAATGGTAAAGAACTAAGTAACAAAGTAATCATCACGCCGTCTCTCTGAAGGGGTAGACAGAAATAATGGACTGCCACACTTTTCTTTCTTGACATACTTCTTTGGCTTCCTCAACATTCATACATCGTGTCATACACTCAGATCGATTTCTTCAACTCCTCACGTAGCCGACATTCAATATTTGATTTATTTAATCATGGTGAAATTTTTTCTGTTTTCCTCTATTTCTAGTTTCATCTTAATCATCCTTTCATTATTTTTTCTTAACACTTTCATTCGCACCGCATTCACTTTGTATATTTTCATTCGACACTCTATCATACATAGATTTTCCACACATCTCTTACTAAATGGTAAAGAATGTATATGTTAACATCGTAAAAGGAATTAGAAATAGAGGAAGGCCGGTGGAAAAGTGCCACGATCAAATTAATCAAATATTAAATGTCGGGCACGTGAGAAGTCGGAGAAATCGACTTGCGTTTACGATACGATGTATTAATTTTTGTGAAAAGTGAAAAAAAGTGTTGCGAAAATACAATGCTTATCAAAAGTCAGTAAAAAATAATTAATCCATTATTTATTGTGTGGAAGTATTCGCGGGACATGTGGCTTCTATCACGAATGTTTACCGAACAATCGCTCGATTGTTCTACCGCATGTGTAGGTAGCGCATCCACACCTGAGACTCAAGCACGCTAAAAGGTGTTTAATTAGATTTTAACGTTTAACATTACGTGATTTCTGTTAGAATTCATAGTGCACTTAAGCATTGATTTTATACTTGTGTTTACCAGCAAATTATTCTGCATACGTGATGTTTCTATGCAAATGAAATTATTTCAAATGAGCACACTGCAGTATATTTTGATAAGAATAAATATTATTTTTACATATTTTCACGTACTGTTATTGTTATGTTATACGATATTTCACAACTCGACTCTCGGTATTTCTTCTGGGAATGTTTGGGACCAACTTTTTGCAGCTTCTATGAGATGGGTATCTGGTCACCCATTTCTTTAGATTACTCAGTGGATATTTCGAGAACTCGGCCGTGCTGGAGGGTGTTCGGCTTTTTGACCCTGATAGATATCTCCGACAGCGATAGTATACATTGTTTTACCTACCGGCCGCCAGAACCAACCTGCATCTGGCGACAATGGTGAATTTATCTGCTGAACGCTGTCTCCTCGGAGATCGACGTCTTTCATATTAGTAAAAGTACATTCATAAGCCAAAATCTCTTGATTTTGGAGATTATCTTGTCTTCCTAATGTCGAACCATCTCTCATGCGTTTCTGGTAGATGTACAATACGAGTATATGTACAATATATTATTTTACCTGTTCTAAATAGATGCCTTAAACCTTAATTTTTGTAATATCCATTGATGAAATTAACTGTTTGATTATGAAAATTATAGATTTTCACGCAATGCCGTAGTTAAGCGAAGTTTAATTTATTTCAATTCTCATTATATTTGTATAAAATGATTTTTCGCAATGAATGAAATAAGAATGGTAAAAAAATTATATGTTACCGATGTAAATGGAACCAGAAATAGAGGAAGACCGAGGAAAACGTGGCACGATCAAATAAATGAAATATTGAATGTCGGCCACGTGAAGAGTCGGAGAAATTGACACGATGTATGAATGTTGAGGAATCGAGAGAAATATGTCAGGAAAGAAAAGTGTGGCAGTCCATTCTTTCTGCCTACCCCTTCGGGGAGACGGAGTGATGGTTAGTTAGTTAAAATGATTTTTCGCAGTGCATATTTCTCAATTGGTGCGATGATTAGAAAAACGCCAAAATAATATTTTGATAAGAAAACCGAAAGTTTTTGGAAATATGATACTGTGTGTATGATCGTGTTCATATGCGCAATTCTGTTTTCAGAAAAATGCTGTCAAAATACAAATATTTCTTCTAAAATATTTGTACAGCGTACAATCTGATTACGATTGTACAGTGAACCAAGTTTTTAAAGGGTAGAAAATCTTTTCTTCCGTGAATAATTCACGGGTTGAAACTAGTCATAATATAAATGGGCAAAAACCCGAATGTCGTAAAAAAATAATACGAGAATATTTTGAATACGAGAAAGCGAGAGAGGAATACTTCCATTTTCTGGGAAAGTAATTCGAAATACACGATGCACATGCCCGAGAACGTTTCTGTATTATTTTGAATCTTACTCTGATTATTGTTGTATGACATTAAAAGTAATCTTGAATAATTAATACGAATGAAAACGTCAGTTTTCTAGAAGTTTTATAATATTTTATGGGAATGACATGTTTCGCCCTTCTAAGGCATTATCAAATGTAGCAGTCCATTTTTCATCCGAGCCTCTGGCTACGTGACCTGGCCACTGCCATTTTAGAGTACCCACCCGGTGGATGATGTCAGTGACCTTTGTTTTTTCTCTCACCGTATCGTTTTTTACTCTGTCTCTTAGGCTTATTTCTAACATGGCTCTTTCCATGGCTCTTTGGGTCACTCACAGTTTTGCCTGTTCAAACGCCTTAGATAAGCGAAAAAATATTTGATAATGGCTTAGAAGGGCGAAACATGTCATTCCCATAAAATATAATAAAACTTCTAGAAAACTGACGTTTCCATTCGTATTAATAATTTAATATGGAGTTTTACATCATTGTTCAAGAAACAATAAATAATAATCATGAAACTTTATGTAGAATTTGATTTATTTCCGTGAATATTTCACGGGTTGCAACTAGTACTTAAATATGTAAAAAATTAAGCATTTACGTAGTATAAACACGGTACATTCTCTGGAGAATTTATCAAATAAATAATAAATGTATAAATAAATATAAACAAGGAGAATTACCCAGTTCTAGGCAGGTATTCTATATCTAGAAGGGCCGCCGTAAAATATAATGAAATAAGCTTCAATGTGCCGTAATGTTTCATATAAGCGCACACGTGTTGCGTATTAAACACGTGTCCGTAACTGGGCCGGTCATCTTAAATTTAAATTAGTGTTTACATTATTTACGAATTAACGATAAAAAGGAGCAACGTACATTATTTTACCTACACACCCTCCGAAAATAACGCCCGGTCAAATAGAAGCCGAATGTGAAGTGTATTCGCAGTATACAGCTATAATACTGTATTCGCAGTACGCAGTGATAGTACTGTATTCGCAGTACGCAACGATAGTAGAGTCCGTTCATTTCGGGGAGAATGCTTGCAATAGTGTGAGTGACAGTGCATTTAGAAAAAAAAAACTAGACGTTTATTTGTTTTTTTTTAATGAATAGAACGGACATAACGATTTTTCACCCTTTTAAAATATAGTTTACTATACAACCGTAATCAGTACTTGACCAGAAGATGGCAGCAAGCTGCCGAAACCGGTCGAACATAAACACAAGTGGAAGCACACTATATACATAATAATAAAGGAATTTTGTATATATGTTTTTTGTTTTCATTATTTAAAAAAAGTTTATTTTTAATGAAAAACAATTTCACGGTTATCAACACCAAATTGTCCTTCTTTTGTTTTCTACATTACTGTCATTTAACAATAATCAGAACAAAATTTGAAAATAATCCAGAAACGTTCTCAGGCATGCGTATCGTGTGCATTTCGTATTACCTTCGAAGATAATCGAAATATTCCTCTTTCGCTCTCTTGTATTAAAATATTATTGTATTCTTTCTTGATGACATGCGGGTTTAGCCTATTTATAGGTATTATGATTATACAAACAATTAGTAAATCTCAAATGACGCAAGCTTGAATAAACATAAATACATAATTGTTACATTGAGAATGATGTATGGGTTATGTACGTAATAAATATATGAGCGGAAAAGAAAACGGAAAATAATTACATTAACGTTTTGAAGTCGTAAAGTTATTCTACTATATTGTGATAAAAAATATGCCTTTGATCAACTTTCCTAACTATAATATTTATTTAAAAAAAAGTTTTTAAAAACATAAGTGCTTTTTAGTTAACGTGGAAAAAGGCGTTTTTTTTTATTACTGAAATTTAATTATATGTTATTTTTTATTTTTTTAATTACGAAATGTCATATACTCGGCCGCACACTTTGCCTGCCCCCTGTAAAACTATCAAATCAAATCAAATCAGTTTATTTCATCAACAGACATTACAAAATTTATTTTTAAGGCATCTATTGAGAACAGGTAAAATAATATATTATATATAGTATACTACCAGAAACGCATAAGAGATGGTTCAACATTAGGAAGACAGGATACTCTCCAGAATTAAGAGTATTTGCCTTCTGAACGTACTTTCACTAACATGAAAGACGTCGATCTCCGAGGAGACCGCTATCATATTTATGAAGACTTGTACTCGAGTGTTGTTGGCATACGCGCGTATCCCTAACAGTTTATACATTTTAGGTACATTACTTTTTCTCAAGCGTGTACGTGATACGGGATAGCGCAGAATGTTTCAGTCACAGTGAACGTATCACGTACGTTCAAATACGTAGGTGGTTAATTAATAATTGCTTGATTTTTAATAAACTAAAGGCGTTCACACTGTGTTATTACGTGGTGTAACTTTGTAACACTTTTTTTTCCTCAACATTTGTTGAAGGTTTTATACTTTCGTAATCGAAATTTATACTGTTTTATATCGTTCTTCCTATGATGAAAGAATAAAACTTTTTAAAGATGCCGAAAAAAATTAACTCACATTTGGAGAAAACCGTTTTTTATTTAAAAAAAACCAATTAAATATTATATAATAATATAAATAAAAAATACAGCTTCATCTTATTTATGAGAATTGGTCGTTTTAGTTACTTGGAATAGGTTGAGACATTTTGAAATATATATTGTAGGTAATTAACTAACTAACTTACCATCACGCCATTTCCCCGGAGGGGTAGGCAGAGAGGATGGATCGCCACAATGCTCTGTCCTGATATACCTCTCGGGCTTACATCGTACATCGTACCATGCACGCACGTCGATTATTCTGACTTTGAATGTGACTGCCTTTTAGTAATTGATTAATTTGATCATGCCATGTATTCCTCGGTCGTGCTCGGCTTCTTTTTCCACTCATGCTCAAATTTTAAAGGTTGGCCACGTTAGAAGTCGGAGGAATCGACGTGCGTGTATGACTCTAACTAACTAACTAACTAACCATCACGCCATTTCCCCGGAGGGGTACTTTCCGACTTCGAATGTGTCCGCCTTTTAGTAATTGATTAATTTAATCATGCCATGTTTTCTTCGGTCGTCCTCGGCTTCTTTTTCCACTCATGCTGCTTGTGTACAACTTTTTAACCATTCTACTCTCATCCATTCGTTCCATACGTCCAAACCATTTCAGGAATCCTTTTTTAATTTTATCCATGATGCAGTCATCTCCCTTACATTTCTTTCTTATTTCATCGTTCGGTATTCTATCATACAAAGTTTTTCCGCACATTCTTCTTAGTGATCTCATTTCTACGGCGTTTATCCTGCATTCATCCTTCTTTTGCCAGCTCCAAGCTTCACTTCCATACATGAGGGTTGGCACTAGAACTCCATTGTTTACTGCCATTTTGCTTCTGTGGATATATTTCTATTTGCAGTAATGACTTATTACTATTCCCAGCACCAACCCTTCTTTCGATGTCTTTCTCCATTTTTCCGTCTCTTGTAAACATGCTTCCCAGATACGTAAATTCTGTAACTTGCTCCAATTTCTCGCCCATTGCACTTATATCACAAATCGTCATACATTCTTCTTTCTCGAAAATCATCACTTTAGATTTAGACTCTCTTTTTGCGTGCCTCATACATCCTTGACATATATTTTTTGCCTGCCTGATATATATTTTTTTTGTTTTTTTATTGACATGCACCAATGGTGTGTGATAATCTCATTTTGTCAGTTTTCTTTTAAATAATGTTTTTCTAATGTCAGACAAATGTGTAATCGAATACAATAAATGTTTAATGAACAATCGCTCAAATGTTCTACCGAGTGTGTAGGTAGCGCGTCCACACCAATCAAGCACGTTAAATATTAAAATGCAGGTGTTAAATTAGATTGAAAAGCTAACATTTCGTGTTTTCTGTTTGAATTCATCATGCACTAAAGTTTGTGTTTATAAGTAAATTATTCTTCATTATAATAACGTGATGTTTTTATACTAATGCATGTTATGCGAATTGAGCACATTGCAGCATATTTTGATAATAATATATACATCCTTTTTCTTTTCTTAGCCTTTTATTCACGTTTTGCTTTTGTTATGGAAGGTTATCTATTGTTTCTTGAATAATGATATTAAACTCCATATTAACAGAAATAATAAATATGAATGAAAACGTTTGTTTTCTAGAAGATGAAAACATCTTTTTTTTATTCTACGACAAAGACGCCGACGCTCTGTGACACAGAAATCATGTCTACTGGGATGATGAGGTCCAACTGTCCCTCCATCTCTTAGGTGGTCTTCCAGGTGGACGTTCTCTAATCTCTACAATGTGTTGAATATTACTCCTTCCTGTAATTTTCTTACAATGTCCCTTACCAACACCCTTTTAAATGCCTTAGTCAAATCAACAAACATCTTCTTCTTCTTCTTCCTCCGCCATCTCTCCACTGCTGGATATAGGCCGTTATTCATTTTCTACCACTCCACTCTATCTTGGGCTTTTTTTGCCACATTCTACCCGCGACAGGGATAATGTCGTCGCCCCATCATTTTTGGGGTCGGCCCACTCTTCTTTTTCTATCCCATGGTCTCCATTTGAGGACTCTAGGTGCCCATCGCTCTGTTCCCTGTCTGGCGACATGGCCTGCCCACTGCCATTTCTGCTAAGCGACAAGGTCTGTTATTTCTATGACTTTTGTTCGGCGTCTTATTTTCAACAAACATGTAAAATGGAAGTAGTTAAAAAACACCGTTTTATTTAATTATTATTTAAAATGAACTTCCATCAAGAGATTTCAGTAAAATCATTTAATTATCTTAAAAACAGATATATCATTTTAAAAAGAGTTTCAATTTAAAGGTAAAGCAAGTGGGCGAAATTTTTTTCGATCCATAATCTGGCGTATATTCTACGTGACTGAATTGCCCCAGAACTAATATTAAGCGAAATAAATCAAGTTTATAAAAAAAAACGAATATGGTATTTTCAAAATATTGATCCCGTCTGGAGCGGGGAAAAGATGCGCGGGAAAACGTAAATCTTATGAAGAAACTACCGCACATTGAAGGCACCTGAACGCTCCAGATTCAGACATACAAGAGAACCAGAAATATTATACAAAATAATTATATTAATACGGATGAAAACGTTCGTTTCCTAGATGCATTATTATGTTTTATACGAATGACATATTTCTCATTTCAAAGGCAGTTTCAAATGTTGATTTTGAATCACAAACAGGGAAGAACAACAGGGTTTTCGTCAAATCACTCAGCCACAGATGCAATCTTGAAACAAAAAAGAAAAAAAGGCTCCCATTCAGAAAAAAAAAACAAATCTCAGAATTCTCTTATTTATAAATCCAGTCCTGTAAACACCTCGATCAACCATATTCTGTTTCCAATTTGCATCACCTTCTCTATTGAGATACAATTAATTCTTAGTATATATTAATTCTGTGCCATTTTTTCTATCACGTTTGAAATATTTTGCATATATTCTGCTCTATTCAAAATATTCTATACAAATAGTATCAAATTTTCTACACCGTGAAATGAAGGGTTAAGTGTCCATATTCGATCTGATGAAATTCAACTTGACATTCTGCACGCCGGTGTGTCTGATATGACAACAGTTTCACCATTCCTTTATTCACGTGCCGGTTCATAGTTGGCTCGACGCGCCGCGCCGGTCTATTGTCGGTTGATGTGTTTCGACAGCTTGTCATTATTTGAGTTGTGGAGTTTGTGACTCGGAAGCTCCCGCGGCCGTCGGGAGTTATTCGGCTATTTGTGGTCCCCGCTCTCCCACGCCTTGTACGTACCTAGCCCCAAGTCGCAAGCGGGATGTACGGTGTTATTAAATATTGTCGTTGCAATTATGCAATTTGCCACTCGATCGAAACAAATTAAATATAATTATTCGCTCTGATCGTAAATGAAATACGTGCCAGGAAACACCTTCGTCAAAGACAGCATAGATGGTTTTATTTGCCACGCTGCAGAACCAACCTGCCAATGGTTATGCCTGTGGGTAGGGCAATCTTATTGCCTAATCGGATCGCCTCGGAGGTCGACATATTTCGTGATAGTGTGAGTTGCCTCAGGGATGCAATATCAATGTTATGATTTTTTCTTATTCTTAAGCTTAATTTTAATTTTTTTAATGCTTCTCTTTTATAATGTAATTGCAAACGATTTGGAATTGTATGTCTGTAATGTTTGTGATTTTTATGAAAATAAATGAAAAATGAAAATGAAATGGCGTGCATTTGGTACAGACCTTTTTATTCCAAATCATAACATATTGTCGACCTTCGTGGCAGAATGGTAAGAGCTCTGGCTTCCATATCAAAGGTCCCGGGTTCGATTCCCGGCGATGTCAGTGTGATTGTCACACTGTCTTTGGTCTGTTGTAAAATTCTCGTGACAATAAAATGGCGATAGATTGGCTACCTATTACATATCATAAGAATCAATATAATAATGCATATAGATGCATAAATGATCCGACAGATTTCAGATTTCAGATCTAAACTGAAAACCCATCTTTTTCATATTTCATACCCAATTTAAACATTTTTACTTTGTTTTACTATACTTTTTAACCGATCGCTAAATTTTTGATTTTTAGATTTAAAACACGTCTTAATGCGCCCTTGAGGTGATTACATCACAAAAACGACGCTATAAAAGTTAGCATATTATTATTATTATTATTAATAGCTAAAAATAAATTGTATACGGCAGTTGGGTTCAAACGACCTGTTGTATACAAGAAAATAAAATTAATATTGTACATTTGAATCATATAACAACTACAATTTTTTTATGAATTGAAACAATGTGTTTTATACTTTTTCATCATCGGTATAAACTTTAATTTATAACTAGTTTATATCGTTTCCCTGAAGATGATGATGTAAAGTAGTGTATCCCAACGTGGGGCGTACGCCCCACCGGGGGGCAATTTGAATGTCTTGGAGGGGCAATGCGCAAATCATTATTGTCGAAAAACGCATTTTCGAAAAAAAAAATTGCAACTCTGACTTTTCAGTCTAACATGGAGTGAGTTATTTGACAGAAATCTTTGAATTATTAAATATCTGAATAACTTTGATAAGAACCCATTATTTAGTGGTTGGACATATTTAACACTTAATTAAACACTTTTTTACTTGCCATACAACCACTTTATTTGTGAGGAGAGCGACTGTATACTTTTGAGAGAAGGGTGCTGCGCAGAATTCTGGGACCTGTAAATGACGGTGAAGGCTGGAGAGTGCGGCACAATGACGAGCTGTACCATATTTACAAAGCTCCCAGTCTCTCCACACAGATCAGACTGAATAGACTGAGATGGGCCGGTCACGTGCAGAGGATGCCGTCATCGCGAACCCCAAAAAGATTGCTGGAGTGGCACCCAGGTGGTAGAAGACCAATTGGACGACCAAGGCTGCGATGGGAGGATGAAGATGGGAGAGATGGGGCAAGATTGTTACGAGTGTCAGATTGGAGGGTCGTAGCGGAGGACAGGAGGAGTTGGAGGCGATGAATACTGGAGGCTAAGGCTCGATATGGGCTGTAGGGCCATCGAAGAAGAAAGAAGGATGAGGGCCTACCGGTTTCGCTCTATGCAACCTTCTTCAGGCCTCTACACATACTGTGTATGTGTAAATGCCTGAAGAAGCTCGCATAGAGCGAAACCGGTAGGCCGTCATCCTCACAAATAAAGTGGTTGTATACCAAGTACAAAAAGTGTTTAATTAAGTGTTAAATTTAAATAACTACTACAATTAGCTAAAAGACCCTTATTGATGCAAAATCTAAGATATTTGGCTTCATTGGACTTCTGCAGGTGTATAAAAAAATGTTTTGGAGAACAAATTTGAACAATTTTATTGGCGTATTAAGTGTGAGGTGACTGATTCAGCTGTGATTTTTATTGTGGATCATTTGGATAAGATGGCTAGTGTCTTAAATGACAGATATTCAGATTTAAAAGAAATTTCAAAAATTTACGTACACGCTGTCTCAGTTTTAAATTAGATGATAAATTTTCGCGGAATTTGGAAATTGTCGTCATGCCAGTTTTACATCTGCAATCTCCTTGCGATGCTGTTGAAAATTTCTCCTTAGTTACGCGACGTAACGGCCTTCGGGTGTAATATCCAGAAACTGATGTTAAATAAGTCATTTTCAAGATCCGAGATCTTCCTACACGTTAGCTCTTGTTGAACGACGCCACACAGAATTATTTCCGAATATTCGCACTATGAAATATTTTATAATTCATATCTCAAGGTGACGTGGTGTGACAAATTTCGAAATAGAGTATTCTGCGAATCTGGTTTATTTAGACCAGAGGTCCCCAAAAATTTTTGTCCTGTAGACCACGTGTCGATTTTTTCTGTTTTGTGTAGACCTCCTGCTTTCCTAATATTGATTTTTTTTTAAATTCATCAACTATAATTTTGTTTTTGAAGGTGACACCGAGAGACTCACTTTGATAGGGTTTACTATAGAAAATAAATCTTTAAAATAAATTGTATGTTAAGTTTTATATACATTTATTTATTAAAACGAAATAAAATGCAAATCCAACATTTTACATAAATAAAATACATTAAAAAAATCTAAGTTTTAATGTGAGGGATTCCCCTGATGCTTTGAAATCAAAATTTCTAAATTCGGCTTCAATTTAAATCAAATTAAAACAGTTAAATAACTTTTTGAAAACATTGTATTTTCACAACACTTTTTTGCACTTTTCACAAACATGTTTCGGGACACAGACTTCCCTTCTTTAATGTATGAATTTTATTATTTGACTGTTAAAATTCATACACTGAATCGATGTGTCAAGAACTTCATTTCTATTATCAGATTTATTATTCTATTGACATTATTTATAATTCGTGTTTCGGTGTTAACAAATTTATTATTATTGTCTGTTTACAGCTTATTTCTTATTAATTATATATCTTCTTGTATTTGTAAATATATTATTATATTATACAGTAACACGAGTTTGGTGACGCAGAAAATTATTTTTTGTATAGATTTAAAATGGGCTTAAAATGGGATTTAAAATCAATTTATTCACGAAATTTATTTAGAAAGGTAAAACTCTTTTAATCCCTAAAAATACATTACGCCAGCCTCTACTAATATTATAACACAAATAATTAAGTCGGGCTTGCCTTATTGGTTGACCCCAGGCATGCCACTGCATGCACCCCTAATTTTTTTTAAATATTGACGTGGACCCCTTGAAGTTCGGAATCGATCCCTGGGGGTCGGTA
The DNA here is from genome assembly GCA_022606425.2 of Lepidostoma basale. Lineage (NCBI taxonomy): Eukaryota > Metazoa > Arthropoda > Insecta > Trichoptera > Lepidostomatidae > Lepidostoma > Lepidostoma basale. The sequence goes on from JAHDVF020001047.1 coordinate 221,679, forward strand.
TAGACCAGTTTGGGAATGACTGATTTAGACTAACACGTTTTCCGTCTCGTTATTTTTGTTTTCGACGTGTTATGAAAACACGATACCAATAGGCGCGCGACATAATTTCAATAACAGCTGTTTAGTATCACTTTTGACGTGTTTGTCACTATACTTAGACTTATCTGCTTTCGGGCGGGCTCATCATGGCAGATGTGGCTGCGCCAGATCTAAGAATGCTTATTTTATATAGTAATGAAAGGAAGTGATCATGTTATCGATATCTATATATATAAAACAAAGTCAAAAATCGTGTTAGTTACACCATTTATAACTCGAGAACGGCTGGACCAATTTTGAAGATCTTATATTTGCTGGATTTGTCTCCGTTCCGGATAACAGAATAATTATTAAAACATTTGAAAAAATCACTAAAATGATTTAAAATTAATTATATTTGTCGTACGTTTGACTAAATTTGACTTAATAAACGACGTATAAAATCAAAATGGCGTGTATTTTAGTTTCGGTATCGCCCGTAGGTGGTGTATTGTTGATGCCAGATGTCAATACTCAATGTGAAAGATTTGAGTTGAGGTTATTTTTTAATCGTCGCCGGGATTTTTGGTTTTCTTTATTAATTTTAGATTAACAATGCCCAAAGTTATAAAAATCAGTATAAGAGAGACTATTCTAAAAGTTAAACCCCTTTTGTGAAGGAGAGCAGAGAATATTTGCGCCATTAATACCATTCGAAAAAGATGACAGATGAGTGTTCCGTGGAGATTAAATAACCGATTTATGATTAGTGAATAATAATAAAAATACGTATTGTATATTTTGTATTGATTTTATAGGTGTATCTGTGTACATTCGGTCCAGAGAATTGTTACCATAGGAAATTCAGCCGCGAGTACTTAATAAACGAAATATTTGGCTAGATGAAGACGAGGAATTTCTTTTTTCAATTGATAGGGACACTGAATCATCAAACTCTTCAGATGATGAATATGATGATGCTAATGATGAAAACGGAGTTCATTGATGGATCACACTTATTCAAAATTATGTTGTCTGCTATTTAATTGTTTTAACGTGTTTTGATGAATGTCGGAATGTCAAAGGTGTTAGTTTTTGGAAGGGAAGAGCAAATGACAGTTTGTAATATAAGTGTAAATGAAGAGAACTTGGAACAGGTGAGGGAATTTGTGTATTTAGGTAGCATGTTCACAGCGGATGGCCGAACGGACAGTGATGTTGAAAAAAGGGTTGGTGCGGGTAACAAAGTGAATGGAGCTTTAAAAGTAGTTATTGGAAACAAGAATTTATCAATGAAAGCGAAAATGGCCGTTCACAATGGAGTTCTGGTCCCAACTCCTATGTATGGAAGCGAAGCATGGAACTGACAGAACAAAGATGAGAGCAGAATAAATGCGGTAGAGATGAGGTCCCTAAGACGTATGTGTGGTAGAACGATGTATGACAGAATCTCAAATGCTGATATTAGGAAGGAATGTAGAGCGAAAGAAGGTATTATGAACAAAATTATGAATGGTTCGTTGCGTTGGTTCGGACATATGGAGCGCATGGGTGAAGAAAGAATGGTTAAAAAGTATACGTTAACGATGTAAATGGAGTAAGGAGTCGAGGTAGACCGAGAAAAACATGGCATGTCCAAATTAATCAAATATTAAAGGTTGGTCATGTCAGAAGCCGGAAGAATCGACGTGCGTGTATGACTCGATGTATGAATGTGGAGGAAGCTAGAGAGGTGTGCCAGGATAGAGTAGTGTGGCGGTCCATTCTCTCTGCCTACCCCTGCGGAGAAACGGCGTGATGGTTTGTTGTTGTTGTTGTATTAAATTCATTTATTTATAATAATAAAATAATAAGAATGATAATAATCATAATAATAATTCAAACAGTAATTAGAAGGAACAATCATACATAATATAGAGTCAAAAACGATGAATCCTAATATATTAAAGACGATAAACATTATAAGGAAGCAGATTACATTAGTAAGAAAGGGACAAAAATGGAAGGTAGTATTAATATTTTTTTGGTAGATTGTATAAAGGAAAAGTTTTTAATGTACTACATATATACTAAGGGGGAATAAGCTGGAATTTGGTTATTTATAACATTCAATTCACGTGCCTTTGCTTTAAAAATTTCAAAATTTTCTAATTTATCAAATTTTTTTTAAATTGTTTGCTATATGCAAAAAAAATGTGTTTTTGGAATTGAAATGATGGTCAAAATTCACACAATGATTCTGTTTTTGTATTAAATGTTGTGTTCATATAACCTCTTCAAAATGATCGACCCGTCTTTCCAATATACACGGCATCACAATCCTCACAATTAATCTGGTAGATTCCACTTTGGTTGAATATATTGTCGCGAAAAAATAAAAAACACAATTGTGATACATAAAACAAAGTTTTTAATTAACAATTTATAATTCATTTTAAGTATTAATGCAGGCTTCCACGTGAATTATATTCCATTGTAATTAATATTTTTAATTTTGACATTTGCACATTTCATGAACTTAATTCATTTTAAGTATTAATTGTAATTCAATAAAAAGGTGAATTAAATTTAGCTAATAAGTTAACACAACATTTATTGATTCTGAGGCGGTACGAAGTTCGTCGGGTCAGCTAGTTTACGATATTTTGGAAGATATGGGTGCCACAGATCTAATAATGCTTCTTAACTAACTAACTAACCATCACGCCGTCTCCCCGAAGGGGTAGGCAGAAAGAATGGACTGCCACACTTTTCTTTCCTGACATACTTCTCTCGTTTCCTCTACATTCATACATCTTGTCATGCACGCACGTCGATTTCTCCGACTCCTCAGGTGACCGACATTTAATATTTTATTGATTTGATCGTGCCACGTTTTCCTTGGCCTTCCTCTATTTCTAGCTCCGTTCACGCCGTTTACATATACCTTCTTTACCATTCTGTCTTCACTCATTCTTTCCATGTGTCCAAACCATCTTAATGACCCTTTCATTATTTTGTTCATAACGCTTTCATTCGCATCGCATTCACTTCTTATACTTGCATTTGACACTCTATCATATACCGATTTGTCACACATTCGTCTTAGAGATCTCATTTCTACTGCATTCATTCTACTTTCATCCTTCTTTTGCCAGTTCCATGATTCACTTCCATACATGAGGGTCGGCACAAGAACACCATTATGCACTGCCATCTTAGCTTTTTAGGATAGGCTTTTGTTTGCGATGACAACTTTAAGTGCACCATTTACTCTGTTGCCTGCCCCAACCCTTCTTTCAATATCCTTCTCCACTCTCCCATTCTTTGTAAACATACTTCCTAAATAAACAAATTTATCCACTTGTTCCAGATTTTCACCGTTTACACTAATGTTGCCGACTGTCATGTTTCCTTCTAATGCTTCTTATTTTATTAAAAAATGAAAATCAGTGATTCGGTTATCGAATTGTAAGATTTTTTTTCAAAATACGCGTAATTAATTATTTTGTTTGTTTTGTAACATTGATTATGCCTTAAAAGGGCGAAACATGTCACTCTAATTAAAATAAAAATAAAAACTATTTAATAGTATTATCGGATTGCTGGTGCAGCTCCAATGACTTACTTCCTATGGCCGTACAACTCTTGAAGAGTTTTAGCCTCTTTGGTGATTTTTCGTCAAGCTCCTCGATCCTGCGCCTTTTGCTCCCACCAGTCCGATTCACCCAACCTAGCCAGGTCAGCAAGAACATTGTCCACTAAGCGCTGTCTAGGCCTTCCTAGAGATCTTACTCCAGTCGGTATAAACGCGTACAGGGTCTTGATTGCTCTGGTCTCTTCGGCTTGGCATACGTGTCCAATTCATGCTAGGCGACTGGCTCTCACGGTGCTCATTATCTAGGTGCTGGGTCATCGTACGGATCTCTTGGTTGGTCCTATGCCTCCAAGTTCCCGCTGCAACACCGGGTCTGGGTCCCAGGATAATTCTAAGTATTCTATTTTCAAACCAGTAGATTCTTTGTTCTTTTAGAGTCACTGTCCATAACTCAGAACCATATGTCACCACTGACTTGATGAAGCTATAATAAATATGCGGCTTGGTGTGTCTGTATAGAAGCTTGGACTTTAGGAACGTTCGCAAGGAGGCTGCAGCTTGTAGGTCTTTTTGAACTCTGTTCCAATGCTCCAATGCAGCTCCAATGACTAAAAATATATTGTCAAAGCGGCCTTGATGTGGGTTATTCATGAAAACAGTGCTATTCAACTAACTTACCATCACGCCGTCTCCCCGGAGGGGTAGGCAGAAAGAATGGAACGCCACACTGTTCTGTCCTGACATACTTTTCTCGATTCCTCTACATTCATACATCTTGTCATGCACGCACGTCGATTACTCCGACTCCTCACGTGACCGACATTCAATATTTGATTGATTTGATCGTGCCACGTTTTCCTCGGCCTTCCTCTATTTCTAGCTCCGTTCACGCCGTTTACATATACCTTTTTTACCATTCTGTCTTCACTCATTCTTTCCATGTGTCCAAACCATTTTAATGACCCTTTCCTTATTTTGGTCATAACACTTTCGTTCGCACCACATTCACTTCTTAAACTTGCATTTGTCACTCTATCATATACAGATTTGCCACACATTCGTCTTAGAGATCTCATTTCTACTGCATTTATTCTTCTTTCATTCTTCTTTTTTCAGTTCCATGCTTCACTTCCATACATAAGGGTCGCCACAAGAACACCATTGTGCACTGCCATCTTAGCTTTATACAAATTAGCCTAATTATTATTTGATCAATATGAAATGTGTGTTGAAGCATTTTTTTTAAATATAGATATTTACTCCAAGATATAGATAAATTTGATAAATTTGAGGTTAATGCGCAACACCCTGGGGAAATTATCGCATTGTTTTGTAAACACCAATAAACACGGAATAAACAGTTGTACTGGCCACACGTTTATTAGTTTGTTCGTCGCGAATTTTTATTTTCACTTCACGGACAATTTGATTGTATCATTCGTGTCGCATAGAAACGTTTACGCTATTACGCAGTGGCACGCGACGCTTCGATTTTTATCTACCAAATTAATCTGGCATCATAATTAAATCTCTCCACAAAATAAGCGTCGTGAAAAAACTTCTTTCCCGCAATACTTCTAGAACGTTTGTGATCGGTAGTGAATCTTGAAGTAACGCGAGCGTGGAATTTTATCGCAAGATTTTTATTGTAAAGGGTAACAACAAAAAACGCCATTTCTCCGGAAGGGTAAGCAGAAAAAATGGATCAGATGAAACAAGTAACGTTTGATAGATATGTTTTTAAGTTATTTTTGAAATAAAAATATTCATGGATAATAATTACTCGCTGCTATTTTCTGGTGGATATTGGAACAAATATGCACATAAAGGTTCGAAAAATCACGAAAATTAATTTTAACAGTTGATAAAAATATTGTAACACTGATGATGTCAACATCGGTCGACGAAAGAGCTGTCGCGAAAAATAAGAAAAAAGGTTAAAAAATTGTGATACCATAAACAGCGTTTTATATTTTAACAATTAATAATGTTGAAGTATCTTAGTTTTTCGGTTAAAACAATGGACTATTTAATAAATACACATTTAAAAAATACATTTTTATTTTCATTATTTGCAATGAGCTTCTACCATGTTTTCAGTTTATCAGTTTATTTTATTCAGGCGAAAAGAGAAGGATGGAGTGCCGCATCAGTAAAAGTGTGACAGTCCATTCTTTCTGCCTACCCTTTCGGGGAGACGGCGTGATGGTTAGTTAGTTAGTTAGTTAGTTTTTATTCACTCTAAAGACATTACAAACATAAAAACAGTTTAAGGCATCTATTTGCGAAAGGGTAAAGAATCAGGAACGCATGAGAGATGGTTCAACTTTAGGAAGACAAGATTTTCTCTAAAGTTAAGAGTATTATTCTTCTGAACGAACTTTCACTAATATGAAAGACGTCGATCTCCGAGGTAATCTTATTCAGCAAACTGATTGCCCTTCCCACCGGCATTATTAGAGGCAGGTTGGTTCTTGCGGCCGGAAGAAAGAACAATCTATGTTGGCGCCTTCTTTTAGACCTTTGGTCTGTTTCTATAGTCAGGCTGGCCTCTCTTGGGAGGTTGTCTCCTAGCTATTCCTTCATCTCTTTTGTAGTCTTCCGGGGGGGCGATAGCCAACGGGAATCTGATGCACCACAACGTATAGGATTCTGGATTTTGCTCGTTATAAGACAGTCAACTTGCTCACATCCCACAGAAAACATGAAATTTCAAATAATAAAATACCTTTTTTGTTCAGATTTAGGAACCGAAGTTTCCTTTCTTCGTTTTTGCATATCGCTTGTAATTACCCTGTTTCGAATAACGTAATGGAGAACAACTATGTAATTATTACATATATGCCCTCGTTGAACGTGCTTCAAACTTGTTTTATACGAATACCTGGCTCAAGGTTGACCATCAGAATAAGGAAGCCATTAGGTATTTCTTACGAAATAATAATAAACATACAATTGCTTATTATGCTGCTGATATTTGCCATTTAAATTCTTCAACCTTAAATTTCTTCTCAGAAAAGATTTCAAAATTCAATCCTACCTACTGTGATTAATATACTTAAACTAACTTATTCGGGGCTGATTCGGGGCTCTATATTCTGGAGCAAATATATCTTTTTGTTCCTGATAATTACCCGCGACAGCGCCGACATCAATTGAAGACTACAGGGGAAAAACAAGGAATGTCAGTAGAAGGTTAATTTGAATAAATTGAGAATAAAGCTAATCAAAGTCTATATATTTCTTAGCAATTAGCAATCGATTATCTGGCCATAGTCGATGACACACATAATTTTTGAATATGAAAAATTTACTGTGGATAGATACGTACAAATGCCACTAGATGGCATTATTACATTTATTTTGAATTTTAACTGACATTCCTTGTTTTTACCCTGTAGTCTTCAATTGTTCTTTGTTCCGTCACGCAGAACCAACCTTCCTTTGTTGATGCCAGTAGGAAGAGCAATTCGGACTTGGATCTAATCGTCTCGGATTTGGACATTTACAGTGTCAGTGAGGCAGTGTTCATAAAAAAATATATTACAAATTCTGGAAAGAGTCCTGCCTCACTGACGTCGACATATTTGGGTTCATTCTGATATGTATGATTTTTTGGTTTCATGTCGTTGTTTTATCTTTTTTTACACCGTTTTGTGTCCAAATGGATCGCCTAAATGTTTTTCGTTTGTTATGTCTCGTTTGTGTATTATGTATTTATTATATAAATAAATAAATTACTTATGAATACTAACTAACTAAGTATAAAAACTAACTAACTTACTAACCATCACGCCGTCTTCCCATAGAGGAGGGCAGAAAGAACCGACCACCCTTTTGTTCTATAACACTTCTCTCGTGCCACGTTTTCCTCGGTCTTCCTCTTTTTCTAGTTCCCCTGCTGGGAAACGGCGTGATGGTTTGTTTGTTTGTTTGTTTGTTTGTTTAGAAACTGAAAATTAATACAAGATTTAGATTTCGCCTGCCAAAACTATTAATATTTCTGTATCATGCTAAATTTAAATATTTTATAAATATTGTTTGTGTATATCCACGGTGCCAAATGTGTTGTACCATTAAAAAAAACGTTACAAGAAATCACCGAACTGGAAAATGGGAATGTGTATTGAAATTTTCCTGTTAATATTTCTGTGTTTTCATTATAATGGGTTGGAATATCAAATTAGTTTTTTATGTTATAGATATTGGAATGAATAATTATCATTTTGTAGCCCAAATATTGTGGAATACCACAATGACGAATTTTTAAGACTAAAACCACTTTTAAAGACGAATTTTTAAGATTTAAACGATGGTGTTCTTCTACCGACCTTTATGAATGGAAGCGACGCATGGATCTGGCAAAAGAAGGATGATAGTAGAATAAATGCAGTAAAAATGAGATCTCTTAGACGAATGTGTGATACTCTGTGTATGATACGAATGCGGTGCGGAATGATGGTGTTATGAACAAAATAATGAAAGGATCATTAAGATGGTTTGGACATATGGAAAGAATGAAAGAAGAAAGAATGGTAAAAAATATATATGTTAACGATGTAAATGGAACCAGAAATAGAGGAAGACCGAGGAAAACGTGGCACGATCAAATAAATCAAATATTGAATGTCGGCCATGTGAGGAGTCAGAGAAATCGACGCGCGTGCATGACACGATGTATGAATGTTGAGGATTCGAGTGAAATATGTCAGGAAAGAAAAGTGTGGCAGACTATTCTTTCTGCCTACCCCTTCGGGGAGACGGCGTGATGGTTAGTTAGTTAGTTAGTTTAAATCACTGTTATTTCCCACTTTTGAGTTTATTTTTTTTTAATAGATATTTTAATAGACTTCTTCTTTTAATAGATCTGACGATCTGTGACACAGAAATGTAATCTAGCCATAGAAATAATAATAAATAAATAAAATAATACTTTATTAAAACAATTAAAGAACAAACATGTTTAGGACAAAGAAGCCCTCCATCGGTGTTTTATTAGTTTTTTGTATTATATTATATATACAAATTAAACATTTAAACCAAATATTCATGAATGTGGTCAGTTTGGACAGTCATAATTTTTTTAAAGAAAGTGTACGTTTACGATGTAAATGGAGTAAGAAGTCGAGGTAGACCGAGGAAAACATGGCATGACCGAAAGGGTCGGCAGAAAGAAAGGACTGGCACACTTTTCTTTCCTGACACATCGTTTATTCAACATTCTCCTCACGTGGCCGAGATTCAATATTTGATTTATTTGATCGTGCCCAGTTTTCCTCGATCTTCCTCTATTTCTAGTTCCATTTACATCGTTGACATATCCTTTTTTACCATTCTGTCTTCATTCATTCTTTCCTCGTGTCTAAACCGTCTTAACGATCCTTTAATTATTATTGTTTTTTTAAATAAAAAAATTGTTAAATTTAATTGTATCTCAATAGAGACGAAGATGCAAACTGGAAACTGAATATGGTTGATCAAGGTGTTTACAGGACTTATGACCTGTCATTGGTTGGGTGAAGCGCACGCTTTATGTAATTACAACATTCCCCATTCCACCTATTTCTTTATGACCATGTAAGACAAATTTTTGGAGGTTGTATATATGTTACAAATCTATGCCTAAACCATATTCAGTTTCCAGTTTGCATCTTCGTCTCTATTGAGATACAATTAAATTTCATGAATTAATCACCCACCGTGGGTGAAATCCAGTATTCGTATACAAGTATAAGTATACATTCACAAAAAAAAATTGTTGTTTACAAAGTTATAAATATTGTTCAAAATATTATTACGCTGCGGGGTATCAAGATGACTTTTAATTTTTCATATCGGCTTTTCCAGCACATTTTCCGCGGTCTATAAATAGAATGTTTACAAAATGACCAGGTTATTTGTATTTCTGCACTTGCGCGTGAGCTCTCGGCCAGATGATGATTCCGAAATAATTTGATTCAGGTGTTGCACGTATTAATAGCGACACAGAATGTTCCGTAGCCGCTTAGCGATACGGGAATAACCTCGGTAGAATTATTTCCGAACTATATGACATTCGAAAATTCGCACGGAGGATGAATGTTATGCTTTAGCTTATTTAAATTATGTCAACAACGTTTTAAGTGATTTGATAATTTATTGAAGGTTAAAGCGTTAACACTGTGGAATTCTATTGTTAATTTGAAAGGAGAATTTTAAACACTGTATTATCCACTTTATTTATTAAATATATGGTTACAAAGATAAATTCAAGTTGTACGAATGGAAAAAAGTAATTGAGGAAGGCCAATGAAGACGTGGCATGACCAAATGAATTAATTAAATAATACATAATATATATCTAGTTTAATATCACTTGTTCTTTTAGTTTCGCCGGTTTCGACAGCTCGTCACCAACTTCTGGTTCATCTCCAGAATATGACAGCGAGTTGCCGAAATCGGTTGAAATTATTGTGTACGTAACTTAACAATAGTTTTGTTAAGTATTATAGACATTGTGTCTAGGAATAAATAGATCTCAAATGAAATCCAGTTTGATTTTGTTCATTTGTACCATTTGTACACGTGATTGCACATACGGCACCATTTGTATACGTGATTGCACATACAGCACCATTTGTACATGTGATTGCACATACAGCCCCATTTATACACTTGATTGCACATACAGCTACATGTGTACACGTGATTACACATACAGCATCATTTGTACACGTGATTACACATACAGCACCATTTGTACACGTGCTTGCACACACAGCATCATTTGTACACGTGATTGCACATACAGCATCATTTGTACACGTGATTGCACATACAGCACCATTTGTACACGTGATTGGACATACAACACCATTTGCATAGTGATTCTTTCGCGTTAAACTGTGCATGAGATTCTCTATTAATAGTAAACATATTTAACGATATTTTTTCTTTGTTTACAGAATATTCGTGAACAGATCTCTGCACTTGGAAAATATCAAGTACTATGGATTCGACATGGACTACACACTCGCTGGTGAGTCAATTTCCTAGAATTTATTGATGTATACGTGTGTTTTCATGCGTCGTATTTCATTATATTTAACTTGAATTCATGCATTCAGCAAAGTTGCGATAATAATGACTGAATTGTTATCCTTTTAGTATTTTTGCACTTACATTAGAATGTTTTGAAATACCAATTTTATTTTATGTATTATATAAAAATATGTAGGGTATAGGTACACATTTATTAACTAGTAATAATAAAGTAGTCTTATTTATTAATGTTATAATTTTTTTGTATTGAACTATTTAAATAAATTAAAAGGCTTATCTGAATATTAATAAGATTCTTTTTGTATACATGTAATTATGTAAAATCTTAATGACTTTCAAGGATTTCTAAAGATAATCTAATGATTTTACTGAAATCTCTTGAATTATTTTAAAATAATAATCAAATCATTTTTTTTTATAACTGCTTCTGCTTTTGTTATTATTTCGACTGCGACCAGTTTCGCCAGGCTCGCTGGCATCGACAAACCGTTCGCTGTCGAAATTAAGACAAAAGTGGAAGCTCTTAAAAAAACATCGTTTTATTCAATTATTATTTAAAATGGTTTAATAGTTTTATATTTTTATGGCGAAACAGCTGTTGCGACAATTTCATAGAAATTAAATAAATAAATTGTGATATTATAACAGTTTTCCAAATTAAATAGTTTAATAAATGTTTTTTGTTAAAACATTTTTTTTTGTAAAATATTTTTTCATTTCTTGAATACGTAATATTTACCAAAGGACTAGTTCATATAAAAAATAGAAACTAAAAAATGCAGAATAAATAAACTGCCACACTGTTCTTTCATGACATACTTCTCGCTTCCATTCTTCGCTTATTTCATACATCGTGTCATGCACGCGGGTCGATTTTTCCGACTCGTCACATGGCCGACATTCAATATTTGATTTATTTGATCGTGCCACGTTTTCCCCGGTCTTCATCTATTTCTAGTTACGTTTACATTTTTAACATATACTTTTTTACCATTCTTTCTTCATTAATTATTTCCATATATCCAAACCATCTTAATGATACTGTGTGTTTATTATAGGAGATTGGAATATGTTTTTAGGGTTGGTACTTATATTTATGTTTTCATTGTTTCCAGAATACAAATCTCCGCAGTATGAAACACTGGGATTCAATCTGGTGAAGGAGCACCTAGTCAACTTAGGGTATCCTCAGGAAATTATGGAATTCGAATACGACCCTTCCTTTCCCATCAGGTAACCACCAACATATTTGAATTTTTCTATTATTTATGCAGTTCCATAACATTTTATCTATTTTATAAACTATATTCCTTATTCCTCTCCTTGTCGTATCAATGGCAAGCTAGTTTTATAGGGATAGATTATATAGGGTGTTTTTTTAGAGATGAAAAAAAAACGATGAAAAAAAACAAACACATTAAAATAATGTTAATGTCTATGGCTTTATTTAATAGATACTTCTATGCCGTTATTTTTAAAATATGATTTCGGGCATTTTATATATTTTATAAACTATATTCCTTATTCTCCTTCTTTGTAGTATCAATGGCAAGCTAGTTTTATGGGGATAGATTATGTAGAGTGTTTTTTTAGAGATGAAAAAAAACAATGAAAAAAAAACATACACATTAAAATAATGTTAATGTCTATGATATTGGCTTTATTTAATAGATAATTTTATGCCATTATTGTTTAAATATGATTTCTGGCACATGAGCGCCACGACTAGCTCGAATGAAGCGCAATCGTGAAATCCAATTTTCGACAATTGTCGTCTATGTGTATGCGTATTATCCACTAGAGTGTACGTGGTGCGAAAACGATCCATGGTCTTCCGAATAACTTGCTCGGATGGACGATTATGTCGACCGTTAAATGGTCACTGTGCACGATAAGTTTGGCGAACCGAACCATGATTTTCAAAATAAATTTGCACAAATTGCAAGCGCTGTTCTGACGTCAGTGTGTTCATGGTAAAATGGCAAAATGTTCTGACTACAAATTAACTGTCAATTGACAAATTCACAGTCTGTAGAAACAATGTTGCCAGTTTAAAAATCAAACCTCTAAAAAAAACACCCTATATCTCTCATTTTCACTTGCCATTGTGGTAGAAGGTTTGGTCGACTTGTGTCGTATCCAAGGGCGCCGGGTGTTATAGTAACATCAAACGTGGAGGCACCTTAATTGCCCCCCATACTATACTCCAATCCTACGTGATTGCAACATTTTAAAATGAGAAATAGCGACATGCAGTCTTTTAAAAATTTGGCTGCATTTAACATATTATTTCATATTTAGTTATCTTAGATTACATTATCTATGTAAAATATAACCTCTTCTGTTTTGATAAATTAGATATATTTACCAAAAAATTTAACGAAATTATCTTTTAAATAAATTATTAATATTTAAAAAAAAAGACAAATACCAAGGATTTAAATCAATGATATTAGAATTTAATATTACAATCTTCAATGTGAGCAGGAAATAGCTCATTATTATGAAGAAGGAATCTGGTCGTGTCCAGGCTTGAACCCAAGTCCCCTGGATCAGGAGCCAAGCGTTCTATCCTCTAGACCACCACCCGATTTAAATGATGATTTTTTTTTATTAATAAATTAAAACACTGTTATTTCTATTTTTGAGTTTATTTTTTTAAATTTTTTTTTTTAAAAGTATGATACCTTCATCTTCCAAATAAGGATATAAACTCGTATAAACGTTTTTTTTGTTTTGTTTTCAGAGGACTGTGGTTCGATACACTTTATGGAAATTTACTAAAAGTGGACGCATACGGCAATATTCTTGTGTGTGTCCATGGATTTGAATTTTTAAAGCAGTAAGTAAAAGCTCAATATTTTAAATCATCTTAATCATAGGTTCCCAAATATTTTATGGTCATCACCCCCTTTCAGATGTTGTGTGTTTTCAATTAATAAACGAGGTTTTCCAAATAATTAAAAATTTTAATCTACTCCTCTTCAGTTGGCTAGCTATGTTAGCTACCTTCAACTTATTTCTTAATGTATAACTCTTTATAACGCGATATCTCTATCTTAAGGAGTATGGATATTATCCGTGGCTCTTTTCGACTGGTTTTTTGCTAGGGATGCTAGGCTATCAGTCACTCGAGAGAAGATGAGACATTCACTTGGGTTTTCACTTCTTTCGACTGATAGACGGTTGTATACACATCTCAGAAATCCTGTGTGATGTAGGTCTGTTCGTCCTTGATTATTATCTTTGACAAAGGGGCCACATATTGTTTTATCTGCCAAGATGCAGAAACAACTTGCCAATGGTTATGACGGTAGATAGAGGAATAGCTTTGCTAAATCGTGTCACCTCGGAGGTCGACATACTTTGTGATAGTGTAGTTGACCTGAGGGAGGCGCTGTCTCTGTCATTGTTATAATTGTGAGTTTGTCATATTATTTCTTTATTGTGTCTTACTTAACTAACTTTTTATTAATAATATTATGTATCATTGGTGTATTGGAATGTAGTTTTGTGTTGCTTTTGATGTATTTAACTAAATAAATGAAATAAATGAAAACTCCATACTCAATATTGATGATTTTTTTTTTAATCTTGACTTGTATCACATACTGGTGAACGATATTATCATTATCTATCCACGTTGGAAAATAAAAAGCAATTCATACATTGCGAAAAAATAGTAAATAAGAGTTTCTTTTAATCTTGACTTGTATCACATACTGGTGAACGATATTATCATTATCTATCCACGTTGGAAAATAAAAAGCAATTCATACATTGAGAAAAAATAGTAAATAAGAGTTTCTTTTAATCTTGACTTGTATCACATACTGGTGAACGATATTATCATTATCTATCCACGTTGGAAAATAAAAAGCAATTCATACATTGTGAAAAAATAGTAAATAAGAGTTTTTTTCAAACATTCCATAGAATTTTTTCAAAAGACGTAATTTATAAATAATTTTGTTATTTATTACTCAGCTCACTAGGTAATTAACAGATATTCCCATCTATAAGATATAAAATATATGTTTTCTACAAAAATTAGAATGTTTTTGTTTATCTTTCTTCACCTTGACCTCTTTTTGGATCATATTGTAAGTTTTGGAATAATTCCAAAACGAATTCCTGTAACATTTTTCAGCCGATCAAAAGTATTTTTTTTTTACTAACAGTTTGTTATTGTTTATTTCTAGTTCCCAAGTATATGAATTGTACCCAAACAAGTTTCTGCAATTGGACGAATCCAGAGTATACGTGCAGAATACCCTATTCAATCTACCAGAGACTTATCTTTTGGCGTGTCTGATAGATTTCTTCACAAACTCTCCACAGTACACAAGGTATGTTTATATACTAAGTATTTACGTTATTATAATAAAGTTTAATTTCAATCATCATCATCATCAGCCTATGTCCGTCCACTCCTGGTCGTAGGTCTCGTTTATCCGCTTCCATGTTTGTCCTGATCCTGGGCAACACGCATCCATGTCCTACCTGCGGTCTCTTTGTTGTGTGTTAATGTTATCCCTCCATCAAAGTTGGGGACGTCCTGAGTTTCGGGTAGCTGTTCTAGAGGACACCAAGGAAGGAGGTGTTTTGTCCATCTATCGTCAGATCTGCGAGCGACATGGCTTGCCCAGCGCCATTTTAGCGCTGCCACTCTTCCGATGATGTCCGACACTCCTGATCTAGCTCTAATACTGGTGTTTCTCACCTTGTAGGCTATACTAATTCCCAACATTGCTCTTTCCATAGATCTTTGGTCAATTCTCAATTTATTTGCGCTTTTCTGAGACAATGTCATAGTTTCAAACATTCGTAAGTTTTTGTAATAATCATTTTTAACAAATGAGTTTTTTAAATGCGCATAAATTAGTGAAGCTACCAATTTTTTAAATTGGTTTATTTATATTACCCTAACGAAGCGAAACTAGTTAGCATCAAACACAATTCTGTGGTTAAAATACCATGTGTTTATTTTTTAATTTTAAATTTCCAACCGCAAAATGTGTGCTTCATATTGAAAAAAATGTTATTGTGATGATATTCCTTATGATATAATATACAATCAATATTCTAAAACAATTGAGAATCATAAAATATTTAAAAAAAAAAATTGATCAATTTTGTCTGTTTTATAGAGAGAAAACTGGAGTCCGAGGCGGAGACCTGGCCATGTCATTCAAGTCCATCTTCCAGGACGTGAGGAATGCAGTGGACTACGTTCACATCCACGGGGACTTAAAGTCGCGCACAACACAGTGTCTGGAGGAGTATGTGAAGAAGGACGAGCGACTGCCCATGTTCCTGACCCGCATCCGGGAGAGCGGGGCCAAGGTCTTCCTGCTCACCAATAGCGATTACAAGTTCACCAATAAAATTATGACCTATCTCTTCGACTTCCCTCATGGCCCTAGAGTGAGTATTTTGTACTATTGATTTTCGAAGAATTTTCTTTCATTTCATGGTGTAGAAAATTTGCTATATAGTATTTAATTTCAAACATATTCTTGTTGTATGTTTACACTCCATTTTCCCATCTACCTATCGTATTTATTGTTTATTAATTTGAATAATTATTATTCTGGTGAATAGCTCTTTACGTCATTACAGCGCATGCCAAATTGATGTAAAGGTTCTTCTTCTTATCCTGCCACACCTCCGTGGTACATAGGGCCTCAAGGAACCTTCTCCAACCGACTCTATGGCACGCCTGATGCCTAACATCATTCCAAGTGATGCCTGCTGCTTTAACCTCGTCCTGCAGGGCTCTTCTCCAGGTGGCTCTAGGTCTGCCTCGCTTCCTCTTTCCCCCCATAGGGGACCAGTCTAGTGCGCCCTGAGCAATGCAGGCTGGATTCTATCTCAGAGTGTGACCGAGCCATAGCCATTTGCGTCTAGCGACTTGTTCTCTAATTGGCTTTTCACCTGCTATGGTCCAGAAAACGTCATTTTAAACTGTTTGGGGCCAAAAGATCTTAAATATTGAGTGAAGGCACCTATTTATAAACACCTGGAGTTTTCTATAACATCCGCGGTAGATTTCCAAGTCTCACATCCGTACAGCAGTACGTTTTTAATGCTACTGATGAATATTTGGAGCATAAAGATGTCAAGGTTAGGCAAAGCTATTTTATTGATTCTCATGACATGTGATAGGTAGCTAATCTATTGCCATTTTAATGTCACGTGAAATTTACACCAGACCAAAGATAGTGTGAGAATCACACTGTCATTGCAGGGAATAGAACCCGAGACCTTCGTTGTGGCTGTGAAAAGATTTTTAAAAGTATTTGTATTCAAACCATGTGTGTTTTTTATGATTCTTCAGCCTGAAGACCCTCATCGCGACTGGAAGACTTATTTCGACATCATTGTGGTAGACTCATGCAAGCCCGTCTTCTTCGGCGAGGGCACTATTCTCCGTCAAGTGGACACCCGCACCGGGGCTCTCAGGGTTGGCACGCACATGGGGCCACTTCAGAAAGAACAGGTTTATTCGGGAGGTAAATTGCTTTTTTTTTTTGTTACTCCTTATTCCAAAAATTTTTCATCTTAGAGGTTTATGTATACATAACTCTTGAGGTGATCATGAAAACGGCGCTTTAAAAATTAATTAATTTTTATTATAACCATATCATATTAAAACCTTAATTGTTTAAAAATATTAAAGAACGAATATCATAACAACACATGGAAATTAAAAAAAAAAGGAAATGAGCTTACACTCTTTCAAAGATTCAAAGTTTATAATAGCGAAACATTTTTTTTTGTTTTTATACTTGTTCTATGGTTGCAACTTTAGATATACATGATTATATTTTTACATGTACATGGTCACATTTTGACATATACACGGTTACATTTTTACACATACACGGTTACATTTTTTCATGTACATGGTTACATTTTTACACGTAAATGGTTACATTTTGACACATACATAGTTACATATTGACATGTACATGGTTACCTTTCGACACATACATGGTTAAATTTTTACATGTACTCGTACATGGCTACATATAGTTAATTTTAAATATAATTTATAAACCTTCATTGAAAAAAATAATTGAAAAAAATTGTTGTAATAGTCCATATTAATTCAAATAAATAAAATTGAAGCTTTTTTTTTCTGTACTTCAACAGTGAAATAAAACAAAAATGCTTTTTAGGTTCGTGTGATGTGTTCACCAAGCTGATTGGCGCCAAGGGCAAGGACGTCCTGTACATCGGGGACCACATATTCGGCGACATCCTCAAGTCCAAGAAGATCCGGGGATGGAGGACCTTCCTCATCGTGCCGGAGCTGGTCCAGGAGCTTCACGTGTGGACCGACAAGTGCCAGCTCTTCGCCGAACTGCAGAGTCTCGACATCAAACTCGGAGAGATGTACAAGTTAGTAAAAATGCTTTGTTTTATTTTTGTATCACTTTTCCAGACATCAAATCTATACGTTAATTCACTATGGAAAATAGGTTATCCAGATGTTGGTAGATTGTTTTTTTTTTACCTGTCACTTTATTTTAGTACAGAAAACGTGTTCCAACAATTTGATAAATTTTAAATGCAACATTACCTCCAAACTTGGATTTTTCGTTAATTTTAGTAAATCTGTGAATTATCAAAATAATAAACATAAACTTATTAAATAGTTTGTATTTGAGTTATTTTTTAAGCAACCCAATTGTGTTATTTGCCTAGTGCAATAAAGGTAGCCCACTGCCCAAGCATTTTTTGTGAAATATTCATGCAACTTCGACCTATACGTAGCTGTTGTAAAAAAAAATTATCTCTAAAATTAGTCACCCTATTTAGTAAAATAAAAAGCTTTATCAATATAAAAGATTGTTTATAATTTAAAAAAGAGGTTTGTAATTTAAAATTTTTATGTTATTACACATTAAAGTTAAAGAATAATAACATATATTTTTTTTCATCTTATTATTTCAACATGGTGCCAAGAGATGTAATTATACATTAAAAATATTAGATTATTTAAAACAGTCAAACTTGGCTAGATATTAAGTGTTAAACTACCGCGATTATAGACGTGAATTTTATATGGCTGTCCTCCAGTTATTTATAGACTGCCTATAGATGGTCACGGCATAGGACCAGTTAATATTGAAAGGTTTTATATACTTTATATTATACCTGAAATGTTAATTCACTATTTTTATATTCATATGCATATTATTATTTGTTCCCAGAAATCTAGATTCTAGTACGAAAGAAAAGCCAGATATCTCTAAACTCCGAACGTCTATTAGAGATGTGACCCACAAGATGGATCTGGCTTACGGAATGATGGGATCTCTCTTCAGGTCTGGTTCGAGGCAAACTTTCTTCTCATCGCAGGTATGTTTAGCATAATATGTTTTTTCAAATAGTTTTGTCTTCACAGAAAACATTTAACAATTCTTCTTCTTCTTGTCCTGTCACACCTCCGTGGTGCATAGGGCCTCAAGGAACCTTCTCCACCCGACTCTATCGCATGCCTGATGCCTAACATCATCCCAAGTGAGGCCTGCTGCCTTAACCTCGTCCTGCAGGGTTCTTCTCCAGGTGGCTCTAGGTCTGCCTCGCTTTCTCTTTCCCCCATAGGGGACCAGTCTAGTGCACCCTGAGCGATACAGGCTGGGTTCCGTCTCAGAGTGTCACCGATCCACTGCCATTTGCGTCTAGCGACTTGTTCTCTAATTGGCTTTTCACCAGCCATGGTCCAGAGAATGGCATTTGACACTGTTTGGGGCCAATAGATTTTGAATATTGAGCGAAGGCACCTATTTATAAACACCTGGAGTTTACCAATATCGTCCGCGGTAGACTTCCAAGTCTCACATCCGTACAGCAGTACGCTTTTAACGCTACTGCTGAATACTTGGAGCTTGAACTTTCTCGAAATGATACTGGAGCGCCATACAGGGCGAAGCATAGCGAAAGCTCCCCATGCCTTGTTAAGTCTGCTGGCTACATCTTCCTCCGTACCTCCCGAGCCCGCTATCATACTACCGAGGTAGCAGAAGCTGGTCGTGGTCACAAGGGGGACACCGTGGAACAAGATTGGGGCGGAGTCATTTGTGGACACTCGTAGGTCTACTGTTTTGGACATGTTAATCTTGAGACCTACTTTTGCCGCTTCCTCATGAAGTCTACAAAGCTTCCGCTATGCATCCACCCGGTTTATCAAAAGCAAACAGAGGTCATCAGCAATATATATTCATTTTCTTTTGTGATTGATACAAATGTAGTTTTTTGAAATAATATTCTTTTTATGAAAAAATTTAACCATTGAGATTAATGTTAGAAGGTACCTGAGGATATGTGAGGTCATTTGTTAGCCTATTTATTGGGTTATTATTGTAACCACATATTTTGGATTTTTGGTTGGACAATATCACGGCTATTTTTACTTTGGATACATCGCTCTAAACAGGGACATTGTGTTGCAATTGAACTATTCTCAAATGTTTTCTAGCCGAAATTATATTTTTTTCGAGACTTTTTAATCAAGTTAGTTGGTGGAAAAAATGCATGCAAATTGAATTTCGTTTTGGATTTTCATCTTAACACATTGTTTTCGGGTATTGTTTTATGCTGATTGCAGCCTGGCGCGGGCGATATTTGGGTTCGCGCGCGAGTTTTTTCAACATTATTTTAAAAGTCTATAACTTTTGAAATATCCGTAATAATTGACTGAAACTTTAAATGCATCTTACCTTATTGTGTCTCAATGATGAAATGATAAAAAAAAACAAAAAAAAATTGGGCTTCAAAGTAGCACTTTGGAAGTTTTATTTTTATACAAACACAGAATTTTTATCAAATTATAATACTATTTAAAATCAATACAACTATTTAACACTATTTAAAATTGTCAAAATTACTGTCTAGTATTTTTTTACTGTATGGTACCGTTCAAAACATGTACCTCTGTGAAGAGCCACACCACAGAATTTACACATGTAACAAGTTTCACTCCTTTTTCCTTTAGCAGCACACACTCGACATTTTCTTTGTGCGTATTTTTTTTCCCTTTCCCTTTATCCTTTCTAATTTATGGACTTTTAGATTCGTAGAAAGTCTGCCTGGAGGATCGCGATTTGGAGTGTGCCGTGTCAAACTTACTGTCGATGTTCCAGGTTCCTCAATTAGTTCGCTTTCAATACTGCTAGTTATCCAATGACGTGCTGTCTCCAATAAAAAAAATTTGTACCTTACTGAGTCTGGATATTTTGCTTTATAAATCACTTGTTTCACTGTCTGCCATCAATAGTCTTTCTGTATCACTAGCACAGGAACAATTAGATAAATTGTCTACACACAATTCATCGTCTGATTTATTCTCATCCGGAAAAAACATTGTGGGTTTTAGGTATAAAAAAAATTATATGAACTCAATGACAACGACCGAACATGTATACGTTTACATAAACACTGATGTTTTGTAGAAATATGAACAAAACATTCCTACCATTCATCCCTTCTTCGGGTAGAAAGAACCCTAAAATTTCTCCGTACAAGTTGAAAAGAATTATTGCGCATTGAAGGTAAAAAAAACAAGCCAGCGGGATCTGCGTCAAGGTTTCTTCGAGCACACAAAAAATGTATATTTTTAGACATTTTTTTTTCATTTTATAATTGAATAATAAATCAAAAGTAAAGCCTAATAAATATAAATTTGTAAGTGAAATTATATTGTGAAGTCAGATATACGATTTAGCAACAAAATCCATTTATTACACAACACGTTTTATTACGTTACCCACCACCAGAGAGTAAAAAACGTATTTTTACGTTTCCCGCATTTGAGCACCAAACTGAAAAAAACGTAGTTTTACGTTTCCTGACAACATTGTGTTAAGTATTTTTTTTATTGAAATTAGGTTAATATATTTTGCCTAGAAAAAATGTGTCGAAGATGTGTATATGATTTTTTAATAAAAAAAATCTTTTCTTCTTTGTTGTAGACCTATGTGGTCTACAACAAGGGTCTTCTCCAGGATGTTGCTCCTCCTGTGAGGTAGACTCCCAGCTGTCCTTCCATCTTTTAGGAGGTCTTCCACAAGGATGAGTTCAATGAGGCTGATTATGTAGTACAATATAGGGAAGTCTGATGGTGTCCATTCTTTGAACATGACCGTACCAGTCCCTTCTTTGCTCTCTGCTCCATCTTATAATATCTTCAACCTCACATATCTCTCTAATTCTGGTGTTCCTCATGCGATCTGGACCTGAGTGTCTTGTCTGCTATCGTCCTCAGTGTCTTGTCTGCTATCGTCCTCAGTGTCTTCATCTCGGAAGTCCTCAAAACATGTTTTTTCCTTACTGTGTCTGCCCTTGCTTCGACACCATATGTTATTATTGGTCTTACGCATGCTTTATAGATTCTCATCTTACTCTTAATGGCTTACTCTTAAAAAAATGAATGTGCTATAAAAATTATAATCCATTGTTTTTTTTCGAAACACTATGATACTTCAACATTATTAAGTGTTTAAATTTGAAACACTTATTATGTTTTATTATTTTAGTTGAATTGCTCTTTACATTATTACAGTGCAAGCCAAATCAATGTAAAGAGTATAGCTATCATATTGATTCTTGTGACATGTGATAGGTAGCTAATCTATTGCCATTTTATTGTCACGTGAATTCTGCACCAGACCAAGGACAGTGTGACAATCATACCGCCATCACCGGGAATCAAACCTGGGACCTTAGGTGTGGCAGTCAAGGCACCTCCCACTCGGCCCCAAAGGTCTTCGAAGGTCACAATTTATGTATAAGAGTTTGTAACACCTAATGATGTCAACATAGTTTGGTGAAACAGACAAACTATTAAACTTTTGATAATCGTTATGTTAACGAGTAAAAAAACATTTCAGGTTGTACGCTATGCAGATCTTTATGCTGCGTCGTTCTTGAACCTGATGTACTACCCCTTCTGCTACATGTTCCGCGCCCCCGCCATGCTCCTACCTCACGAGTCCACCGTCGCCCACGAGCAGAGGTTCCACATGGATACACCATCCATCGACAGGTAATTCTTATAGCATACAAAAATAATACCTAATATTAAATTATTTTACCTTTTCCTTCGTACAATTCGACGATTCAAAGACTGTATTATTAATTGATATTTACATATAATAATTAAATAAAACAATGTTTTTTAAATATTTCCCCTTTTGTCTTTATTTCGACAGCGACCCGTTTCGCCAGATTCGCTAGTATCATGCTAGATTGCTGTCCTAGTTCGCCAATAGTTTGAAAATAAGAAAGTTTTTGATTATACAGTAGACTCCCGATTTTCCGGGATGGATGGTGAAAAAAAAACCTGTCTAATTGATTTCCCGGTTAATCTTAAAAAAAATAAATTATTAATGATATCCCGTATAGTTTAATTACCAACATTATATTGATTCAATTAATATCTAACGATTGCACCATTTTCAAACATTTGAATTATTTCAAACGTTTTTGTTCAATTGAAAATACAACTCGTTTGCGTTTATCCATTATACCATAGACAAAGACATTATGCCATAGACACTTTTTCATAGTAAAATAAAATTACGACTTCAGAGCCACAAATGTATGTTGGCGGTGGCGCCAATGTGAACTAAACGCCCAATGTCATTGTGACAGATGCATTATAAGTACTATTGTGAAATATTTATGGTTTTATAAAATATTTTTTCAATGACTCAAGTGTCCCGGATAATCCGCTTCCCGGTTAACCCGACCCCGGAAAATCGGGAGTCTACTGTAATATGTTTTAAAATGTTCTTTGAAAACAGTAGCTGTACTGCCATAGAAGTCCAGCTTTTTAACCGTCGCATTGCCATGTGGTCAATTGAGTTTCCACTGCCAATTTAAAGTTGATTTTCTTAAAACCTATGGACCCTAATATTATAAAAAAAATTGTGATCCTCCATTGAAGTGTTCTCAATATTTCGTAATAAAAAAAAGCAAAAAATTATTTCCTTCATCCCAAAAAAAATTTTTTTTTTAAGACTGCCCTCACCTTCATTCGTGTTAAGGTAGAATTTGTTTTGCTAATATTTACAACTTTATCAAAAGTGACAAATACTTACTCGCTGTTTTGAACGTATTATAAATTATATGTTTGGCCTTTTCTCATAGGTACGTAATAATACCGACTGTGGACGGAAACGCAGCACGCAACTTAATAATATCAGAACTGTGAAAATATTAACACTTTACCAAAAGGGACAAATAATAATATGTACTCGTTGTCTTGAACGTACTATACATTTTGCCTAGGTGCCTTTATCATACCTAAAATTATAGCGCCGCGGCGGGGCGAGACAAGTTCAAACTTGGTGTCAGTTGCTCATATGCTGTCTCGCATTCTATATCAGAAATCGCATGGTTCCAGAAAAAAATTAATAATGATATGTTTTTCAAATAATCCATGTATGTTATAGATATCGATCTATTCCTAATGAAATTCCCTACAAGATGACATAAATTAAATTTTGATTCATCGAGTCATATGCTTGATATTTAGATAAAGTTAGCGGTAAACTGAATTGACCACATGGGAGCTAGCGTTTTGTTTTGAACACGGTACGTTAAGGGTTACGTTAAGGGTACGTTAATTTTTTAAAATTACAATTCATTTTAAATTACTGCAATTTTCCTTGATATTAATATATAAGCATATTTTTAAAATTTCAAATCATAAAATCTTACCTTCGGAGTAATAGAATAAAAAATATATATACAATTTTGTCAAAATATATTACTATTGACTACTTTTGGTTTCAGGTCCAGACACCCCAGCAAAGGATTTAACTCAATGCTTCCAACTTCACCATCTATTGACTATGAAAACTTGACCTACCCTACTGACGAGGTAACATATTTTAAATAATTTATGGTTAGAATTTAAATATGATTTTTTTTACACCATTTTATTTTTTAACAACCAACCAGTTTCACTCCCGCCGGAGCTTCGTCAGGGTTACAAAAGACACTCTTAAATTATAAGTGTATTAATATTATATTTAATAATGCCAGACCACAAATTAACTGCTTCTTTATTTATTTTAGTAAAATTAATCTAACATTTTGTTTTTGAATATATACAAATACTTGTAGACAAATACTGGATTTTACCTATTGCGGGTTAATCATTTAAGGATTAATTGTAACTCAATAGCGACGAAGATGTAAATTGTTTTTGGAAACAGAATATGGTGGCCGAGGCGTTTACAGGACTTATGACCTGTCATTGGTTGGGTTAAGCGATCGCTTTATGTAATACAACATTCCCCATTCCGCCCTTCTTACGACCACCACATTTGAAATTTTTGAAAGATGTATATATACTACTATGTTGAGAAACACTTCACATATTTTAGTTCAATCTACACTAGCGCCATCTATATTCTGTTTCCAAAAACAATTTACATCTTTGTCGCTATTGAGATACAATTAATCCTTAAAATTAATCTATTTTGTCATCTATTTGTAATGAAATAAATCTGTGTTTTTTTAGAATTCCTCAACAAGCAACGGTATAGCCAGTGCTGGTCAGGTCTCCTCCAACATTCCGCATGTGCGCCCCGAGACACCCAAGACTCTCACGCACACCCACGATGAAGATTGCTCGGAAGACAGCAGCGAGGACGGACCAAATGATGAGCCGACACGTAAAGAATAATATTCTAGAGTATACCAAACTATTACACCAACAGCCACTTGTGTAAGAACAGCTCGTATTCATAACATTTAATATTTTCAAGTGAAATGCAATTCCGAATACATTTTATATCTTTTCTTCGTTCGTATTTTTTATTCTCTCGAACAATCAAATTAATTTAAAAAAAATGTAATTAACACATTCTCTGTGGGAAGGGATTTATACCAGTTAACTGGACCAGTGGTGGCTGGCGTAAAGGGTATGATACCTTCTTTCTCGAGCATTCTAATAACAGAAATAATTTCATTGAAATTTTCACGTGAAGTCAACACATGGTTTTTATCCCATTCACATTCAATTCCTTCATCCACACTGCCAGACTCCCAAGCCAGATTTTCCTCCATGCAACTCACAGGATAGGAAAAGCAATCTATTATATACAGCATGGATTGCTCCATGTCACAGATGAAGGTATTGCTGCAATAATGTACACCAGGGAACGTTGGGTCACCGTGATTCATTACCGGTGGATGTAACCTGTTTTAGATATGGTTTTATGATTTTGAGGACCATGTGAAATGAGGACAGTCAATCTGTAGGAAACAGAATAAATAATGGATCAGAGAAAGATCCAAAGTCGCCGATGTATCGTGCAAAATAGCTTCGTTTAACCGCCCTAGGTATTCGAACTTAAGTGATACGTTCACTTTGACTGTACCATTCTGCGCTATCCCGTATCACGTAAGCGCTTGAGAAAAAGTAATGTACCTAAATTGTACAAACTTTCAAGGATACGCGCGTGTGCCAACAGCAATTGAGTACAAGTCTTCACAAATATGATAGTTTTACAAGGGGCAGGCGAAGTGTGCGGTAGAGTCTTTAACGTTTCGTAATTTAAAAAATAAAATTAATATAATTAAACCTGCTTTTTTTTTGCACGTTTCTCGGAAGATTACCTGAAAGTAGGGCGGTTAAGTGGAATTGGGCCAGCCATATAGGGAGAACAACGGATGATCGGTGGATCATACTCACCCTGGAGTGGCAATTGAGAACTGGCCACAGACATCTTGGCAGACCACAAATAAGATGGTGTAATGAGTCAAACGAGTGGCAGGAGGTCAATGGCACAGAGTGAAAAGGGATAGAGAATTGAAGTCGCGAAGGGAGGTCGAAGACTAATGGCTGATGATGATGTGAAATGAAAGACAAGGCTCCATTTGGCTCTTCGGAATTACACATGTCGAATAAACGCCCTGGTGCGAATGCGTTAAACATTAAATTGATTTAAAAGGATTCCTTATTGATTTTTTCAAGATCATAGATAATAACTAAAGTCTGTCAATTATACAAGACTCATCATTGTTGTTGGGCAATGTCTATTGGGTGCTCAGTGGACTGTTGCGATGAAATAAAATAAAAATGTGATAGAAAATGTCTTTTTTAGTTTTTAATAGATACATTTATGTTTTCCATAAGGTCTATCTTACACACGTGGCTGTTAGGGTATTTTTTCAACAACTGTTTGATGAGTTGAAATATTATAAAATCGACAATTGAATCGCTGTGAATTAAAAAATATGCTGTAATTAGTTTAGACGTAGAATAAATGAATGTTTTTTTTTTATAGATCTGAAGAAGTAGCACATACTTGTAGTGATTTTGACTTAATATGGACGGCAATTGGAAATTGGCATTTTTTATTTGTTAATGCGTTTGTGATGGTTTTACTATGCTTCCATCGAGCCAAAGTAAAGGTTTAATTATTTATTTTGTAATTTACGCGGATGGTAGTACTCGGTTTGATGTGTATGCGTATCAATACGTTTGTTTTCAATAAAATTTTTTTTTTTTTGCATTTCTGTTTTATTAAATGGAATTTTTATGATAATCCATTGTTTTGGCCGAAACACTATGATACTTCAACATTTTTAAATGTTTAAATTTGAAACACTGCTATTTGTACATATCCCAATTTATTTACATTATTATTATTATTTTGTTGAATCGCTGTTTACATCATGACAGCATGAGCCAAATCGATGTAAAGGGTATTATAGCTATCATAGTGATTCTCATGACATGTGATAGGTAGCTAATCTATCGCCATTTTATTGTCACGTGAATCCTACACCAGACCAAAGACAGTGTGACAATCACACTGCCCTCGCCGGGAATCGAACCCGTAACCTTCGGGGTGGCAGTCAATGTACTTACCACTCGGCCATGAAGGTCAGTTGCAACCCGTGAAATATTCACAGAAGTAAAGATTTTCTACCCCTTTAAAACTTGGTTCACTATACAATCGTAATCAGTAATAAGTTTTGATTTAAAATATTATATAATATATATATTTTTTCAACACCTACTGTTCTCATTTTGTTTTCTTCACTACTGTCATATAATGAAGAAATATTCTCGGGGATGCGTATTGTGTGCATTTCTAATTACTTTAAAAGAGAATCGAAGTATTCCTTTCTCGCTCTCTTGTATTCAAAATATTCTCCTACTCTTTCTTGATGACATCTGGATTTTTGCCTGATGAGTTTGTCTTTACAGCTGTTTTGCCAATTGACATCATCAGGTGTTACAAACAATTCTGTTTCTCAAAGTCATTTGTAACACCTGATGATGCCAACGTAGGTTGGCGAAACAGCTGTCATGACAAACTCGTAAAAATAAACTGTGATACTTACAAATAACAGTATTTTGAATTAAAATTTTTAGAAAATTTATGTGATGTAATGTCATGGCGGCTTTATTTTACAAAATAACATTTAAATGTTTTGAAATATGGTATGAAACGAATTCACAGCTTAGTTTTTTCAATATTTGCATTAGTTTATTTTAATTATTAATAAACTTACATTGATTAAAATTTTAAACTAACGCTAGTTGAACTTATTGTAAAATGAGTTATATTCATTCAGCAGTTTATTTCCTTATGAAACTTGTAACTATGGACTGAAAAAAATAATTAATATAAGAAAAAGGATTTATTATCAGTGTTCTTTTGTTTGTGTCGAAATGGAATATCAAAGTTGAAAATATATTTAAATTACCGATAAGAAAGGTTGTGCAAGTCTCTTAGTCTGGGGGTATTAGAAATCTTAATTAACCCTCATTGTCAGCTGGCTTCATTTGCAGTAAAAATAAAAATATTCAAACTCTGGCCGACTACATTTACAGTTCAGACAGATTCCAAGTTCATCATAATGTTATGTATAATTTAACAGCAAGGAACTAAAACAAAAAGATTGATAAGATACATTCATGTATGAATATCCACTTTGAAGTTCGCTTCTTTCAGCTGATACATAACTCGGATGTCCTGAGTGATGTAGGTCTATTTGTCCCTGTTAATTACCTTCGAGCTAGCCGTGGCGCTCATATGCCCGAAATCATATTTAAACAATAATGGCATAAAATTATCTATTAAATAAAGCCAATATCATAGACATTAACATTATTTTAATGTTTTTTTTTTTCATTTTGAATATGTATTGTATACCTCTAAAAAAAAAACACCCTATATGAAAGAATCATTTGAAAATAGGGGTTGCTAAAATTCTACAATGCCTAAAAGTGAGCTGCCACTGAAAGATATTCTCTTCTTACCAAAGTAACGTATATAAAATTTTTCAAAACAACGACTACCACTTATTATTTTTATAAATTGAAGAAGTGAATTAACGGTTGTAATTTTTATTAGTTTTGTTATTTGTTTAATTTTATAATCGAGTTTGTTTTTAAATCCGAAATATAATAATTTATTACATTTAAATCTTTACTTATATTTTCTTCTTCATGTAACATTGTGATATGGTAATTTATAATGTACTGTTTTTACAAGCTCAATCTCTCTTCAAATCTTTCAAGCAATAAAAAGCGTTCAATTTTCATATTTAATTATTCTAAAATTATCTTACCATTTGGAATAAATTAAAGTCTATTCAAGTAGAAATAATTGTAAAATTTAGTTGTTAAAAAATATATATTGTACTATTATTGTAATAATGTTCTTTGTAATTCTATTTTAAAACTTTTAATATATTAAATGTTATATAGTGTCTTAATTTTAATTTATCTCTTTATTGTAATTAAGTATGTAAATACATACATATTAGTTTTATTTTTTAATAAATTACCAATTTATATAATTCTTATATCCAAAGCGATTTCTTGTTATTTTATTTAGCTACGTGTGAAAATATTCACTAATAAATAATTTGTTCAAAATATGTATTAGAATATTTTACATATGTATAAAAAATATATCGTAATGTCAGTTATATTTGAAATTAAGCTGCTATTAAAAATTATATTCCCTCTTTCCCATAATAATATACTAGAAAGCAAAGATTTTTTGGCGAATGCAACTTTATGAGAAATTAAAAATTGTGTTGATTCGGACATATGGAGCGCATAGATGGAGAAAGAATGGTTGAGAAACTATACGTTAATAATGTTAATGGAGTACGGATCGAGGTAGACCGAGGAAAACATGGCTTGACCAAATTTTAAATGTTAGTCATGTAAGAAGTCGGAAGAATCGACGTGCGTATATGACTCATATGAATGTGAAAGGAGGCTAGAGAGGTGTGTCAGGATAGAGTAGTGTGAACACATAAATTGAATATTGAATGTCGGCCACGTGAGGAGTCAGAGAAATTGACGTGCTTGCATGACACAATGTATGAATGTTGTGAAAGTGAGAGATTTATGTCAGGAATGAAAAGTGTGGCAGTCCATTCTTTCTGCCTACCCCTTCGGAGAAACGGCGTGATGTTTTTTTGATAAATTTTAAGCTCACATATATATGAAAAGCAAAGCTTCGCAGCTAAAGGATCCTACCTATAAGTTTAAAATGCAGTCATAAAATTATTGAAACATCCATAAACTATTTGAACATTCAAAATAAAAATTAGGAGTTATGTTTTTAATTGAATCTAGTTTTTTGATAATGATAATTGCATTCTGTATTTTATTATGGGACAGATTAAATTGAAAGGATTATTATGGGACAGAGGAAACACCATATTTTACGGACTATAAAACGCACCTTAATTTTAAAGCAATTTAAAAAAAAAAAAATTATTATAAGATTGTATAATCAGACTAAAAAAAATTCGCAGTTTTATGAACTGACTTTTAAAATCACCGAAAATCATCATTTGAATTTTCTTCTTCTTCCTCTTCATATTCCCGCAACTCATGTTTGTCTCATCAATGTTGCCAGATAGAGATCGAATATATGGCCAATTTTAGGACTGGCGGGAATTTTAAATCAAACATTGGACATTTTAATATTAATTTCGAGTATAAGACGCATCTGAATTTTGGATGCAATATTTTGAAGATAAAAGTGTTGTCCGTAAAATTTTAATTAGATTTCAAATTGTTCAAAGTTAATGGAGATTCTAAATCCTTGCCTTTTTTTCTCTTTCTTCCTGTATGTGTGGTGATGAGGTATGCGACCCATCTCTTCTGTATCAGACATATTTACATTGTAATGAACGAATTTAGATTCCTATGCTACATGCGAATGAATGAGGTGATATTTTCACCGCAAATTTATTGATTACAATTTTCCCCTTGCTATTCAAATTTCATTTAGAATCTCTTGAAAGTAATTAAGTGTATCTTATAAAAAAACTAGCACAACTTGTTTAGTATGTATTTAAAGGTATACGAAGAGATTTTACTATGCACTCGAAGGCATAGTCACGAATATATTTCACATTTCTGATTTATTTGTC
The DNA here is from genome assembly GCA_022606425.2 of Lepidostoma basale. NCBI lineage: Eukaryota > Metazoa > Arthropoda > Insecta > Trichoptera > Lepidostomatidae > Lepidostoma > Lepidostoma basale. Next base: position 252,757 of record JAHDVF020001047.1, read on the forward strand.
TGTAATATAATTTGTAAGATAGTTGTATTTGAAATATTTTGTTACCATTTTGTTTGTAGGAATGATATATTTTGTAACTGATATAAAATTTCCACCCAAACGGTATTATCACATCTACATCTTGCTGTGTATCTTATATGATAAATGTACTCATTTTGATTAATGTTTAAGATGTTTTTAGTTATATGTTTTGATGATTTTTATATTCAAGCCAACTTTGCCAATATGAAGTCATAGAATAATATAGAATTCCATTATATCTTGAGTTTTATTTTAATCTCTTACATGGTTGGATTGAATTTCTGTAGCGTGAACCAAGCGTTGGAGGGGGGTCGGACCACCTGGGCGTGGTAGTGGGGAGCCTTTCAAAGAGACCGATATTTTTTCCAGTTACCTGCGGGCAAGCGGAGAGTAAGCACGTTGATTTCCGTGAACCTCTGTTAAGAAGTGTCATTGCGATCTAAGATGGAGAAAAATCTCGAGCAGCGCTACGCCATCAAATTCTGTGTCAAACTCGGGAAAACCGCGACAGAGACCCTCGGAATGATTGAGGATGCCTACGGGGGTGCTGCCATGAGCCGCTCAACAGTGTTTGAGTGGCGTAAGCTATTCCGGGAGGGGCGGGAGCTTGTTGAAGATGACCAGCACGCCGGTTACCCGTCAACTTCAAGGATTGATAAAAATGTGGCCAAGTTTATAAGCTGAATCTATAATACAATAAAATAATAAAGTAAAAACGGCCAAATTTGAAATTGTGTCCTGAAATATGGTAAAGGCAAGGTTAAAAGGTCAAAACACTTGAAATTCAGGTATAAATTTAAAACAAAAATGACTCATTTATATCGATCTCACCATAAGTGGTAACCCTAGTGCTTGACTACAACAAAAATCTCTTTTTCAATAAGATGGACCAACATCAGAAGGTTCATTTTTCTTGCAGAGATAGTGTATAGGTGTCGCTAGCCACTTAAAAAAAAAGGTATAATTCCTAATGGAATCATTTTTAATACAGAGTGGCCTTACGGTATTGGTGGTGCGCCTACGTAGCGGCCACCAGTGGCCTGACGGTATTCAAGTGGTTAATTTTTAAAAAGGTTTTTTTTTTTAAATATTTCTCGTAAAGTTACCTGCAGGTAGGGTGGTTAATGCCTTTAAATATCGCGCGGAAATACTTATGTATTGAAAGCAATTGATCTTCTCAATGAGTTGGCATCTGAAGTGGATCTATTTAGACAACACTTCAATGATGAATGGGTTTATAAAAGGTATGTATCTTACTTTGCATACATATAATTCTATAATTTTTAAATATATTGTTCTATTTTAACTTCTACGTCGATTTGGTTTAACGGTGTAAGAATTTTGTTGGTAGATTAAATAAAATTTAAAACAATACACCTTTAACTCATACATTTAATATCATAAAAATAAATGCAAACAACCCCTTTAGAGTGGAATGTTAACCATTTTTGAGGTAAAAAAGGTTTTATAATATACATATTGAAATAATTGTAAAAAGCTTGAATTATAATTATAAAGAAGAAAAAAAATACGATGAAGAAAGGAGTGTGCACGTTATTGAAGATGACAGCTTGTAAGCATCACATTAATAGTTCTTCCAGATACTCTTCAAATTCTTCTTCTCTTGATTTTTCTTCTGGCATAGGTCCTAAAAAAATATATACAAAAATGATTAATAATAATAAAGTCTGGCTGATTCTTATAGCGCTGTTTTTGTGAAAAACATAAAACCAAAGTCGTAGTATACCTGGCTCAACCTAACCTAACCTAACCAGATTATTATTAATGAGACAAACAAAATTTTTTCAGAGATAATCTGGTTGTTTCAACTATATATTTATTTCTTTATAATTTTAAAATTTACATTAAAACTATCTGATATTTAGTAAGGATAATAATAAGAAAAACAGTAATATTAAAACAAGAATTACCAGATTGCCATAGAAAAAAAACCCCATAGAAATTCATTAATAAAAGGTGTCTGAAAAATAAGTCAATGTTTGAATTCAGAGTGTTATGTGGAGATGTTAGATGACTTCTTGGTGCCTGAATTGCAAAACTTTCTTGGCTATAATCAAAGAATATGGTTCCAGCAGGACTGAGCAACGTCACACACGTCCAATACGTCTTTGCCACAAGATCATGAAATTTTCCCTGCAAATTAATCTCCAGGAAAGGTGACATAAATTGGCCTCCACACAGTTCTGATTTAACCCCTATGGACTTTTTTCTGTGGGATTATCTAAAATCTAAAGTTGCCGCCAATAAACTAACTTCCCTGGTGCATTTGCAAGAAAATATTTGTCACAAAATGGCAGCCATCACGGAGTCTACCTGCCGAGCCGTTATAAGAATTTTTACTGTTCGACTAAATGAGTGCCACGAAAGCGAGGGTTTACGTTTGGATAGTATTATTTTTAAGAAATAATTCCCTAATTGTGTACTTTAATAATTAATAACCATTTTTTTGATAAATGGCTTACTTATTTTTTAAAAATTATTATTATTATTATTATTATTAAGTTATAAACATTACAGGAACATTTTACAACTTATAAAACAATCTTTTATAAACAATTAATTAATAATATAAAAATCGCAAATGAGAAAAACACCAAAAACATTAAATATCGGTACTCGGAACATATTGCAAGCATTTTCGACGAAAGATCGCAAGAGAACTGGCATCTCTTACCTCATTTCGACAATTCGTTATATAATTTAAATCTTCTATAAAAAACACCTTTCAAGTCTGGGTCTCCGGAGTTGGAATCTATCACGACCTCTCGTTAAATAGTCATGTATTTCATAACTACGAGTATATGCTACAATTTTAGTAAGATATGCAGGCACCAATTACTCTTAATTATATAAACAAAAATCGAAGTGTTGTAAAGAACTAGTTTTCTTGAATTTAACATTTTTAATTTGCTTAACATTGTTGAAATCCTACTATATCTACCCCAACCAAGTATAGCCCTCATTCCTATATTCTGTAAAACCTGTGGTTTATCAAAACTAACTAACCATCACGCCGTCTCCCCGAAGGGTAGGCAGAAAGAATGGACTGCCACACTTTAATCGATGCGGCACTCCATCCCTCTCTTTTCACCATCGCGAGAGACGTGGTGTGATGGGTTGCGAACCTCATCGCCACCAATAGGCATCTCCCGAGTACACTTCGATCTTTCAACGTCTACATAATAAATCTAAAACAAATTATATAAAATGCAACGATAATAAAATAAACTAACAAAGAAAAATAATTTAACACATAATGTTCTTTTAGATGGTGCACTTGTCGTCAGCTGAATGATCCGGACATTTTTGTTTATTTAATTTTTATTCCACGTTGTCCACTGTTTTTTTTAATTAACTGTAATTAGGCACTTAAAACAATCCAACATCAGCAAGAACTTAAAAATATTATTGAAGAATTTATTCAAATTGTCATTGGAACAAAAGAAAAATTTATTTTTACACCTGTCAAAATTCTTTTATAAACGGTAATACTTATATAATTTTAACATCAAAACAGTGAAAACGTATTTTGTGTCACAAATAACTATCATAAAGAGCGGTAACAGTCAAATTGACCAAAACAATTCACTTTTACACCAAATATCCCCAAATTTCCGGGAGCACCATATGAACTAAACCAAATTTTCAAAATCAGAACCAGAAAAAGTTTATCAATATCTCCTTTATTTGCTAAAAACAATACAGAAGAACAATAATTAAAGTGAGGCAATATTAAAGCATTATAGACTAGCTTTCTACTATTTATATCCATATATCTACTATTTATATTGATCCACTAAACATAAACTTTTTTTTGAGACACATTTTATTACCAAAATAAACATTCAGGCCAAAGTGTTAATGTATAATACAATAATCTGATGATTCAACTAAAAAAATATTATGTATTCTTACCCTTTTTCCAAAGATCATTTTCAGACTCCGTAGATATTTTATCACCTTCCAATGCATTGCTCGTGTTTGCTTTTGAAGTTGAAGGCTCATTGTCCTCAACTTCATCCAGATTCCCAGAGGCACTCTTTGTAGAATGTTTCTTACTCTCTTCAGATTTCTTTCCTTTGTGTTTTAATCGCTTCACTTCCCGTTTTTTGGAACGATAGTTTAGCTTCTTTGAACATTCCACGCACAATCCTAGACAAGTATGAATAATTATTATAATTTTTCTATAATATTATACAACAGAAATCGCTGTCGTCCATAAATGTTTGCTGTGACGACTTCTACACTATAAGCATCACCAATCCACAAGGTAAAAAAAATATTAAAAGGTAAAGAAGGTAGCTAGCTGCCAAAACTGGCCAAAACAGTAATTTATATAAAACAAGCTTTTTTTATCATTTGCGGACCTGAAACAAGCCTTCAGAATTATTTGTATATAGAATTCATTAAGAAAAAGCTAAATTGGCAGTGCACAATGGTGTTCTTGTACCGACCCTTATGTATGCAAGCGAAGCATGAAACTGGCAAAAGAAGGATGAAAGTAGAATAAATGCAGTAGAAATGAGATCTCTTAGAAGAATGTGGGATATTCTGTGTATGATAGAGTGTCGAATGAAAATATAAGAAGTGAATGCGGTGCGAATGATGGTGTTATGAACAAAATAATGAAATGATCATTAAGATGGTTTGGACACATGGAAAGAATGAATGAAGAAAGAATGGTAAAAAAAGTATATGTTAACGATGTAAATGGAACTAGAAATAGAATCGGAAGACCGAGGAAAACGTGGCACAATCAAATAAATCAAATATTGAATGTCGGCCACATGAGCGATGAAGCGAGAGAAATATGTTGATGAAGCGAGAGAAATATGTCAGGAAAGGAAAGTGTGTGATGTGATGGTTAGTTAGTTAGTTTTTAGAATTCTTTCATAATATTTATATATTACAATTTAGCATTCAAAGGATTTATTTATACTTAGTAAACATTTTTTTAGCTTCAATTATAGGGATTAATTTGCAGCAAAGTTTATTACCATCTTTGCTAGTTCTTGGGATGCCACTTGGCCCTATTTATGTGGTAGTTTCCTGTTTGTATAAAACAGATTATTAGAACCCAATTACTGTATACTACTTTTTAGCCATTGACTAGGGGACTGATTTGATAGGTAGGTAATCTATCGCCATTTTATTATCATGTGAATTCTACACCAGATCAAAGACAGTGTGACGACAATCACATTGTCATCAATAGGAATCGAACCCGGGATCTTTGGAGTGGCTCATAGCTCTTTGCCACTCTGCCACAAAGGTAGTCAACATATTCAATCAATTATAAAATAATGTGTATATAAAAGTATAAAAATTAAATCAGTATTAATTTATATAAATAAATTGGATGTTTCGTAAAGTGACGTTTTTTATATAATTTTTTATTATTATTCAATGGTAATTTAAAAAATGCTCCATATCTACCCCAAGTGATAGACTACATATTTTGTATGTGGCCTGCAACTGATGCAGTCAACACAGATCAGGACTATTAATTCTCGATCTCAACCCTAATGGGCTTTCTCTTTGCTCTTGAGGTCTGCGAGAAGATTATTCTAGTACAATAATATTTATTTATTTAGGGTAACAAAGAGCGCTTGTAATACATATACGAGGGTAATTCGTATAGTAAGGTTCCCTATGCTGTCAATAAAGATAGCGGCGCGCTGGGAGAAATCTGGCAACACTGGCTGACTCATCAACTCCTCCACTCTCTATCCCTGCCGCTCCCGCCACGCTACACCACTCTGGCCGGCCTGGCAGCCATCGAAGATGGAGCTTCCTATCCCTGTTTCCGCCAGATGCGAAATTCGCACTGTGGCGGCAGAATTTTATGACTTGGGGATACAAAAGTTGGATCATCGTCTGCAAAAGTGTTTTGACAGAAACAGCGATTCTGTAGAAAAATAGAGTAAGTTTTAAGCTTTAAAATGATGTAAAATGCTAAGGAAAACAATAAAGCTGTATATTTTTTTAAAATATGGGAACCTTATTTCATGAATGACCCTCGTATAAAAACACACAGAAACTACAATTATATGCTACGTTTATTATAAGAATTATTATTTTTATTTGTGGTAGCATATAATACAGTACTTGAAGTTAAACTAATTCATACAAAACTAAAGTAACATTATAGTTTCATATACGTTCTATTGAAATATGATTTTCTTACGCAATTTCACAAGAGCATTCTTCCGTTCTCCTTCTTCTTTGTATGCAAAATTAACTTCCCATGACTTCAGAGATTCTTTTTCAGGACATCTCTTGTTGCCACAGTCAAACTGTCCTTTTCCGCTGATTACTTCTTGTTCGGTACGCCATCTCAGTGCAACCTGAATTAAAAACCATTATTTTCAAAACCCTAAAATCTGAAATTTTTTAATTATCTATATCGAAATTGAAAGAACATTTATTATTGGAACATATAAAGGGAATGTCTTGAGTTTAGTATGTACTCGTATATGAAACCCATATCAAGTAAAGTAAATATTGCATTTGTTGGTACACAATGCTTGCTTAAGATAAGATAATTATAATACACCTTTTCATGGTAGTAATTTCTTTCATAATCTATGTATCTAAGTGCGTCATAGATTTAAACTGACTCACCCTAACAAATATATTGAACATGTAGCATCATAGGTCAGGGATTTAATTAAAAAACATGTATGATTATTTTTTAAACATTATTTTTTCACAAAATTGCATTACACTCTTCATAGATGAGAAATCCTTCAGTGCACAATTTTTTTCAGTTTGTATACTGAAGAAGGATGAGAACTATTCAAAACATGTCTGTGAAGAATGTAATAAAGTATTGTAAAAATACAATATTTTTTTAAAGTAGTCCATTGTTTTGGCCGAAACACTACGATACTTCAACATAATTAACTGTTAAAATTTATAACTCTGTTATGACATCACAATTTTCATTATTAACTTTGGTGGCGCGAGCAGCTGTTTCGCCAACTGATGTTGACATCATCAGGTGTTACAAACTTAGTTGCACCTGATGATGCCAACATCGGTTGATGAAACAGCTATCGTGGCATTCAAAAAGTGAATAATAAAAATTGTGATATCATAACAGTGTTATGAATTTCAACAGTTAATTTTTTTTGAGTTATTCAAATGTGAACCCACAACATAAAGTGAAGGTGAATTATAGAAGAGAAAAACATATGTATATCGCACGCTTAATAGTAAACTGACCGATTATGGTTTAGGTCATAATTGAGTTAACATTAGACAGAGGCTTGTGTTAACACTATCCATCTATTTTTCACAATGTTAACGCTATCCATTCGTACGTGTTTTTCGACTGTTTTTGTTAAAACACCAATTCATGTCAGATTGAGCAAAACTTGCTTTTTTGAGTTAAGCCAGTGTTCTATTAAGCGTGCGATATGTTAAATAAAATATTATTTACCTTGTTTTCTTTGTATCTACTCAAATCGCAAATGCAATACTCTTTGAATAATTTATCGTAATACTTTTTAGAGAGTTGTTTTTCCCATGTATCAACCGGGCTATCCTCATCCCAAAGAAACTTGTGGTTCTCCTTAATAATATCAATGTCCCTCTTGTCTCTTGATGCATCTCGGGTCAGAAGTTTGGTTGACCCCTTATTTGTGAGCATATATTCATTGACCAAATGTTTGTGCAGTTCATAAGCTGTGAGGTTCTTGTACTTTGACATTTTGGATAATTCTGAAAATGAAAAAAGTATTACAAATGCCAGAACTAAAATAATATTACTGACGAGTTGAATCTTGACAATAAAAATAGTTTGTTGTAAAAATAACACATTCAATGTTCATAATAATGAAACAGCTTACATGATAACTTATACTGATAAAATGTAGGATGCGTAAAATTACAAAAATTCAAAGATGATTGAATTTTGTCTTGAAGGAAGAATTTTTACAATTAAATTATAATTACATGAATCTGTTATATAATAAGTAGTCATATGCACAAATAAATTGCATTTTCTCATCAAATGTTCTAAAAATTATCTGAAACCAGATAAGACTTATTTTCAATATCTAGATGAAAAAAAAGGTTTTACTGCGTATTAAATAAATAAACAGTAATTAAAACAAACAGAATTGCATTTGCTTATTTATATTTTTGACTTTGAACCATCGTAGATAATGAATTTAAAATTTCTTCTTACCTATGCAGTCAGTGTAAAATTTACTATATTATTCTTACGTTCTCATTATTTGAGAAACAAATATGACTTTAGCAGAGCCTAAATCCTCCTTCGCCCTATTTCAGAGGAGAACCCCAGGCCACACACCTTGCCTTCGCATAAAACAACCACAAAATCATATTTCCAACAGACATAAGAGGAATAGCCATTAGAATTGAATATCTGTATGATAAAAGATCCAAGTCCAAGTTAACCCATAAGTAAATAGATTATAAAAATTTTAAGCTACGAAGAGCAGCAGTGACAGCGCGGTGGGAAAGTGCCCTTAATGAGATCGCAAACTAAAATTTTTTATGATTTTAATTTAATTTAAACAAAGGCAGTGGTTTTGACAATGGAGGGCGAATCTTGATTCATGTTTCACTGAAGACCAATATTTTCTCATAAGCGTAAACTAACGTATAGTACAGGACATGAAATAAAACACAGGCGTCAACAAACAATTCTTTAATAAGAGAAAAATAAATTACATTACGTGATTTTCGCAAACTGTTATACAAAATTCAATCTAATATACTTTATTTTTTTTATGAAGACTTAAATCTAATTGTCATGATTTTGTAACAAAACATTATTGTCAAAATACATTTTTGTTTTATTTGTTTCAATCCCCGACTGGGGGGAGCGAACAATATTATTGTGCATATATTAATTCACTATTTGAATTTAAAATTGTAATTTTCAGTCTTGTACATTATTGTGTGTATTGACATCACTAATTCCTTAGAACACTCTAAAATTACCTTAAATGTTGAGTCATGCATGCATTTGTAAAATTGAATACATACAAAATAAATATGTATATCCTAACACTAGGCTACTCTAACTACACGTGATAAATCTTAGGTATTGTAGTATCAGTATTAGCAGTATCTTTGTTTACTGCAGCAATGGCAGAACCGCTTAGGGCCTAATTTATCCTACCTCACACTCGTCCACTATCCAAGATCAAAACTAGCGGTACAACATACCTGTACACTAGGGCGTGCCCGGCACAACACCGGAAAGAACGGTAGTCCACTGACTAGTGAAGATAATTGGTAACAATCCAATTTGGATTCATTTTTTATGTATACATTTTTGACGTACGGTAAGTAATCCAAGAGAATTGTCAATTTAATGCAATCACAATATTTGGTCATAGCAAAGAGTTAGTCTATTTCGCGAGAATACAAAGAGAACAAATAAATAAATCAAATGTATGAGATACATTCTGGAAACACAAATTAGTACGATATCAAACACGGAATTGAATGAGTATACTATACTCAAAACATATAATTTGTTAATTGAAAATATTGTTAAAAAATTTAGGAACAAAATTTTATTAAAAAAAATAAATAAGATAAAAAAAAAACACAAAAAAAAAATGTAATGAAATTCTTTGTACATCCGTAGAAAAAAACGATTGAGATGACTATTAGTACTTTGGTACAGGACTCTTAAGCCATCGAGTAAAGCTACAAGGCAACTGCGGGTTTAGAATTCTGTTTCCTTAATTAATTATTTTATTTAGCACCTGCTTAAATACAATGACAGGCCTCTCCGTTAACTAGATAAATAATATTTCAAGTATTTGTACAAAACTTGGCACTTTTTGGACAAAATATCAATATCATTACAAACAAGGTATACATTATATAAAATTAGAATTTTTGGTGTGTAAAAACCTTAAAGAGTGTTTCTAATATCAAATAACTAGATTAGTATAACTAGAATAATTAACATTTTCACTACATTTGATGCATCTGTATTAATACGACTCCGTTAAAAGTTTGCAATGAAAAGAAATCAACTTATACATACAAAATACACACTACTAATTTTAACAACACATTAACCCTAAATTCCGTTAAGATTTTTGTGAATTGCTATTTATATTACAATTTAAACTGTAAAGTAAAAACAATCTGAGGAGATAATCATAGAAACAACGCGAAGAGTTTGAATAAATATTTTAAGGATCAACTAATGAATCCTGATTTTCTTTCTCGATAGACTTTCACTATACGCAAGTTAATCTAATGCACTTTTTAATAGTTAAGTATTATATAAATACGAAACAACAAATGCAATATAAATCCATCTGATTGATTCAATTAACTAACCATATTAAAAAATCCCCCATTCAATAACATTGTAGATAAATATTTTATATCATAACTTTCAATTGAAGGCTTGTCCATTTGAACAACATTGTTCAAGAATATACCCTAAATTAGTTAGAACACTTTACATAGAATCATGGCACAAATAGTGATTATTATACTGTTAACCAAACAGTTGCTCGAATCAAAATATCATTTGTTTGATGTATCATACAACAACGAGAGGAACAATAATTATCTTCATTTGTAAGCCTATATGAAAAGTAAACAAATTTTCAATCAGTGAATTCTGCAAGATCAATACTTTTCTTGGATTTTGGATATAGTTAACCGCGGTAAACCTACTGACAATTTATAGGTTATAGGTAACCATCATTGTATCGGGTATAGAAGATACCAGAGAACACGGTTATACCCAATAAATGATTGACTTTGATAATCTACAAATATTTAAACATATTTTTTTGGTATTCATAATGGATATGCCCTATTTACGAATATTTTTTTGGTATTCGTAACGGATATGCCCTAACTTTGGATTTATAATTGAATGCCCATTAATATTACTCAAATTAAATAGTATAGATAGAACATATATGAATGAATGTTGAGGAAGCGAGAGAAATATGTCAGGAAAGAAAAGTGTGGCAGTCCATTCTTTCTGCCTACCCCTTCGGGGAGACGGCGTGATGGTTAGTTAGTTTTTTTAGTTAGATAGAACATTTGTTAAGTGTAAAGAAGTAAAAATATTAGTCACCATAAATAATTTGAAATAGACTGTAGAATTCATTTTGCACTTAAAACAAAATATTGAATGTCGGCCATGTGAGGAGTCAGAGAAATCGACGCGCGTATGCACATTCATACATCGTGTCATGCGACACGATGTATGAATGTTGAGGAACGAGAGAAATATGTCAGGAAAGAAAAGCTTTTTTCTGCCTACCTCTTCGGGAGACGGCGTGATGGTCAGTTAGTTAGTTAGTTTAACAAAATGTTCTTATAGTTGAGAAATTTGATTGATTAATACGAATTAATAGCTTTGAAATAAATAAAGCTAGAAAGTTGAATAAACGGCTTCAGGAAACTATTGTTACTATTGCACAACTATATGTTAGAGTTAGTTAGTTAGTTAGACCAATCGTGGTAACTAAATAATTGTGTTTTCTGTATAAAATACAAAGTTAAACATATTAATTCTGAAATAATGAATAATCAAAGTATGTATTTGCTTAACCAATTAATGGTGTTGGTTAAGTTTTTACATACTTCCATAATGACTAGTGAAATATGTGCTTACAGGGGAGAAAAAAAAATGTAAAAATGTTTTAATAAAAACATTTCTAATCTATACTGACGTGAAGTTAATATACACATACAATTGATAATTTAAATATTCCATTGTTGAAAAGTTTATCACTATTACTCAAACACCGACGGTGCTATGTAATAAATAAATGTAAAGCGGTTTTCATTTTTTAAATGTCGAAAAGCATAAAAGTGTTTTTTTTTTTTACAAAGTTCCCTGGCAAAATATTGCACATTATTTAATGAACATGTGTTTGATCTAATTACCCTATCAATGGAATCACAATTCTGTTTTGTTAAATGTGCAAATTATAGCTTCATCAGTAATAAAAAGGAAATATGAAAATAATTTAATTTAGTCATTTGAGTGGTAGAACGATGTACGACAGAATTTCAAATGTAGAGCAGAAGAAAGTATTATGAGAAGATCACTGCGTTGGTTCAGACATATGGAGCGCATGGATGAATAAAGAATGGTTAAAAAAGTATACATTAATGATGTGAGTAGAGTACAGAGTCGAGGAAGATTGACGAAAACATGGCATGACCAAATTAATTAAATTTTAAAGGTCGGCCATGTTAGAAGTTGGAAGTATGTCACACGGCCGACTGTACGACTGCGGAGGAAGCTAGAGAGGTTTATCAGGATAGAATAGTGTGGCAGTCCATTCTCTCTGCAACCTACACTTGCGAAAAACCGCATGATGGTTTGTTGGCATTGATGAAAAATTAATATATCCTATACTAACTAACCATCACGGCATTTCTCCAGAGGTAGACAGAGAGGATAGACTGCCAAACTGCTCTGTCCTGACATCTCTCCATCTTCTACATTCATACATCGTAACATGAACGTTTGTTGTTTTTTCTGACTTCTAATGTGACCGTCTTTCAGTATTGATTAATTTGATCATGCCATGTTTTTCTTGGCCGTCCTTGGCTTCTTTTTCCATTCACTTGCTGTGTACAATTTTTTAACCACTCTTTCATCCATTGGCTCCATATGTCCAAACCATCTAAGTTTTAATTTTACTTAGGATCTATCCTATACTATTTAAAATAATATATCAGGGCATCCAATATAGTTTTTTTGCATCAAATGTAGTAATAATGTTAAGGAGACGGGTCTACCCGTGAGTCTTCTCGTGCTTCTTCATGTTATCGGAGCGTGTGAAGGCCTTCTCGCAGACTCCGCAGTAGTACGACTTCTGCTTGGTGTGCACGGTCATATGGCGGGAGAGCTCGCTCTTGGTAACAAACTTTTTCTCGCAGACAGTGCAGACATGCTTGCGGACGTTGAGGTGAAACTTCATGTGGATGGAGAGGCTGCTGGACTGAGAGAAGGCCTTCCGACACAGCTCGCACACGAAGGGACGCTCGCCGGTGTGCTTCCGCAAATGGTTCATGAACCCCGTTTTGGTATAATCTTTTTGGCATATGTGACAATAGCTTGACTTAGAATCCAACATTCCTGGAAAATGAGTATTTATATGTTTCCGAAGCTCCCAGTAACTCGTGAACTTTTCTGTGCAAACGTGACAGCCGTGTTTTTTGTCGACTACTATTTTTGGTACGCAAGTGTGGGCTGACAGCTCTTGCTCTGTGGAAAATGTCTGATCGCATTTACTGCAACTATGACTCATCTCGGAATCTGTGGACATGGTCACTTCCAAATAATCATCTATCGATAAGTTATTATCCACCGAATTATCATTGTCTTCGCAGAGGTTTTCTATGTGTTTCGCCCAGTCGACCTTGGAGAAGAACCGGAGGTTGCATGTCGAACAAGACCAGGTATTCTCTTTTTCTGGGGGGTCTACATCCGCGCCGCTGTCGGAACATTTTTCGTTATCGTCGACACTCGATTCCGCGTGGTCCAACACTGCGCTGCCCTCCGAGGTTCCGCTCCGCCCGTTGCCGTTGATGTCGGAGGAAGGCTCGTTGTCACTTTCGTCCTCGATGATTTCGATATCGGAATCTACGTCGATAACGTCCGGTTCTGCATTTTTAATAACACGAAATCCGATTTCGTCGAACCGGAGCAAGTCGACGGAAAGCTTCACCCCCACAATACCCTGAATCGCTTGCCATGAAAGCTCCTGGGGGTTGTTCTGCATACTTTTGTCGGCCCTATTATATCTCACTAGCCTAACCTACAAAAGTACTAAACATTAGTTTACGCTCGGGAGAATAAGTAAATTCGATAAATATAGTTTAAACACACTTATATACACAAAATTACCTTAAAATTAGAGTATTTCGAAAGCCTTTATCAAAAATAAATAGATGACATCTATTTTCTAATCTAAAAATATTACTTGTGTTGCCTGAGGGAAAAACGCCCTATGCGCATTTTCCTCAAACAAAAACTTTTTTGTCCAATAAGTAAGAACTGGTAACCCTAAATTTTACATTTTAAAAGCATTTTTAGGGCAAATTGTATTTTTTTTTAAACAAAAAAATGCAAGAAGCAATATTTCAGATTTTTTCAATACATATCTAGTTGACGAAGACTTCTTTACAATAAACCATATTTTTTTAATTTACCTGACTATGTAATTTGTGCATTTTTTAGCCATTAGTATTTTTGTTTTGCCTTTGACTTGACAGATGTTCAAAAATGTTGGAAGTTCAAATGTCGAAAGTACCTCCGAAAATAGATTCTTTGGAATCACTAGGCCCTTTCATCGCGAGCCATGATAATTCAGAAAATTTGGTGTATTTTAATACCATACCAGATGTTTGTAAAGAAGAGCCGTGCCTTTTGGGGGTTGATGAAGCTGGAAGAGGACCAGTATTAGGTTAGTTTATTTTGGCGCCTTATTTCATGGAACGAATTCTCGGCATTTACATTTATTAAATCCTTTTTTTAATTCCTCAGGACCCATGGTATATGGAATAGCTTATTGTCCCATTTCAAAACCTGATATTCTAAAAGATTTGGGATGCGCCGATTCGAAGAGTTTGACGGAAGAGAAGAGGGAGACGATTTTTAACAAGATGGCCCAAGACGAAACGTCAACATCGCTCGTGGGGTGGGCAGTTGATATTATTTCGCCAAACTTTATTTGCAACAGCATGTTTCGTCGCTCCAAGTCATCGCTAAATGAGGTAGAGTTAAATAATTGCGTAGATTTTCATAGTTGGTAGCAACAACAACAACAAACCGTCACGCCGTTTCCCCGCAGGGGTAGGCATAGAGAATGGACCGCCACACTACTCTATCCTGACATACCTCTCTAGCTTCCTCCACATTCTTACAGCGAGTCATACATGCACGTCGATTCTTCCGGCTTCTGACATGACCAACCTTTAAAATTTGATTAATTTGGTCATGCCATGTTTTCCTCGGTCTGCCTCGACTCCGTACTTCATTTACATCGTTAACGTATACTTTTTAACCATTCTTTCTTCACCCATGCGCTCCATATGTCCGAACCAACGCAGCGATCTTTTCATAATTTTGTTCTTAATACCCTCTTTCGCTCTACATTCATTTCTAATATCAGCATTTGAGATTCTGTCGTATATCGTTCTACCACACATACGTCATAGGGACCTCATTTCTACCGCATTTATTCTGCTCTCATCTTTCTTCTGCTAGTTCCATGCTTCGCTTCCATACATAAGGGTTGGAACCAGAACTCCATTGTGTACGGCCGTTTTCGCTTTCATTGATAAATTCTTGTTTCCAATAACTATTTTTAAAGTCAACCCTTCTTTCAACATCACTGTCCGTTCGGCCATCCGCTGTGAAGATGCTAACTAAATACACAAATTACCTCACTTGCTCCAAGTTCTCTTCATTCACACTTATATTACAAACTGTCATATGCTGTTCCCTTTCAAAACCTAACACCTTTGACTTTCCGACATTCATCATTAAATCGTTCGACTTGCATACCTCATACATTCTCGACACCAAGACTTGTAATTAGTTGGTAGCAATATGTTTTTTGGGATCTTGGGAAAATCCGTGTGACTCGTCTTTCTCGACCGACGTTTTGGAGATCGTTGCAGTCTCCATCTCAGTTATAAACTACCCCGAAGACGAGAACTACAGAGTTTCGTGGATTTTCCTAAGATCCCAAAAAACATGAGGTAGAGTTTATTTTTATTTGAGTGGTAAAATATTGAAAATAAAATCATTAATATTGTTGAGTATGTTAAATGCTTGTGTTCTTTTTATTATATTTTTAGGTGTCTATGAATTCTGCAATCAATCTTATTAAGCAAGCTGCTGAGAAAGGTGTGAATATTGCTGAAGTGTATGTGGACACTGTAGGACCTCCCGAAAAGTATCAAGCAAAGTTGTCTGCTATATTTCCAGATTATAAAATTACGGTGAAGAACTATTTTTATTAAACTATTTTAATTTTAGAAAAACTTAAGGCGTTAACACTGTGGAATAATTACGAATTCTTTATGAATTAAAACAGTTTTTTTCACTTTTGAGTTTATTTTACTCGATATGTTTCGAAGTCTTTACACTTTGATCATCGGTATAACGCTATAAACTCTACGAACAAACGTTTATATCCACACTCTGTCCCATCCTCACCATATCTGTTTGAAATAATTTTATGATAGGCCATAAAACCATGTACCATATTTTGCTCTGTTTTGTGAGATTGGGACATAGAAATGGATTAAAATTAAACTGGATTAAATGTGGCTTAGATACCCTTTAGTAGGGCTACTTACCTAGATAGTAGGGCTACGATGGGGTATGTTTTGCTGGAAAGCATGCCTCTACAAAATGTCGTAAGGCGCCATGTTGCATTTACAACAGCAACACTACTATCAAGTCCAACTCTCTAGCGCCCACGAGAGGTCTTTTAAAGACCCTGCGAACCCCGGGCAATGTGGCACATATTACTTAGTGCCATAGCAGATAGAGAGAGGACGAATGGCGAGCTTCCAGCGCCATAAAACTGGATACATCCAGCCAAGGGAAGTTAGCCCCGACAGAAAATCCTCCAGAGAAGGCAAGGGGATACCTCTCTGGATCTTTTTCCCCAGGTTATCACTTGATAGTCAACGTTAGGGCGACCTGACAGGACACAGAGAGAGATACCCTTTTGCATTTTTTTCTGGAATGGTTAATTCTCCAGCTAATGTAAGACCCACGTGGATGGGGCGGGCCTAGCGATTGTATAAACGAAGCTGACGAAGGGGCGCCACTGCGTCCAATAACAGCTTCTAAACAACCAGCACTGACACTTCTTTCGATGTCTTTCTCCATTTTTCCATATCTTGTAAACATGCTTCCCAGATAAATAAATTCGGTAACTTGCACCAGTTTCTCACCGCTCACACTTATGTCACAATTTGTCATACATTCTTATTTTTCAAATAGCATCACTTTAGAGTTGGACACATTCATTACAGGGTCACTCTTATTGCATGCTTCATGTATTATTTTGATTGGAGAAGGAATTTGAATATAAGTTTTTGTCAATCCATGTGCTTACATTGATAATTATCAAATCAAATCAGTTTATTTACTCAAAAGACATTACAAACAGCATTAATGTTTAAGACATACAACATTATACCAGGAATGCATTAGAGATGGTTCGACATTAAGGATACAAGATATTCTCTAAAGTCAAGAGTATTTGTCTTCTGAACTTACCTTCACTAATGAAAGACGTCGATCTCCGAGGAGACCGCGTTCAGCAGACTAATTGCTCTTCCCACCGGGTCACCAGAGGCAGATTGGTTCTGGCGGCCGGTAGCTAAAACAATCTGTGCTGTCGCTGTCGGAGATATCTATCAGGAACAAAAATACAAATATCCTCATCATCCTTCAGCACGGCTGAGTTCTCGAAATATACCCTGATCTAAAGAAATGGGTTATGAGTTGCCCATCTATTTGAAGCTGCAGTGAATTGGTCCCGAGCATTCCCAAAAGAAATGTAATATAATTATATTATAATATACACATTTCAGGTTGCAAAGAAAGCTGACTCCACCTATCCCATTGTCTCTGCAGCCAGTATAGCTGCTAAAGTGTCTAGGGATCATGCTCTGAAAGTGTGGAAATTCCAGGAAGGCTTGGAGACTACACAAGAAAATTTTGGCAGTGGTTATCCAGGAGGTACAAATTAATATTTACCTGTATAAACTTTTTAACCCCCATTGTGCGGCTGACTTCACTTGCAGTAAAAAAATATATGTTGAATTCCGGCTGGACTACATTAGCAGCTCAGATGGTCTCAGTTCATTATAATATTACACACAATTTAGTAAGCATTTTTATTTTATATCATTGTATTTTATATTATTTGTTTTAGATTTATTTTGTAGACGTTGAACGATCGAAGTGTTAAAGTGTGGCAGTCCATTCTTTCTGTCTACTTTTTTGGAGAGACGGTGTGATGGTTAGTTAGTTTCAATTTAGTAATAAGAAACTAAAGTAAAATGGTTATATAGGGTTTTGAGTGCTCGAACTTTGAAATTAACCGTCGCGTTGCCATGTGGTCAATTGAGTTTCCACTGCCAATTTAAAGTTGATTTTCTTAAAACCTATGGACCCTAATATTATAAAAAAATTGTAATCCTCCATTGAAGTGTTCTCAATATTTCGTAATAAAAAAAAGCAAAAAATTACTTCCTTCATCCCAAAAAAAAATATTTTCTAAGACTGCCCTCACCTTCATTCGTGTTAAGGTAGAATTTGTTTTGCTAATATTTACAACTTTATCAAAAGTGACAAATACTTACTCGCTGTTTTGAACGTATTATAAATTATATGTTTGGCCTTTTCAATAGGTACGTAATAATACCGACTGGATGGAAACGCAGCACGCAACTTAATAATATCAGAACTGTGAAAATATTAACACTTTACCAAAAGGGACAAATATTAATACGTACTCGTTGTCTTGAACGTAGTATACATTTTGCCTAGGTGCCTTTATCATACGTAAAATCTCGTAAGCGCCCGCCCGGCGCGCGCGGCGGGGCGAGACAAGTTTATACTTGGTGTCCAGTTGCTCGTATGCTGTGACGCATTCCATATCAGAAATCGCATGGTTCCAGAAAAAAATTAATAATGATATGTTTTTCAAATAATCCATGTATGTTATAGATATCGATCTATTCCTAATGAAATTCCCTACAAGATGACATAAATTAAATTTTGATTCATCGAGTCATATGCTTGATATTTAGATAAAATTAGCGGTAAACTGAATTTACCACATGGGAGCGAGCGTTTTGTTTTGAACACGGTACGTTAAGGGTTAAATAAAACAACTGTCAAAGCGATATTGCCACAATTTTTTTTTAAATTTTAAAGGACAAATAGCTGCCGTGGCTTCACTGCAGGTAATGTATCCTGGTGGTCAAAGGGTTTTTCAATAGACACTCAAACTTTGACAGCGTATAGCGGCCATTTTGGTAAAGCGATAGCTGTCAAATTTGACAAGAATACTATTTTAGTTTTGACATTTTACCATGGAACGCTACACGTTCCAATAACACGTTGAAATTGTTAAAATTGATTATCAAAGTCAGTGCTCTTTTTGCAATTTATGGCATTCATGGCCGTCCTGCAGAGTCCACAATATGTCGTTTAATGCATAAATTTGAGACTCTTGTGGCTTAGACTGGATGATATGGATACCGAGAACAGGACGCCACGATGGACATTCTGCACAAGCAATTAAAAATGGAGCGTCCCTATTGAACTACCCATTACATTCAAATATGAGAATTGAGTTTGAAACCATTTTTTTGGACTGCAAAAGTATTCAGCTAGAGCAGTGGTTCCCAAACTCGTTTGTCCCGTGGATCCCAGACCCCCTACTTTCGTTATATTTTTTATACAAATTCACCTATAACTATAAAATGAGTTTTTGAAGCTGAGACATAGGAAAATTAGGCCAATAGAAAAAAGAATCTGGAATTCGTTGTCGACCTTTTTCTTTTTTTGCTCATTCGTGATCTGATTTCCCGCACAGACCTCCTGACATTGTTCAGGGACCCCCAAATCAATTTAAATTTTCCACGGGCCCCCTGAATTATCCGAGGGACCCTTGGGGGGGGGGGGGGACCACTTTGTGAACCACTGAGCTAGAGTATAGGGGTTAAACTATCCTCAAAATTAATATAAGCGTTAATCGAATACGTCAGACGCAGTCTTCGTATAATGATGAACGCACGAAGATTTATTAGTTACATTTAATATCATCGAAAACTAGAAGTTTTTAAGTTAGGACATTGCATAAAATTAAAAAAAAAAATACATTTCCATCAATACTATACCATTTATGTTTATAATATAATATTTAATATGAAGTTTACATTGTTTAAGAAACAAATAAATTTTCATCTGTTTTAATTATTTTGCAGACCCTGTTACAAAGAAGTTCTTGAGGGAAAACATCGACCCCGTATTTGGGTATCCACAGCTAGTCAGATTCAGCTGGTCTACAGCCGAGACAGCCCTGCAGGGAGTGGCGTACAATGTCTCCTGGGACGATGAAGATGAAGAAGACCCAAAGAAAAAGAAGGCTGCTGCTGGAATGAAGCGAATAAGTTCATTTTTTTCTGCCAACGGAGATGCCCAAAATGGCAACAAAAAGAAAAAAACACCGCATCCATTCTTCGCAGATAGACATTTACAGGTTGGTTCTATTTTTTAATGAAAATATATCATGTATGTGTTTTTAAATTTGCAAGATTGTATAGTAATAAAAGTAATTTTTAAAAAATAAATATATTTTGTATTATTTTTTATTGACCTACAACTTTTTTTTAACATATTCGTTGTAATTTTCTTTAATTAGACTCAGTACTTACTTCCTATGGCCATACAACTCTTGAAGAGTTTTAGCCTTCTTCATAATTGTTTTCCAAGCTCCTCGATCCTGCGCCTTTTGCTCCCAGCAGTCCAATTTGCCCAACCTAGTCAGATCAGCCAGAACATTGTCCATTAGGCGCTGTCTAGGCATTCCTAGAGGTCTTACTCCGGGCGGTCTCGTTGCGTACAGGGTCTTGATTCCTCTGGTGTCTCTGGTTTGGCGTACATGCGCAATTCATGCTAGGTGTCCGGCTTTCATGGTGCTCGTTATAAGAGGCTGCTGGGTCATCGTACGGATCTCTTTGATACTTGGGTTCAGTAAAAATGTAATTTAGTGGATTTAATTCTGAAGTTAGGTTGATTGAAATATTTTCATATGGTTTATACAGAGAAAGCAAGGGGAAACCATTCTGGATATCATTCCCCAGGTCATCATTATTATTATTATTTTGTTGAATCACTCTTTTCATCATTACAGCGCGAACCAAATTTATTTAGAGGCATTGGCGGTACGTCCATACAAGCCGAGAAGCCGGGCTTGCCTTAAAAAATCTATATTAAAACAATGTTTTTGCGCGTTTGAGCCGTCTATGAATAAAAAAATGTTGTGAATTTCGCGCGAGGGCGATTTAAATCGTTGAGTTAGAAATGACTCCGCCGACATGCGCAAAAATACCACTGCCATGCGAGTATGTTTTGTCTCAGTCATATGCGCTGTATTTTATTTCACTCACATATGTACCGAAGGTGAGACGCCCACGAAATTGCCTACGTCCACATGTTTTCGATGGGCTTGCAAAATGTAATAGGGTCTTTGTCGCACTTATGTATTTTCGGCTTGTAATCATATAGCTAGGTGCATATATACCAGAAGATATCTACAATTTTTGTGTGGATTTGAAGCCGGGCTCTATCACTATGAAGTATGTTACTGTGCAACGAACTTCATTTATGTTGTCAGAATGTTATCGGCCATTAACATCATGTACAGAAATGTTATGAAAAGAAAGATTTTGTGATTTATTTATAATTCTTTGGCTTGCCTTACTGGTTGACCCTAGGCATGCCACAGGGTAGAGGGTATAGCTATTATATTAATTCTCATAACATGTGATGGGTAACTAATCTATTGCCATTTTATTGTCATGTGAATTCTTCACCAGACCAAAGACAGTGTGCCAATCACATTGCTATCTCCTGGAATCGAACCCGAAACCTAAGGCAGTCGAAGCACCACTCGGCCTCGAAGGTCGTCATTATGAAGAGGAATAAATTATTCTCAAGTGATGTCAACGTCAGAAGGACCTGACATGACACTTTAATTTATAAAAAATGTTATGAAATGTGGTAATTCGGTATATTTATTTTTTCTTCGCAAAATGGCGTTGAATTTATAAAATCATTTAATATTTTTTAATGAAAAGCGCAAATAATTTCAATTAATTGCTATGAACCGGGTGGTGGTCTAGGGGATAGATCGCTTGACTCCTGATCCAGGGGACTTTTGGGTTCGAACCTGGACACAACCAGATTCCTTCTTCATAATAATGAGCTATTTTCTGCTCATATTGAAGATTGTAAAATAAATTCAAATATCATTGACATAAATCCATAGAATGTTAAGTAAGTACATACATATGACTTGCTATTTTCAATGCATGTATTGTACTGGCAACATCAAGGAGATCACAGTATATTCAAATTTCGAAACCATTCTTTACCATAATGTGATGCATATTAAAAGGTAGGAACCTGTCTATTGAAGATGATCAGTATAAAATTAACAGTAGGTACCCACATGTGGGGGAGCAATGGCCTTCGGGCTGGTACTTCCGAAAAGACAATATCCAAGATCCAAGAAGTAGGTACCTAAAAAAAAATTTTCACTCCCTATTCTCAAATGAAATTGAAATCATACCAAAGGAAATAAAATTACTGCAGGGATCAGATTTCTCCTTAAAAGAAATTTCCATAGATTAAGTCTGATTTTATTATTCCGTTACACCGCGTGCATACATTATCGCAGCTATGTCTTATATTTGAATATGTAAATTATGCATTTTTAACTTGGTCGTAAATAGCTACGAAATACATTTTAATGCCATGTCTTGAAAGTAGTACTTTGCAAGCGTGGACGCAAAATTCCATTGAATATTAATTATTGATTTATTGCCTAAATATATAATATTTAAAACACGCATTTGATGCTTCAACTCAGAACAAAACACCAAACCAGGAACATATAGACATATTCGACGCAAAGGAGCAATAATGATACTTAAGGGGGTGTTCTAGTGTAGAAAATTTAAAAAATCTATTTTTATTTTTTGCATATTATTAAAGTTTAGACCCTAAGAGGATTTTCTGATTTGCTGAATATTTTCGAAGCAATTTTCTTTTTCTTGAAGCACCGACTAAATCGGTCCGGCCGGACAAATGAACGATAGACCGCAGGCAAACTTTGATTACATGGAAAAAGTCCACATTATGAAAATCATTAAAAATCGACTTCATGGAAGGTCGAAAATTGTATGAGGCTGGGATCTCTGGTTGAGAAAATGTAAGTATATCACTCCATTAAACGACTTAGATCGCGCGAAACTCGACTCCAAACTTTAAACGCGTTTTTCCAAAACTTACTTTTTTCGATACGGTTGACATGAAATCCCAAGTTTTAATTTACCGATTTACATGAAAATTTGCACAGAGCTTCTTTATGTGTGTATAGAGTAATGTGGCGGTCCTTTCTCTCTGCCTACCCTTCCGGGGAAACGGCGTAATAGTTTGTTGTTGTTATCCCAGAAGTATCATTTTGCTTTAACATTGAATATAACGGTAATTTCACATTTTTATATTTATAACGATTTTTAATAATAATTTAAATATTTTGTTCCCATTGATATTATTTTTAACTCCTAAAAATATTACTTTACTCTTGTTTAAGTTAAGTTTTTCTTTGCTTTAGACTCATTAGCGCGTACTATTAATTTATTCTTCTAAGAATTTATATTTGTGGTAGCATGTAATTGACATTTTTTATTTATTGTTTCTATGTTTTTTTATGCGTAGGTATACCTATTATTCGCGCGATTTGTTACTCCAAATTAATAAATAAATATTTCTGACGCCATTTTTTGCTCTAAGCATCGGTTTAAATATAAGATATTATTTTTTTCCATATTCACAATCACTTCATGTTTCGGATTCACATTTGAATAATCTTTGAAACTTTGCATCACAACACATTATTATAATTCAACACAAACATGTTTCGGGACACAGAAGACTTTCATCCGTGTAAATAATACAAAATATTTGCGTATATTCTCAATAAATATTATATATTCATGAAATAAAATAAAAAATGTATTATATTTAGTACCTATATACGTTTTGTACAACAAAATAGAATATAATTATATTTTGTCAATATTTAGATACACTGATGAATGACTTCTGTGTCTCGAAACATTGTGTGTGTTTAATTATAATAATGTGTTGTGCTACAAAATTCAAAAGATTATTCACACAAGACGATATTCTTGCTGCATATTTGAAATCGTTGTCAAACCTGGTTCATTGTACCGATTGAACAGTACCTGATATGAACGAACACTTTCTGAGTTGATACATCCTGAAATGTGGATTGAATCGATGAATCATTTGCAGAAGTAACTGTAACCGGCGGTGGCGGTGGCATGTGTGTTACTGGGTTCCGGCCTTAGCAGAGGACGAAATTCAGATCGGAAGGTTCCGTAAACGTCCAAGAAATGAGCCCCGCGCCAAGCGAGACCTAATTATTCACTATTTTGTTGGTCAGCGATTAGTATTCCCGGTGTACCCCCGGCAACATATTCCTCATTTGAATTCGTTATGCTGCAGTGGAGGCGGCAATCATTTCAATTAACTCACGAAAGCAAAGCTGATATAAAAAAAATCTTGTTATTAATATGTATTCAAGCAATATAATTAATGGCGAAAATGGAAAGACGACTACATAAATAATGAAATCAATTTTCTAAAGATGTTTAAGACTGGTGTCAATTTAGAAATGCTGAAATAGTATTTCTATGAATCATTTGCAAATTTACTCTAGTTAAAAGGGTGATTTTAACCTGCGTCATTTTGTGAAATATTGCTGTGTTATGTGATCAAATCAAATCAAATCAAATCAGTTTATTAACTCAAAAGGCATTATAAACAGCAAAATGTTTAAGGCATCTTTTGATTATACGTAAAATATTATAAAAATACAACAAAATACCAGGAACGCATTAGAGATGAACGTACCTTCACTAATAAGAAAGACGTCGATCTCCGAGGAGATCGCGTTCAGCAGACTAATTGCTCTTCCCACCGGTGTCACCAGAGGCAGATTAGTTCTGGTGGCCGGTAGGTAAAACAATCTGTGCTGTCGCTGCCGGAGAAATCTATCAGGGACAAAAAGACCAACACCCTCTAGCACAGCCGAGTTCTCGAAATATCCCCTGATTAATTTAAAGAAATGGGTAATGAGATGCCCATCTCTTCGAAGCTGTAAAGATTTGGTTCCAAGCATTCCTAAAAGAAATGCCGTGTGATAGAGCCACGTATAACTACCATACTTCCTCAAGTAGAGATACCTCAGAATTTTTTTCTGAACCCTCTCCAGCATAACGGAATATCTCGCCTCGTGAGGACTACATATCACAGAACCACTTTCGAGTCTGCTCCGAACCAACGCGTTATATAGGACTCTGAGCAAATTGGGATCTCTGAAAACTCTTCCGGTTCGAATGATGAAGCCCAACACCCTGATGTTTACGTACTTAAACGTAATATGATTAACACGTCCTAGCAGCAAAATGTGTCCATAAACTAAAAATCACACAATGATCCACGGATAGGTAAATGCCCGGCGTGAGTCTCCGGGACAAAATAAGAAATGAAGATATAAGACTCCTAACGTGTGATTGTCACACTGCCTATGGTCTGGTGAAGAATTCACGTGACATTAAAATTACGATAGATTGGCTACCTATTACATGTCATAAGAATCAATATAATACTTAAAATAAATTGTATACAGTAATTGGGTTCAAAAGAAGGTCCATGTTTCCTGTCCTGTTGATATTATATTTTTGTGGATTTTTTAAAATCGTTTTCACGCACGTCACTGATTTCTGGAAACAATCGAACATCTTCCGATAATCGCCCGGCTTCTAAATATCGTGGTTAAATGTTCAAGTAATTGAACAAGTTCAGCCGTGTCAGCGTCTGGTCGTGCACATTGTCATACGAGTTGATGGATGTCAGAACTGTGAAACCTATTCTAATTCCTCCAAGTGGATAGTGCTGTGTCGTTTGTGTGGTAATTTTATTATTTCTGCATGCAAATAATTACACTCAAAATCTAAATAATCCCATCTGGTTACCTCAAATTTATCCAAATCGATATTGCTAACAATGAAAACCACATTCACACGCGGAGGACTTCTTCTATTCTGAAAATAATAATAAATTAATTTAAAAAAAATATATATTCATAAATAATCAGTGATTTACTATTGATATTGTATTAAAAGTTGTTCGTAAAATATTTCAATATAATAATGTAATCATTTGTATAAAAAAACAAATGAAATTGCGTATTTTTAAAGTGTAAAAGCAATTATGTTACAATTAAAAGTTTTTAGTGATTTTTTAAAACATCACGCCGTCTTCTCGAAGGGGTAGGCAGAAATAATTTACCGCTACACTGTTTTTTCCTGACATACTTCTATCGATTCCTCGACATTCATAAATAGTGTCATGCACGCGCGTCGATTTCTCGGACTCCTTGCGTTGACGACAATCAATATTTGATTTATTTCATTATTTGAGGCAGCCAAAGCAAAAGTGGATGGCCAATATTGAGTTAACTATGGGAATGTGTCTAAACCTTGTGTTTCTTCGATTCAAAAACGGACTTAATTTAGTTCTAACAATATTCTTTAGGTGGGGGTGTTTTGTTTTTGTTTTTGCATTTAAATATTTAAAAATATTCGTGGGTTAATATAAAAAACATCATGTGAGTTAGTTCACTTTTGCTTTGACTGCCTCATTTGATCGTGTGTTTTCCTCGATCTTTCGCTATTTCTAGTTCCGTTTGCAACGTTCACATATACTTTCTTTACCATATTTTCTTCATTCATTCTTTCCATGTGTCTAAATCATCTAACTTTGTTCACATTACTTTCATTCGCACTGCATTCGCTTCTTATATTATTATTGATTTTTTAAATACTTATATGATTTTGAAAATCTGTTTTAGTTCACAATAATACAAAAATGAAAACAATTAAAACCGTTTTCGTTTTCTTCCTTTTTGGAATACAATTTTTCATAAACAATGCTGAGGATGTCGTTTTAACAAACATCACAGAAATAAGTAATGATAGTCCGAGACTAGTGCAAGATTCGTATCTGACTGCTTATTCTAATTCAAGAAAGGGTGAAACGAATCCTGATAGAACGTCAGTTGTGTATGTGACGGCAGCGAATCAAAACACAAACAAAACAGTTCAAACTGTCAGTGTTAAAGCACCTGTAGTCAATCAAAACGCAAATAAAAATGTTTATTCAACAGCAAATAAAGTGAGTCATCCACAAACAGCAATTAAAACCAATAACGTTAGAAGGGAAGACAATAATTATGTGACAGGGCCTTATGCTGAACCTACGAGCTTCAGTGCATTCTCTTCGACCGATTCACAAAATGGCTATAACAGTTATCACAATCCTAGCTATTCAGATTATAATTCTTACCCTGAAAACAATTATTTTCCACAAGGGAATACATATAAATACGGTGCACCTAATTATAATGTGAAACCGAGTTACGGACCGCCTCATCATTACGCTCCTTCCAACTATGGAAACGGACCGACATCTCCGACATACGGACCGACATCTCCGACATACGGACCGCCTCCAAAACCAGTGTACGGAGTGCCTTATGGGATCCCTTCGTTCTTCGATAAATTCAAATTGAAACTCGACTTGCTGACATTGGCTAAGGTCATACTGAAGTTGATCATTTTCAAAAAGATTGTGAAATTTATCGCCATCATTTGTCTGTTGCTGTTTATACCAAAGTTGATACACGTTAAGAAAGGAAAGGACGAAGACGATGATGAATACGATGAACGAAAATTACAGTTCAATGTTGAAGGTAAGACAATTTTTATTAAATTAATATTTTTCTACTTATTGAAAGTTAAGGCATTAACACTGTGGAATTCCATAGTAATCTACTTTGGGAATTAATTAAACATTGTTTTGTTTAGAATTTAAATTCTATAAAAAAACAGACATTTGGCAAAAAAGTGGCGTATACAAAATTAAATATAAAGACTGTGATGCTTTTTACATAGGCAAAACAGGACGAAACTTTAAAACACGTATCAATGAACATAAACAAGCTTTCACCAAACATTCTGTTTTTTCTGAGATGGCTAACCATTGTATTAAATTTGACCATAGTTTCGATAAAAATGACACAAAATTTCTACACACAGCTAATAATAACGATAAATTAAACAAACTTGAAAATTTGGAAATCCTCAAGTCGGTGAAATTGGATGAAAATATAATAAATAATCAGATTCCTCCTTTTACTCCGTTCTCCTTAAATACTTTGCCTACATTTAATCTCCCAAGCTCCCATTCCCAAACAAATGCAAATTAATCATTTATTTATTTATATCTATATAAATTATATCTTTTCAAATGTATTTTTTCTTAATTATATTATCATCATGTATTATTATTATTTAATGTTATTTTGAATTTTTGTATCGAATTTTAAATGCGTTTTTTATTAGTCTTTCTTTGTTTAGTTTTTGTTATATTTTTTACACCTGAAGATGGAGGTATCCTCTGAAATATGTCGTGTATTTTAATATATATTTTTTTAAAAGTGGTCTAAACAATGTTTAATTAATTCCCAAAGCAATTTTAATCTTTTTTATTGTTTCTTGAAAAATGATGTAAAACTCCATATTAAATAACTTATTGAACGCTAATGCATTAACACTGTGGAATTCCATAGTAATATTATAAGAAAATTGAAAATAACTATGTTTAATCTACAAAATATTAAATAAAACACGACATGTTTCGGAGGATTCTATTTTAATACACTTTGGAATTTAAAAATAACGCTGTTTATTTTTCACTTCAATATTAAATATCACGACAAGTTTCGGAGTAGACCTCCATCTTCAGGTGTAAAAATATAATAAAAACTCAACAATGAAAGACTAACATAAAAAAACGCATTTAAAATTCGATACAATAATATCAATTTAAAAATGAATCTGGGCTATTTGTTATAAGTACTAATAATAATTTTTTTATCAGTAAGACCCAATCAATAATATTAAATAATAATAATACATGATGATAATATAAAAAATATATATAAAATTGTAATTTAGAAAAAAACGTACATTTGAAAAGACGTAATTTATATATAATAGAAATTAATTAATGATAAATTTGCAATCTGATTATTAATTATATTTTCACCCAATTTCACAGACTTGAGGATTTATAAATTTTCAAGTTTGTTTAATTAAGTTTTCATTCGTATTAAATATTTAATTTGTAACGTTTTATAAATTTTTCTTAACAAAGGAAAACAAGTTAGCATTCTTGTTAATCATTTACTAAAAATAAAAATAAAATCTTACAAGTTCATTGTAAATAAAACAAAATCATTGATTAAAGCATCGTTTTCTGTAATTATTCATTTAAATGTCGTATTTTTATAAAGTTTGTGAGATAACCGTTTCCATCTTTCGGAAAATTGACATTATCAATGACAATTATTTAAATAACTTTCGTTATGTTCGCAATGGAGAAATAAAAAAACTTACTAATGTAGACTAATTCTGAAACGTATTTTTGCTGTTATTTGGAGAATAAATTTAATTATGGTCAATAATCTAGTGCAGTTACATAAATAATATGTAATATCTTACAGAATTGTGTTAGAAATTACAAAGCGAAATTAATTTTATTTAAACCTTTAAATAGTCAATAAATCTAAATATTATGTTGTTTTTTAGATAATGAAAATACTGTTTTTTTAAATAAATAAAAATCCTATGTAATATGTATTTAGTTTTATTCCACTTGACTTAGTGAGTAGATTATGTAAGTGGAATAAAACAAAATAAAATAAGGGTTGGGGCAGGCAACAAAGTGAATGGTGCACTTAAAGTTGTCATCGCAAACAAAAACCCATCCAAAAAAGCTATAATATATATACAGTGCACAATGGTGTTCTACCGACCCTTATGTACGGAAGCGAAGCATGGAACTGGCAAAAGAAGGATGAAAGTAGAATAAATGCAGTAGAAATGAGATCTCTTAGACGAATGTGTGGATACTCTGTGTATTATAGGGTATCAACAAAATAACGAAAGGATCATTAGATGGTTTGGACACATGGAAAGAATGAATGAAAAAATAATGGTTAAAAATATATGTTAACGATGTAAATGGAACTAGAAATAGAGGAAGACAGAGGAAAACGTGTCACGATCAAATAAATCAAATATTAAATGTCGGTCAGGTGAGAAGTCAGAGAAATCGGCGCGCGTTCATGACACGATGTAAGAATGTTGAGGAATCGGGAGAAATATGTCAGGAAAGAAAAGTGTGGTAGTCCATTCTTTCTGCCTACCCCCTCGGGGAGACGGCGTGATGGTTAGTTAGTTAGTTAATAAATTCAGATTACAAATATTTATTTATTTTTATTATCACTGATGAACTTTTACCAAGAAATTTCAATTAACCACATTAATGCTTTCTCTAGACATAGCATCAATAACCATTAAACTACAGTTATTATATAATATTATATATTAAGTAGGCTATCTGAGGGTTTGAATGGATGGTTAGGGCCGTGGGGGGACATACCGTGCTGGAAGGTATGTGTACCAGTAAATGCCATGAAACGTCATAGTTGCATAACATCAGCAACACTACCATCTAGTCCGACTCTCTGGCGTCCACGTGTGATCTTTTTGATCCCGCAAACCCTGGGTGTGGCATATTGGACTACTAGTATGCTGATGTGCCACAGCTAACAGAGAGAGAGCGAATGGCGATTTTCGGCGCCACAAAACCGGTCACCCCCAGCTAAGGGAAGGAACACCCCAACAGTAAAACCCTGATCCTCTTAGTAAGGGGTTGGGCGTTAGGCCAACAACCCAACCTTTTAAAACAACCAACGTTACGAACACTTCAAGAAATTCGTTTCTTGGAGGAGGCTGAGACCCACCGAGGGTTATAGCGCCGGAAGAAAAAAAAAGGCTACCTTAGGAGTCGGAGAAATCGACGTATGAATGTTGAGGAAGCCCGAGAAGTATGTCAGGAAAAAACAGTGTGGTGGTCCATTATTTCTGTCTACCCCTTCAGAGACCAGTTGATGGTTATTAAATTAGTTACTTAAGTAATACATTAATAATTTCTTCTATATTTGCCATTACTTTGTATTGCGGATTCACATTTGAAAACATTGTATTTTCACAACACTTTTTTGCACTTTTCACAAACATGTTTTGGGACGACACAGAAGCCCTTCCTCAGTGTAGACATTTAAAAAAAATTACACTGAGAAGGGCTTTTGTGTCCATGCTTGTGAAAAGTTCAACAAAGTGTTGTGAAAATATCTATTTTTGGGTAAATACAATTTTTACTCCTTTTTGTAATAGCGAAATGTTTTTATTTTATTTTAGGAAGGACCGATCAGAGCTTAAACACTTTGTACGCTTTTGTTCAGCACGCCATAGACACATATTCCCGTCAACAGATGGGATGCGAGGATGTCGGGTGTCGTATGAAAAATGTTCTGGACACAGTAGACGAAGAATATGACTTTACGGGGTATGTATATTTAAATTCGATTGATCTCTGGAAAAAAATCCAATTATTTTTGTTCCAAATTTGATTTGAATGCACGTATAACGAAACACGACTATTTCACACCAAAACATATTCCACCGCCACCCTATCCCATAACAGTTATACCAAATAATACTTTTTTTTACGCCTTATCTTTATCATAGGTTCCCAACCGTTTCTACCATCACCCCCTTTAAATGATAAAGCTATCTTATGCCTCCCTCTTCCGTTATAATAATATATATTTTTTAAATTATTGTTACACTTTATCTATATCTATTTAAAATCACAAAATTAAAAGTGTTTCATTATTTAATTAATACGGATGATAAAGTCTGTTTTTTTTATTTTTATTATAATTTATGTGAATGACCATGTTTCACCTGTCAGAGCCATGATCAAATGTGATTTTTGATAATACCTTACTCATGCGAAATAAGTCATTAGAGTTTAACATCAATGTTAAAGAAACAATAAATATTTCAACATTATTTATTAAAATATATAATTTATGATACAGTCACCCCCCTTAATTGCCCCAACGCCCCCCATTTACTTTTGGATCCGCTACCGCCCCCGTGTAAAGCTCCACCAACCACTGGGGGGCAGAACCGCCCCCGTTGGGAATATATATTCTAGAACTATCGCGCGCCTTACTTGTTCTAAGTACATTATATAGAATTCTAACTATTGTACAAATGTTTTTCTTTCAGCGTGGCGGACATGTTTGGCAATAATGAAAGTTAAAAAGGATGAACCCTTGCCAAAGAAATTTTATTTTTACCGAAAGTATTACACGTGAAGTACATTGAGAAACATGGAAATTACTATTTTTATTTACATTTATAATGTGATGTCCATAAAATATTACAACGCAAGCTAAGTTAAAAATGCCATATTTTTGTGTTTTTTTCAACACAAATTTACTAATTGTTGTTTGACTATTTAATATTTAATTTTATCATAAGGTAATAATTTATTCAAACTTAGTTTATAGGATAATTATATAATTAAAAAATATATAATATTTATTTGAAAATTTTGCTTTTGATTATTTTAGTAACTATTGTAATTCTAATACAGACCTAAAAAAATACTTGATTTTTTAATGAATTTGAATACTATAATATCTACCGAGATTGTATCCGCAACGCAGAGATAAGAACAACTTGCGAAATAGAGGATATCGTTCAGTGGAGTAGATCTAGAAAAAGATACTGGAGGGACCATGTAGCCCGAATGGATGGTGACAGACTTGCATATACAGCCGCTTATGAAATCCCCTCCGGACACCGCCCACCTGAAAGAGCGCCTAAGAGATGGAAGGACAGCTGGATCTCATCTTCCGATGAGACATGATTTCTGTGTCACAGATTGTCAGATCTATTAAAAGAAGAAGAAGAAGAAGAAGAATATCTACTTTCAAGTTTATTTTTCTCGACACGTTTCGAAGATATTAAACCTTCATCGTTGGGAGAACGATATAAGCTCAATCGTTCTCTCGTCGATGAATGTCTAATTCTTTGGAAACATTTTAAGAAAAATATCATCGAATGTTCAGAAACAGAGCTTTGATTTAAAAAATATATAATTACGGAGTGTGAATGCCTTAAATTTATAAAAATATATTCATCATCATCGTCATTATCGGCTGCCCCTCGTATCCAAGGAAGACTGTCTTTCACAGTTGTGGGTCAACTGGGGCTGAAAAGTCCAATCGTGGACTCACACACTCTGGGGCATCTATGGCAGAGGAAGGTGTCAGCAGTGGAGCTGCCGCCGTCTCGTGATGGTATATCCTTTCTTCTCCCCCTCTTTGCTGTACTAAAAACATTTGTTACTAACGATATTTTTTCCCAAAGGATATGCATTGAGGATGGGCCGCATATTTGTCTTATTCTGACATATTTCTCAAGCCTACTCAACATTCATACAACATGTCATCCACGTTTTCCAACTCCACATATGACTGACAATTGTATTTTAAAACTGTAGAAATAATTTGACATTTAAAAAATGTTAAAATGTATTATTTATGATGTTTTAGTCTAGCTGATATAACGCTTAAATATTTTAAACATACTTGTTTACATACTTAACGATACTGCATAATATTACTCTGTAAACGACTTTAAGCCATTCAAATAGGTACTACATAATTTGTATGTCAATGACTGTCATAATACACAATAACTCTCCGTTACAATTATACAATTAAATGTCCATTACATATAGAAATATTGTAACGATATTGTCAATTACAATTACGTTTTAATAAGGTTAATTATTATTATGTGGTACAGTTATCGATTGTTAATTAATTTATTCTTCGGAAGTGTGCCGATGGAGCTTTCTCCATATGCCCTCCTTGTTTGTTCTATATCTTCGGAAGTAAAATGTTGGCACCAAGAGATGTAAAATACTTTTGGAATAACAATATTCATTGTGTTTCCAAAAAGGCTGCCAACTTAAATACGATGATCTCAGTTGAGAAAACAGAAACCATGACACATGCAGGTTATCCACAGATGACAGAATGCTGGAACGAGTTACGAAATTTTGATATCTGGGAGTGGATCTGGTTAGTCAAAATGACCTTCAACGAAATAATGAGACAAGTCAAAACGCAGTTCCCGAGCTGCCCATCACCTGCACCGAAGAGAACCTGACTCGAACATCCAGAAGCTACTCCATTGATACGATGGATAAGATAACCCGGGTAGGAGGAGTGTCGTGATGAAAGGAGGCTATGGAATGGGTCGAGGTATTGAGTAGGGGCCAAAGGACGGTGACAGGGAGTTGCCATCGAAATAGACCGGTAGGTTCTACATACGGAATCCAGTATTTTTTACTATTTATATTTTCTAAATACATATATTTGAAATCAGCTTCATATAAATACAAATTTAAATGAATTACCTGACTAACTGTTTTTTATTAATATTTTTTATATATTTAAAATATATGTATCTGTCATAAAAAAAAACGAAACAATCGAATTAACACTTTTTCTCATAATGTTTTAATAAATTTATATTGTTTGGCTTCGCTTTGTAGTACCAAATAATTCTATAATAACGTTAAGTTTTTTTATTAAATAAATTTTCTACACTACTTGATTTTTTAAGTAATAATAAACAAAAAAAAAAACTAACTAACTTACCATCACGCCGTCTCCCCGAAGGGGTAGGCAGAAATAAAGGACTGCAACACTTTTCTTTCCTGAGATATTTCTCTCGCTTCCTCAACATTCATACATCGTGCCATGCATGCGCGTCGATTTCTCTGACTTCTCACATGGCCGACATTCAATATTTGATTTATTTGATCGTGATCATTCAATAATAAACAAGCAAAAGATAAAATACATTTATATGAAAAACTAGAATCTTGCTGGTCTTCATTCATACTGAACATGGATTCTTCAAAGTGCCGTTCAAATTTCCATTATAAAAGTTTCGGAAACAGAAACAGAAACGGATGTCAAAAAACGTGCAGACTTCCGCGGTTGCAGAAGCAGAAGCAGCGGTCTTTTGCATCACTAATGATAAGCCTTATAGAAAACGGGCGTTTTCTTCAACATTAATTACTTTATGAAATTTTACATTATTTTTTAAGTCACAATAAATGTTATTATTTTTGTATTTGATTTAATACGGTAGAATTGTGAGAGATCTCTCATTATTGATACGCTGCTATTATGATAACTCTATATATTTTTTTCCCGTATTTATATTTTTTAAAGCCCGTAACTTTGATATTTTTAATAGCAGAAAGATTAATACAATTAATACAAGAATTACAGAATAGATTACAATATTTTGCTTAAAGAAACAAAAATTAAATCACTGTGAAATATAAAATATGCTAGTTGATTATTTAACGCCAATATCAACGACTTCATTTGTAGTTGTATTTTCTCATAACGTGGCTATGATAAAATTCCTTAAAATATCATACATTCAATGTTACAGAAATGAAATTTTATAAATTTAAAAACTAACTTACTAACCATCACGCCGTCTCCCCGAAAGAATAGGCAGAAAGAATAGACTGCTACACTTTTGTTTCCTGACATACTTCTCTCACTACATCAACATTCATACATTGTGTCATGCACGCACATCGATTTCTCCGACTCCTCACGACTTTATCATCACATTTTTTTAATCAACTCGAATATCAACAGCTCAAATCTTTTCAAAATTTGCAAACAATTATTTTAAAAATTAAATTTAGCAAATAATTATTTAATAAATAGACCATTTTTTTGGCTGAAACAATATGAAACCTTAACATTTTAATGTGTTAAATTAAATAACTTTGTTTTTTGTATCACATTTTTTTTTTAAAGACAGCTGTGTCATCAACCTATGTAGACATCATCAGGTGTTACAATAATATTTCAAATGTCAAATTTTCGTGATTTTTAGATTCTTTATGTGCTTTTTTTTTAATACAATAGAAAAAACAAAGTTATTTAAATGAATACCTTAGAAATTTTATAGTAAATTAGAAATTTTATAGTAAATACCTTAGAAATTTTATAGAGAATTTTTATAGTCACCCGTTGATTTTTTAATGACAGGAATTGAGGCAAATTAAAGTCAATTTAGTCCGACAACTTCGAAGAAATTCGTTTTGGTAAGCCGGGATATGAAAATAAACTCGGAATAAGGTTCACGTACAGCGCGAAAATAATGCAATAGTTACAAGCAAGTACGAATCAAATTGTATTTCTGAGAAAACATTAGAAGAATATTTTTTATCATAATTAAATCCAGCGCGGTGAAATAATTAGCCTGAAAGATAATTTGCGGTTTACAACGAAAATACTAAGTAAAACTTTAAAAAAATCCAGCACCTAAATTAGATTTTATCTGGAATGTCAGTTGAAAATTTTGTATTTCCGTTTAGATCCGAATACAAACTTTATTTAAGTAAGATATTCGCTGGCTTTAAAGTGGGAATCGGAAACATACAAGGTCAAATATGTTTATTGTATGAATAGTCCTAATCTAACTGGTTCCACAAGGTCTCCAATACCGAGGTGCTTAGGAGCTTCAACTGCTCCAACATGGAGACACTGCTCATCTCTTGCGCTGGTCTTTTATGTTTTTATAATAGAAGATCTCACCGCTGCGCTGTCACCAATTTTATGTTTTTATAATAGATCTCGCCAATTTGCCACCAATTTTATGTTTTATCTTTCGGGTGAGGATTTTTGGGATGGAATAACTTCCATCACGATTAAATTTTTAAGACGAGAACTTTATTCAAGACGACTGACAAGTAAGAAATTACAATTGTATTGAGACGTGTAACAAGTAAGGAGTTGCAATTGTATCTATACATTATTATCAATCAATCAAATCAGTTTATTTCAACAGAAGAACTTACAAAATTATTTTTTAAGGCAACTATTGAGAACAGGTTAAATAATACATTGTGTATAGTATACTACCAGAAACACCTGAGAGATGGTTCGACATTAGGAAGACAGACTTCTGAACGTATTTTCACTAATATGAAAGACGTCGATCTCCGATCTCTTCCCACCGGTATCACCAGAGGCAGGTTGGTTCTGGCGGCCGGTAGGTAAAATAATCTATGCTGTCGCTGTCGGAGATCAGGGACAAAAAGCCGAACACCCCACAGCACGGCCGAGTTCTCGAAACATCCCCTGAGTAATCTAAAGAAATGGGTTATGAGATGCCCATCTCTTCGAAGCTGCGGAGAGTTGATCCCAAGCATTCCTAAAAGAAATGCCGTGGGATAGAGCCACGGATAGCTACCATACTCGTCTTAATCAATTATTAAAATATGTTCTCTTCATCAATTATTATATACGAGTATATTTTACTCTTTAATATATAATATTTTTAAGTATATTATACTCTTTACAAGCCAATCATAGAACAAGTAGCTAGACGCGAATGGCTATGGATCGGTCACACCTTGAGACGGAACCCAGCCGGCATCGCTCAGGGCGCACTACACTGGTGGAAAGAGGAAGCTAGGCAGACCTAGAGTCACCTGGAGAAGAACCTTGTTCACCGAACATTTGAGATGATGTTAGGCATCAGGCGTGTGAATCGGGTGGAGAAGGTTCCTTGAGGCCCTTTGCACCACGGAGTTGTGACAGGTCAAGAAGAAGAAGAAGATATTATACTCTTAATAATAAATCTATATGCTACCGCAAAGACACTGATAGATATTTGCTTACTAAGTAACCATCACGCTGTCTCTCCAAAGCAGTTGACAGAAAGAATTCACCACCACTTTGTTTTACCCTGATATGCTTCCTTATGGTTCTGAATAGGTTCCTTATTATTATTATTATTATTTTGTTGAATCGCTCTTTACATCATGACAGCATGAGCCAAATCGATGTAAAGGGTATTATAGCTATCATGGTGATTCTCGTGACATGTGATACGCAGCTAATCTATCGCCATTTTATTGTCACGTGAAATCTACACCAGACCAAAGACAGTGTGACAATCACACTGTCCTCGCCGGGAATCGAACCCGGAACCTTTTTGGTGGCTGTCAATGCACTTACCACTCGGTCACAAGGGTTGCTAATCCACTTTGGTCATGCCAAATCAAATAAGTTTTAAACAAAATCCCGCTTGTTCCGCCACGGAAAGATTTTTAAATGTTTACATTCGCAACGGGAAGATATTGAGTCATATGTTCTAGGAAGTAAAATGTACTCACTTAATTGGATCGGTAGCTACTTGAATTAAATATAGGTAGGTACCTTCTAGCCACAAGTCTGGCTCCGATTAAATGAAGATTCTAAGAACATGATTGTATAATGTAATGTATTGCGGAGTGTGTATATTACGGAATATCGTACATCAATCGGCAGACTGTTGAACACAGATGGTTTTTGTCCATCGCAATACGTCTTTTTGGTATATTTATCCTCAATCATGAGTCAGTTGATTATCCCTCATAATGTTTCTTATTCATGCTTGTAAATTGGGAAGATATTTTGCAGTGCTTTTATATAGAGCATGGTTTCCCAAACTTATTTGTACCACGACCCACTTCAACGATTCAAAAACTTCCACGCCCCCCCCCTTCCAAATTTTTATTTACCTAACAAATTCTGATTTTTTTTTAATTGCTTCAAATAAAACATGCACATATGCAATAAATATATACTATTTTTATTTAATTTTCATAAATAAATAATTTGTATATTACTTGGACTTGGACTTGGGTATTCTGGCTTACAGAGGTTCAGCTCTAATGGCTATTCCTCTTACGTCTGTAGGAAACATTGTTGGAATGCGATTTGGTAGTTGTTTTATGATGGGGCTAAATGTATGGCCCGGAGTGTCCCTCCGAAAGAGGGCGAGGGGGGATTTAGGGTTTATGATAAAGTCTTACATTATTGTCAAGGAAAGGAAGACCAGTTATGGTTGGGATTGTATTTATAAAAAAGTCTGTTACCGAGGGGAAGATAAGAGGAGCAGTGCCTGGATGGAGTTGGGGTAGGAGATAGCGTCCTGCGTGAGACCATTTTGTGAGACCATCATAGTGGAGTACGAGGTATACTATCGGGGAGGATTTTTTTTGTCCGCATTGGGTGCGGGAGATGATAATAGTTTAAGTCGTGGTCTGGAAATGAAAGAGATGAAGTTGGAGTAGTGCAAGAAATAATAGATCTGGAGTCGCAGTATTCTGATGTACCAAAGGAATGTGGTAACGGTGGGCTGTCATCGTTATGTTACATTATATTACTAAATATTAAAAAATTAATGCGATCCTTGGGCTTGATGTGAGCTGCAAATTTGATATTTTAAGATTTAATTTGGTCATTTTAAATCTTAAATTTCCACGGTTTGTGATATCAAAACGATTTCTTTTTTTCAATAACAAATCATTTACAGCGCTAAAACCGCATTCAACTAAATATGATGGGAATGGCAATAGTAATTTTCTTACTTAATTTTCTCCAATCCTCTCTGTTCTTCGCAACCCTCAAGGCCAAGTAGAGGTCTCCCCCAGTCATCTTCTTAATCTGGTCACAACACCAGCCAGAAGATTTGCATTACTTATTTGCCTGGAACACTTCCTGTGACAATACTTTTTTTCAGGTAACCCAGCTCTCCTCTTGCAATGGGATCAAGGAAACTCTACACTCGCCGACTGCATATTACAGATAGTCTTCCTGTTATTTTGAGCTCATTAAGAACTGAGTCGTTCGTCTTTAATGAACTCATATACTCGTATGTGTACTAAACCACTTCAATACCGTAAACTGGTGGCCGCTACGTAGGCGCACCATCAATACCGTAAGGCCACTTGCATTAAAAATGATTCAAGTAGGAATTTTACCAATTTTTTTGTGTGGCTAGCGACATCTATACACAATCTCTGCAAGAAAAATTAACCTTCTGACGTTGGTCTATATTATTGAAAAAGGGATTTTTGTAGAAGTCGAACACCACTTATGGTGAGATTGATATAAATGATCAAAATACAAGAACTAATACAACAGAGTCAGGAACGAAACGGTGAGGGATAAAACAAGAGTCACAGACGTGATCCACCGGGTGACGACTTTAAAATAGAAATAGGCAGGGCATGTAGCTAAAGCTGCAGATGAAAGATGGACCAAAATACTGCTTAATTGGAGACCGAGAGACACGAGAAGAAGAGTAGGAAGACCACAAATGAGGTGGAGGGATGACCTGGAACGATACGCTGGGGTGCTATGGATGCAGACTGCGCAGGAGAGATCGACACGGAGCGACATGGAGGAGGCTTTCGTCCAAGAGTGGACGGCGATAAGCTGAAGAAGATACAACATATTTAGATTTTTTAATGTTTACTTTCAATAAAAATATTTTTTTATAAAAATTTAAAAATTATATTTATTTATGCTAGTGACAACCCTGAAATAAAACTCAAATATACGAAATTTCGGTAGTGCAACATGAAAAATTTAAACTTGATACATCATTTTATAGGTAAACTTTAAACATAATGCATAAAATCCATTAGCAGTATTTTTTTAAATAATTAAAAACATGCGGTATGTAAGTGTTCCTAAGCTTAAGACATCACGGTACTTAAAGGGTTAAATCACTGGCCTCGTGTATGCATCTCTAAAATGCGTTGCGCCTCTGCTTGAGAGAGAAAATAAAACTGTCTTGCTCGTCATTGGTGTCTTCCGCTAAAATTATCAGCACTTGTCAGTACCCTGCCTTATGAATGTAGTATTAATGCTCGCCTCGTACCATCTGGTAATACCGATCCACTTATACTCAGTGGCGGATTAAGCTTGGTGCCCCAGAATACCAAAGGGCCTTGGACTGGCCTTTTTAATAAGGGTTTAACCCTTCTTTTCATTGTAAACCAAATTTTATGCAACCTAAAATCTTGTAATAATTGTTCATAATCTTCGATTTTCATTCATATTTTTTGTACGCTACATTCTACATTCCCATCTACCTATTAGGGTACACATTCCCATCTACCTATTAGGGTACACATTCCCATCTACCTATGATGGTACACAAGCCATCTACCTATTAGGGTACACATTCCCATCTACCTATTACGGTACACAAGCCATCTACCTATTAGGGTACACAAGCCATCTACCTATTAGGGTACACATTCCCATCTACCTATTAGGGTACACATTCCCATCTACACAATAGGGTACACAAGCCATCTACCTATTAGGGTACACATTCCCATCTACCTAATAGGGTACACATTCCCATCTACCTATTAGGGTACACAAGCCATCTACCTATCAGGGTACACAAGCCATCTACCCATTAGGGTACACGAGCCATCTACCTATTAGGGTTCACATTCCCATCTACCTATTAGGGTACACATTCCCATCTACCTATTAGGGTACACATTGCCATCTACCTATTAGGGTACACATTCCCATCTAACTATTAGGGTACACATTCCCATCTACCTATTAGTGGCGCTAGTTTGCAAAATGATAAATTTTACTTTGATATTTGGTGGACGTGCTTAGATTATTGTATGTTTACAAACATATTTTCAGTAAAAAAAACTACATTTCGGAAGATTATATATTTAAATATCATGATAAAACATTCATTTGCATTTTCGATATGTGGTAAATTTTCTGCAAAAACATTGTTTTAAATATAAGTATAATTATAATTAACAAATTATCAATTTTCAAAAGTTTTTTCTGTTTTCTATTTTACAACAGATAACTAAAAATATATTTTTTGTTGAAGATAAAAAAAAATCATAAAATGAATCTTCCACTTTTTACGACTTCAACTTCATTCATGTCTCGTTCAATAACCTGTTTTCGCAAATCGTGAATTGGCACGCGTGAAAAGTCCGACGGTTATTTTTCACTGATGGCTAACTTCATCATGTCGCACTTCCGTAACAGGGTGTGCAGGCAGTTCTCAATTTTATCATCTACATACTTAACGCGTTTCAAGAAGTATTACTTAAAAAAAAATGTTATACCTAGTACGGCTTGACTGCAGTGGGTCAGTATTGCATTTGAACGACCGTAACGTTGAAAGGGTGGAGAAATTTAAATACCTCGGCAGCATACTAACACAATCTCTTGACCCAGATATAGAAATAAAATTCAGGATTGAGGCAGCAAGAACTACATTTAATAAAATGAAATCACTCTTCTGTAATGATAACATAAATTTGAAACTTCGCCAGAGAATGCTCAAATGCTATGTGTGGTCTGTTTTATTGTATGGATGTGAAACGAGGACCTTAAAAGTCAACTCAATGAACAGACTGGAAGCATTCGAAATCGCCGAATGCTCAGTATTCCCTGGACAGACATGGTTACCAATACCGAAATCCTGAGGCAAGCTGACAGGGAGCTGTTATCAACTATCAAAGATCGGAAGATTTCATATCTGGGTCATGTACTGCTTGGGGAAAGGTACCACCTTCTCGAACTGATATTGGAGGGGAAAATTGAGGGACGCCGAGGGCCCGGTAGGAGACATATGTCCTGGCTGCAAAACGTGAGGGAGTGGACCGGCATCCGAAGTGTGGAGGAGCTGTTCATGAATAAGATATCTTGTATGAAATTTTCGGCAAATTTTATTTACATATATATAACTTAATGAGGTGTTTCATGACTTTTTTTTTCTAACATCATTTTTAAGGTACTAAAAATTACTGCTTGGAGTCCTCATTGGGATTGATCCGCCACTGTTATTATGGCTTTATCAATGTCCTTCGCCTATTATGTAAACGAATCTTTTAACACACACATTCTTAAACTGTAAAAATAAAACTGAAACCATCTTCACTCTTACATCTAGGAAATATAAACTGCAAACAATTTCTTAAAAATAAAATATTGCCTTCATTGGAGTATTCTGCTTTATTCTAGCCTTCTCTCTACTGCTGGATGTAGGTCTCTTCAAACATACTTTATTTTCTTCTATCATGCGTGACTCTCAGCCATCGTCTTCCCCGATTGGGATAATATCGTCAGCTCATCTTTTTGGGGTCGACCAATGCTCTATTTTCCCTCCCATGGTTTTCACGCTAAGATTTGTTGGTTTATTTTGACGCGCATGATTGGAACTATTTTTACCTGTCTGACGGTTAAAAAAAACTTAAAGAACATTGCATTTCTTTTTAATTTAAACTAAACTTACTTACTTCCTATGGCCATACAACTCTTGAAGAGTTTTAGCCTCCTTGATGATTCGCCAAGCTCCTCGATCCTGCGCCTTTTGCTCCCGGCAGTCAGATTTGCCCAACCTAGCCAGATCAGCCAGAACATTGTCCATTAGGTCCTGTCTAGGCCTTCCTAGAGGCCTTACTCCAGTCGGTCTAGACGCGTACAGGGTCTTGATTGCTCTGGTCTCTTCGGCTTGGCATACCTGCCCAATACATCCTAGGTGACCGTCTCTCACAATGCTCGTTATAAGGGGCTGCTGGGTCATCGTACGGATCTCTTAGTTGGTCTTATATCTCCAAGTTCCCGCTGCAACACCGGGTCTGGGTCCCAGGATCATTCTAAGCATTCTATTCTCAAACCAGTAGATTTTTTTTTGTTCTTTTTGAGTCATTGTCTACGACTCAGAACCATATGTCACCACTGGCTTGATGATGGTGTTATAAATACGCAGCTAAAACTATACTGCAGATTCATAAATTTATGACTCATTCAATTTTTTAATTATGTTTTTTCTAAACTATTTAACTAACTAACAACCACGGCGCCTCCCATAATGGGTATGTATGGACATAATGGACTACTATACAGAACTTTCTTGGCATTCTTTACTTGCTTCCTCAAAATTCATACATCGTATCATGCATGCACTTAAATTTTTCCGACTTGTGTGTTAAAGTGATCTCATTTCTACTGCATTAACTCTAACTCACATGTGGTGAAAAACCTATATTGGAGTAAAGCTTCTTTTTTGTCCATGTCTCAACTATGTATATCGTACATGTATTTGTACTATGTTCTTCTTCATCTATTAATGACAAATCATAATGGTTCGTGTTATGTATGACGGTGAGTTTTTCTAGTAGAAATAATCAACGAATTTGCTGGAATCGAATCATTTGTGTGATGCGGTACATGCCAATTTAAATTAATAGTGAGGACACTTCCACACTGAGAGCTTAATTGCACCCACCATCGTGTCCACTCGATTATTTCATAATTAGTATATTTGAGTAGGATGACTAGAAAATATCATTTTTTGTGAGTTTAGACTAAGCTTTTTTAGC
The DNA here is from genome assembly GCA_022606425.2 of Lepidostoma basale. Lineage (NCBI taxonomy): Eukaryota > Metazoa > Arthropoda > Insecta > Trichoptera > Lepidostomatidae > Lepidostoma > Lepidostoma basale. The sequence continues at coordinate 296,957 of JAHDVF020001047.1, forward strand.
TTCATAGATAAGCTTCCGTCTTATATTATGCTAACTAACTAAACTAACTAACCATCACGCCGTGGTATGCAGAAAGAATGGACTGCCACACTTTTCTTTCCTGACATATTTTTCTCACTCCCTCAACATTCATACATCGTGTCATGCACGCGAGTCGATTTCTCTGACTCCTCACATGGCCGACATTCAATATTTGATTTATTAGATCGTGCGACGTTTTTCTCGGTCTTGCTCTATTTCTGGTTCCATTTACTAAATTTAATTTTTTTACCATTCTTTCTTCATTCATTCTATCCATATGTCCAAACCATCTTAATGATCCTTTCATTATTTTGTTCATAACACCATCATTCGCACCGCATTCACATCTTATATTTTCATAAAAAAACATTTTTATCTTTTTCGATAACACAACCACAATATGAATTATGACGTCATAATATGCATAATATTTTTTGTTTTAAAATGTTTTTTTTTTTTAAATTACAATATCGATTTTTTACCACTTTTGAGTACATTTTTGAGTACCTATATTAATTAATCTCTCTAATGGAATTCCACAGTATAAGCCGTTCTACGCTTTAAGATTATCGATAAAAAAAGATTATCAATCGCTTTTTGAATAAATTAATTCTCTTGTTATAGTTTTTAACATTAAAAAAATTACACTATTTAGCAAACAAACATTTATTTTAATAATTTAAAAGAATCATGATTTATTTTTACACCACTTACAAACCTAAATTGATAGGTTCGATAAAATAAATTAAAAACGGTATAAAACAACATATTTAAGTGTTTTAAATTATTTTTATAATGCCACTCCACAAATTAAGTGCTTCATACGAAAGTATAAACATTTGAATTCGAAAATTATCGTTTGTGGCATGTGCGTTCAGATTCGAAGACAACGTTTAAAATGATATAACTGTTGTGCTTGTCCTAGCTACAGGACGCTTTTCCTCGCCCTAACAAAGGATCGTCAATTCCCAAACAATGCCACGTGCTTTGTCCCCTCCCAACGCACATTATAAAGCACCCAACACACGGCTGCACAGAAGTAGGTGGTGCCACCTACCTACATACCGTACAATCGACACGAAAATTACATTTTACATTTCTGGTTACCTTGTCATCCGTGAAGCTTACTACAGAATGATTACAAGTTTTGTGTCATTTTTAACGAATTTAAAAAATACTAAAATTGTAACGGGGTAAAAGTGTTATTTTTATATTATAATATATGATATTTGAAGTTGGTCACGTGAGGAGTCGAAGAAATCGACGTGCGTGCATGACAAGATGTATGAATGTAGAGGAAGCGAGGACAAGACAGAACAGTGTGGCGTTCCATTTTTTCTGCCTACCCCTCCGGGGAGACGGCATGATGAATAGTTTGTTAGTTAATAAGTTAGATAATTGAAGTGAAATATTGTTGGTTGATTTGAGTATTTTTGTTATTTTCATATTTTTTTATTTTTTGTTTGAGTCGTGGGCAATGACTCTAAAAGAACAACAAAGAATCTACTGGTTTGAGAATATAATACTTAGACCGATCCTGGGACCCAGGCCCGGTGTTACAGCGGAAACTTGGAGGCATAGGACCAACCAAGAGAACCGTACGATGATCCAGTAGCCCCTTATAATGAGCACCGTGAGAGCCGGTCGCTTAGCATGGATTGGGCACGTATGCCGAACCGAAGAGATCAGAGCAATCGAGTGCGCTTCTAGACCGACTGGAGTAAGACAGAGGTCCTAGACAGCGTCTAATGGACAATGTTCTGGCTGATCTGGCTAGGTTGGGCGAATCGGACTGCTGGGAGCAAAAGGCGCAGGATCGAGGAGCTTGGCGAAAAATCATCAAGGAGGCTAAAACTCTTCAAGAATTGTATGACCATAGGAAGAAGTGAGTAAGTATGGTGCAATAATATGCCTTGGTTTTCTTCCTTATTTCGTCGTTTGGTATTTATCATATTATATCGTTTTCCCGCACATTTTTCTCAGTGATATCCTTTCTACTTCTATTTATCCTACTTTCATCCTTTTTTTTGCTAGCTCCAAGCTTCACTTTCATACACAAGCTTTGGCACTAGAACTCTATTATATACTGCCATCTTTGCTGTAATAGTATGAGTAATGCAAATATTTTATGACACATTTTCTTAAATGCCCTGTACTTGATAGGATGAATTACATTTGCGTTGGGTACAATGGCTGGCTAGGAATACAGTTCAGTCTCTCACAATGCCCATAACGCAGCCCACCACGAGCGTCACGTCTGGTGGCGTTATCTTCTTATCACTGCCTCCTTGATCTATGTTTATTTGTTTGTTTTGTGATACATAGGGAGACAATTACGCGCGTAATACGAAGAAAATCCGTGATCTCATTCATGAGATGTTATTTGGAAAAGTGTGAAAGAGATGACACAAAGAAAAGTGATGTGTTTTTCGAATGAAAAGTTTGAGTTGCATTGTTGACTCTAATGGAGTCTTGTTCTAATATTTTAATCTAATAAGAAATTAGAATTATTGTGAGTGACAAAAATATAATAAAAATACCGACTCAACCTGGAGTTGGTCTAAGTAACAAATTGCTTATATCCTGAGACGTGGGATAGATCATACACTTCCTTATAAAAATTAATTATTACATAATGGAGTGCACAGAATAGAATTTAAACCATTTCTACGGCTATCTATTATACTTGTAAATAAATAAATTATATTCGCATCATATGAACGTCACGGACGTCAACTCAAGTTATTTATTATTTAACTGTATATTTGTAGCACTGTTATGATATCACAATTTTTATTTGCTTTTTGATTGTCGCGACAGCTGTTTCGCCAAACGATGTTGGCATCATCAGGTGTTTAAACACATTATTATCATCATAACAGTGTTATAAATTTGAACAGTTAATAATGTTGAAGCATCATAGTATTTCGGCCAAAACAATGGACTGTTAATTTATTGTTTCTTGAACTATTATTAAAACTTCACATTAAACAATTGATATGAATGAAAACGTCTGTTTTCTAGAAGTTTTATTATAATTTATGTGAATGACATGCTTTGCATGTCTAAGGCATTACCAAATCAGTTGATAATCCTTTAGACAGGTGAGACATGTCATTCACATAAATTATAATAAAACCTCTAGAAAACAGTCGTTTTCATTAGTCTCTTCCTCTCAGTCGTATTTCTCATTATTGAGGTTCATGTCCATATTGTAAACCATTGACCATGGAACGCCATGCACTCCTGTCACCCGTCATTCTCCAGGCTGCAGCTAATGAGAGACCAGTCAGATTCCTGATTTAATCGTTACAATAAACTCAGTTTATTGTAACACCTGATGATGCCAACATCGGTTTGCGAAACAGCTGTCGCGACACTCTCAGTGAATAAAAAGAAATTGTGATATTATAACAGTGTTTTAAATTTTAACATTAATAATGTTGAAGTATCATAGTGTTTCGGCCAAAACAATGGACATATTATATTAACATAGTATTATGGATTTGTGGATTTATATTTTTATAATAAATAAATCAATTTTGTTTTGACACAATATTTTTTTGATTCCAAATAGAATTGGAAGATTTTAATTTCATGTAAATATCTGTCAAGCATCGGAGTGAAGCAAGATATAACACTAGATTAGATCGCATATTTAAAAAAAAAAACTGCTTTGTATCATATTATTTATTGAATGTTATAAAATTTGAGTCTCTGGGCTTTGTAAACTCTAAACTAAATCGAATAAAATAATGAAAAGTTTTGAAAAAAGACGTCTTACAAAAACGCAGAAGATACAGTCAAAACAAAAACAAAAGTTGGCATATTCCAAATTCTAAATTTAAAATAACTTTCGCGGCCAGACTAGTGAACTCGTTGTGAGTCACGTGCCTATTGCGCGGGAAAACGGGAATACACTTCCGGTGTGACCAGTCGCCATGGTTACTGAGGTGTAAATAAACTTACTCATCTTTGTGCAATCAATAATAGTATGTATCTTTTACCAATTGTCTACAATTTAAAACTTAATTGACGAATTCCTTCTATGTTCGCCATAACTTTGTTGTAGATGTTTAATGTTTCGTTTTTTTATACTTTGTATACATCACCCACATTTTTTTTTTTTTTTTTAAATTAAATATGAAACCTATTTTGGACTAACCAGCCCTTCATCAGTGATATTATAAATAAACAAATAAATTTAACGTCAAGTCCAATCTTTGATTTATTTCCTTTGTTGTAGGGTTAATAAGAACTTAAAATTATTATTTTAAAAATCAAACATATTCATAATATTTGGTAAAACAAAAGCATAAACAAAATAAATCATTATAACATTTGTCCAAATTGACCATATTTGTAAACAATTTTGTAATATTTTAAATATTTATATAATATCACTGATGATGGGCTGGTTAGTCCGAAAATTGGCTGGTATTTAATTTTTTTTTTTTAATAAATGTGAGTGTTGTATGCAAAGTATATAAACAAAGAAACATTAATTGATGAAGTAATACTTTTTGAGAAAAAAATATATATACACATATGTATTATGCGTGTACATACGAGTATGTGTATAGAGTGCGTTTTTTATTTTATAAATTAAAACACTGTTATTTCAACTTTTTAGTATATTTTACTCGATTGTTTCGAAGGTTTTACACTGTTATCAGGAGAACAAAAAATGAAAAAATCGTCATTACGGAATTTCACAGTATTAACGCCTTGTTTATCAAAAAATAACTTGCGGATTTTTTTTTTTTTTTTTAAAGGAACGTAGAAGTTCCCGCCACATACCCGAGGCTGTTATAGGGCGTAGCGGCGCCCTTTTATCGCCCTCCCAGGGCCTGTCCCCGGTCCATCCAGGACTTACATTTAAATACGGCAACAACAAGGGGGTGCCAGACCACATTTAATCTACTCAATTTCACTTCTATGCTCCGCTGTACTTTATTGAATAAATAAATAAGCATTATATATAATACATTAACATTTCAGGAACATTATATAAAAGATAAAATATACACCGCAGGAATATGCAGCGGGAAGAACAGGAGAGGCAGAGGAGACAAATGCGGGATGGGGAAAAAAAAAAAATAATAACGTAGAGTACAGTTTTTGGCATGTAGGACAAAGGACGAGGTTTAGGAAGCATTTCATAACATTGCGGATTATTATAATTCCAGATGAAGTTTTTTGTGAGCGACCGGCTACAGATACCGGATGTCTTAAAACGATAGCTGGAAAAGTACCTATAGCATCCTAAATTATCGCTGTTTATGTTGTTATGTTTATATTAAATGAATAATTTGATGAGTTTACACATTCTCTAAACGCAGTTTTTTAAGGTTTATTCTATGATTTGTAATCAAACGTTTAAATTAGATTTTTAAATATTTTCATTGGTTTCTTCTTCTTCCGTTTCTTTCTCAGCTTTGATATCTCAACTGCTGGATATTTGGTTCTTACAAATGTTTCAATTTCTTTCCTGTCTATCTCCTCTCTCACCTACTATTGTTTTCCTTGACATCTCTTTTGTTTTCGAATGGTTTCCATTTGATTGATCTGTGTTTTCACTTTTTTTCATCTTGTCTCGATATACGTGTTGCCCATTACCACTTTAATATCGCTGTACGATCCTAGTTTTACGTCTTATTAATTATTTTTTTAATAGGTTTCTTAGACACAGCCTCTAGTTTATATGTTGACACTAGCAGTACACTTGATTCATACACTTTTAGTTTCAAACAAACTGTGACTTGTTAATTGAAAAAAGAAAAAAGTCAAACAATAAATAATTGGTTACTTACTTACGAAAATTACAAAATAGACATAGGTAAGATTTAAACATTTTTGCGTATAAGAGGTGTGTTTGCTAATTAGTTTGATGCAACAGGATGTTAATATGTATAACAATTGAAAGTTTGCTGGCATTGAACATATATACGATACATACAATTATTCAGCTGTAGGTTACTCATCGGAACTGAGTTACTTCATTTCGGAACGGAAGCCCAGCGTTATTGCATACTTATATGATACTGAGGATGGTATAACCTTTAATTTAGGTATTGCCGACCTTGATCCGGCAAACGGGCAAAGGGTCCTTTCAAATTCCGTCGATAAATTATTTTAAAAGTTAAAATTAAAATAAAATCTAATAACAACTAATAAACTTTGTATTTTCACAACACTTTACTTTTCACAGACAAAATTCTGGTGTGAAACCTCAATTTTAGATGCCCAAATTTTAAAAATAGAATTAAATTAAATTATAACTTATTTAGTAATTAAAAGGGGTGGAGTTAAGTCTAAGGGTAGGAGTACGTTTTTATCAATTGAGGATTGAAGGGGGGAGGGGTAACATAACAGTATGGCGGTCCATCCTCTCTGCCTTCCCCAGTGGCGAAACGGCGTGATGGTTAGTTAGTTAATTAAATAAACGCTTCCTGAGTCTTCTTCTTCTTTTTCTTCTTCGTAGCCTTCCCTCCACTGCTGGATTTAGGCCTCTTCCATCTGTCTCCATTTTTCTCTAACCTGTGCCGCTTCAATCCATTTTTTCCCGGCGACCACAACAATATCGTCGGCCCATCTCTTCTGTGGCCGTCCGACACCCCTTTTGTTTTCCCATGGCCTCCACTTTAAGACTTTGGGAGTCCATCTTGAACTTGGCTGTCTGGCTACGTGTCCTGCCTATTGCCACTTCAATTATCACAAGATTTCAATTTTCCTGAGCCTTACAATCGTGAAAAAGTCCACATCCGAAGCGATGCATTTAGAAGGATTATTGCTCTGGCCACGGGTATTACCGTGGGTATATAATTTTTAAACATGGGTTATACTCGAACGTGAAATTATAAATAATGTTCTACAACATGTGTTAAAACAATAACACGATAAAGGGGAGCAAAGATTTGTTTATAACGTTGTTTTTAAATGAGTGAGAAAATAATAGTTTTATGTTTCTATTAAACATCGAAATAAAAGTAAATTCAGAAGATAATCTAACGATTTGATGGGTATCGAACCCAGAAACATTAGTTTCGTATGATTATTTTAATTATATGGAATTATAAAGTTCCAATTAATTCACTATGGTTAACATTATGATTAGTCACCAATTCAGATTTATTCCCTTCGTCGTATCTTATGAATATTTACGTCGGCCCAAGTCTGTGCGCTACCGACACCCCTTGTTTTCCCATGGCCTCCACTTTAAGACTTTGGGAGTCCATCTTGAACTTGGCTGTCTGGCTACGTGTCCAGCCTATTGCCACTTCAATTATCACAAGATTTCAATTTTCCTGAGCCTTACAATCGTGAAATAGTCCACATCTGAAGCGATGCATTTAGAAGGATTATTGCTCTGGCCACGGGTATTACCGTGGGTATATAATTTTTAAACATGGGTTATACTCGAACGTGAAATTATAAATAATGTTCTACAACATGTGTTAAAACAATAACACAATAAAGGGGAGCAAAGATTGGTTTATAACGTTGTTTTTAAATGAGTGAGAAAATAATAGTTTTATGTTTCTATTAAACATCGAAATAAAAGTAAATTCAGAAGATAATCTAACGATTTGACGGGTATCGAACCCAGAAACATTAGTTTCGTATGATTATTTTAATTGTATGGAATTATAAAGTTCCAATTAATTCACTATGGTTAACATTATGATTAGTCACCAATTCAGATTTATTCCCTTCGTCGTATCTTATGAATATTTACTTTACTCTTAAGTCACTTTAAGCGTTTACTTTTTTGAGATATTTCACGAATATTTTTAGACACTACGTCATAGACTAATTTATTAATAACCGCATAATCTCTGTATTATGTCTTATCTTATGAAGTTTGAGTAAACTTGCGCCATTTGCAGACAGCTTTTTTTTTAATAAATGTTAAAAATAATATTCAGTAATTTTTTTTATTCAAATTGTTAAAAAAATCAATATCTAACTTACTTGATCATTCTGTTTTTTTAAATGTATACAAATACTGAATTTTACCCATTGCGGGTTAATCATTTTTAAGTTAATAATTTTTAAGTTAATAATTTTTAAGTTAATCATTTTTAATGATTAATTGTATCTCAATAGAGACGAAGGTGTAAATTATTTTTATGGAAACAGAATAAGGTAGTCGAGGCGTTTACAGGACTTATGACCTGTCATTGGTTGGGTTAAGCGATCACTTTATGTTAACAACATTCCCCATTCCCCTCTTCTTACGACCACCACGTCTGACAAAATTTTGAAAGATGTATATACGCTACTATGTTTTAGAACACTTCACATTTTTTAGGTCAATCTACACCAGCGCCATCTATTAAGATTAACATAGTTGTTAACTGTTAAATTTTATAACACTATTACGATATCATTCAAGTGAATAATAATAATTGTGATATAGTAACAGTGTTATAAATTTAAACAGTTAATAATGTTGAAATATCATATGGCTAAAACAGTGGACTTTTTTATTTGGATTAAACAGAGAAAAAAGTATTGTGTGACAATATTTTCTTTTACCGTACTGACAAAAGTAGATTTTTGATAACTTAAAAAGTTTACCAACAATCCACTAATGTCAGGAAAACGTGTATTTTTTTTAGATAACAAATAAATGAATCTCTATGCAAAGTTAATAAAATGTGAATTATTTAGAAAGTGGACGATATCAATAAATGACAATGCAGGAGCTCTCAGGTGTGATGAGGTCTATAGAGATCTATAAACTAACTCTGGAGAGTAAGCTAAACGGCTTGGCGTCCAGTAGTGCCAGGATTGCTCGCGGTTATTCAACGGGAAGTGTATCGCGGCCGAACCAAAGGGCGAGCTATTTCAAGAGGAACTTCCAGAAGCGACGGAACAGCGCCGAAGTGGAGCGTATTTTAGCGAAGTACGCTTATTTACGCGACGCCAAATTCACGAACTCTTCCCCTGAAACTTACTGTGATAACAAAAGCGCCAAAGAACCCAAAAATAACCCACAACCAAACGAAACATGTGCCAGAATGAAAAGCGAAAGTTCGCCAATCGCAAATATGTCGAAAAATTTAACAGACAGCGATAAATTGAGTCAACTCAAAAGCTCGACGCATCGGGAAAAACGGATTTCAAAATTTGAGTTTCAAACGTGCAGGAGAAAAGTTGTTTCGTGCATAATAAATTCTACCGAAAGAGATCGTTGGAAGTTTAAGTCTTTCGAATCCCTTTCGATACGCAAACCGAACAAAACAAACAGTGAATTATACGAAAGTGATAGTGAATTTAAAGAATTTGACGTAGTCAGACGTAGCCCGAGCTTTCTAACGTGCAGCCCGAAAGCTCCGACTGAAAATGTGAAATTAAACAATGTGCCAAAGCGAATGAATAGTCTGAATTTCCGCGAGGAAAGTATTCTCTTGAGGCCCGCCAGTGGGGTGTGGGAACGCCCTTCCAAGAGACGCGAGGCAAAGGAGGAGGTTTTCTACGCCAAAGATAACAGTGATAACAGTGTTGACGCCATGAATAAATGGTCAAAATGGAGATCCAAGATCGGTGTGAAGAGAGGAATGTTCGACTGCTGGGTGAAGTGGAGGAAAAGAAAAGTCGCCAATTCCAATGAAGTGTAAGTATTTTTTTCTTTCATTTATAACACATTGCTATTCCTTTTCTATAGTACGAGTATTTTTATTTAATTTTATTTATTTATTTTTCTTTATACGATTTAATATGGGAGTATCGTGAGTGGACTTTCATTACTGATACCCCACTATTTATGACATGAGTTATTTGCCTGACACTATTTATGACATGAGTTCTTTTTAACACTATTTATGACATGGGTTCTTTTAAACACTTTTTATGACATGAGTTATTTTAAACATTATTATAACCAGTAAATATACTTTTTGAAGATTGTGAAAAATTAAACATAAAATGACTTAAAACTAACCAAACTAAACAATCGAGCAAATAACAAATTACGTATAATACATCTATAATATTTACTACACACATAATAAATGGAGAGAGAAATGAATAAATATTTTAATTCTCGGTTTGACGGTCAATTCTCGACCATATATATATTATAATCTAAAACTATTCTGAATTGTGTTAAAAATATAAAAAAATACAATATCTATATATTTTCCATTATGACCAATTTGCGTTGATAACTGATTATGATAATGAAAACATGAAATAGTTTATTTTAATATCACTTTATTTTGTTTTTTAACACTACCAACTGGTTTCGCTCAAAGCGCAGCTTCTTCGGCGTAACAAAACAAACTTGTAGTATTAAAAAAAACATTACAAAGAGATGTTTATACAAAAAAGAAACTAAGTGCTTAATTAAATATTAAAAGTTAAGTGCTTCATTAGAAAATATAATTAGTTTTATTGCTAATTACCCAATATGGCATCCTTATGAAAAATATTAGTAATGTAATGTACTTCATTATTTCTAATGTATTTGTTTTTATACACTTATATCAGTCGTTATATCGACTAAATATACTATTGTTTTAAATAATATACTTATTAAATAAATTAAATGTGAAATTGATTAACTTAAATACGATTTAATATTAATTTGTGATGATAAGATGAAGAGGACACAAATATTAATAAAAGATGACACGTATCCATTTCATACCGTTATGTATCATTTTAGTATTGCATTTGCCCTAGACAATATCCCATTTATGTATTTTAATTCCACCTGCACCAAGTGGTTCTTTGTGTCGGTCATGCATTCTGGAATTTTCTTAAAGTGTTTCGCATTTCACCCTCACCATCCTTGTTAATTTCACATTTCGACAGGCATTTCGTGTTATGTTATGCTATTTAAACAATTTTCATAGTATTATATTTCTTGTATTGTTTGAAACAAAAGCTGACCTAGTTTGCACTAAATCACTTCTCAGAACCACAGAGATGAAAATCCTCTGAAAAATAACAGACAGGACTGTATGCGACAGAATAAGAAACACCACAATCAGAGAAATGTGTGATATTCAGGATATTCATGTTGTTAGATGGGGGAGGCAAAGAATAAGGTATTGAAGAGAGAATGAACGCCCAAAGACTACCACAATTTGCCTTACATGGCATACAAACTAGGCGGAAGAGGGATGGATGCCTGTAAGACCCTCAAAAGATGGAAAGCCAGCTGAAAGTCCACATCACAAGAGGCGGTAAACTCTGCTCAAACAATCCCTAGTGGCCTACGTCCAGTATTAGAAGAGACTCTAAGTAATAAAGAGGATTTAAAGTAAATAAAATGACCTCCCTCTTCTGGGGTCCCTCTTGCTAGCTCGACGGGTCTAGTAAGTGTATGAGTGAAACCGACAAAAGGGCGTCGCTACGTCCTATAGCGGATCAGGTGTGTGGTTGGCTACCTATAAAAATCCATCATCTTCCAAATTTCCTCTGATTGTCGAAAATTGTTGTAGAATTGATATTTTATTTTCAAAATGTCAGAAATCGGCTAAAAACGATATTTTCGACATTTGCGTTAGATTATAAATTGTCTGGGTCTAGGTTATCATATCATGCAACCATATATCCATAAGTACATATTTGTGTATATTGGGGCCAATAGATTTTTAATGTTGAGCGAAGGCACCTATTTATAAACAAATAAAATACCCTAAACAAATAAAATGAAAGAAATGAAAAATATACGAGTATATGATTTTCTAAAAAAATAATGTTTGTTCAAATTTCATGATAGAAGTTCATAGTAAATAAAGAAAAAAAAGTTTTTTTTTAAATAGGTATTTAGTTAAATTCTACTTATGTTTACGACGTCGCCGGTTTCGGCTGCTCGCTGACATCTTCTGGTGGCCAGAAACCGGTCGAAGCCATAAACATAGGTGAAATTTAACTAAATACACATTTGAAAAAATGTTTACAATTTTTATTTATATTCATTATATGAAATTTTCTGATACATTTTCGCACCATAACACAATGTAATAGAATGTAAACATTATATTTTTTAATTATTCGTGTTCCAAATACTCACAAACATAACCTTTGTTCAATCGGGTTTAAATATTTATGACTTTAAACCGTATACTATATTCTAAGGGTCTGGGACTAGTACTGAATTAAAAACAAAATGTATTATGTTTACAAGTGTTAGCGATTCTGTGCACACAGGTCAACGAAATAGGTGTCATTATAGCTTCTTGGCTGTCGTCACTTAAGGATGGCGAGCTGAGGAGAGCATGATGTTATAATTAAAATTAATTGGCTTATTTTATGTGAGAAGGTTATTCTGTGCGTTCAAAATTTAAATGAAAATATCCGTCTTTAGCAATTCTCTCTTTAGCTCTGCATAGGTAAAGGTACAGTCCATTTGTCATCTCTGCCAATCGATCTATCATTCATTCATCTCCAGTATATTTTTAGGAGATTTCTTAATGACTTAATGACCTATCCATTATGTTCTTGTACACCTGTCTGCTATGTTGATTCTATCTATTGAAGGAAAACATTGAATAATCAAAATAATGTTATCGAAACATTAAAATAACTCCTAAAACTAGCTATGGTAAATAGTCCATTGTTTAAGGCAAATGACTATGATACTACAACATTATTAACTGTTAAATTTAAATTACTATTAAAACATCAAGATCTACAGAAATAAGAAGAAGAAGTTACAAATACTACTGAGACAACTAGGAACAAACCAGTTTTTTTATTATACCCTTTTTGTAAATGCCGCCACAGCTGTTTCGCCAACCGATGTTTGCATCATCGGGTGCGAAACAGCTATTGCAAAATGCTCGAAATGTGTACAATAAAAACATGTGATAACATATTAGTGTTGTTAGGTGGAGGCAGAGAGAATGGACACTGTTTTTTCCTGACATACTTCTCTCGATTCCTCATCATTCATATATCGTGTCATGCACGCTGGTCGATTTCTCCAACTCCTCACATGGCCGACATTTAATATTTTATTTATTTGACCCTGTCACGTCTTTCTCGTTTTTTCACTATTATTAATTCTGTTTACATCGTTAACGTATATTTTTTTACCATTCTTTCTTTCCATGTGTCCAAAACATCTGAATGGTCCTTTCATTATTTTGTTTATAACACTTCCATTCACGCTGCATATTTTCATGCGACACTCTATCATACACAGATTTATCACAAATTCGTTTAAGAGATCTCGTTTCTGCTGCATTTTTTCTTTAGTAGAAATAACTCTTTATCTTACATAATATTTGTAATAAATGTGGTTGTCACGGATGCAAGAATTGACAATAGTAACATTACTAATAGGGAGACAACAATGGAAACAGAGAGAGGTGAAAGGACTCTACTGAAGTCTGACTCACCGTCACGCATGGCCGCTAAATTCACGCAGAGAAAAAGTTACTCAAGTACTTGTTAGTACTTACCCATGGAAGTGTTGATTAAAGGGTACCTGTCTGCTGATACACGAGTTTAATAACCCTAATGCTCTACCGGCTAATTATTTTTGTATGACTCATGCAGAAGTACTTTTTATTCATTTTCCTTTCATACTCTTCTCCTGTAGTCAGGCTGGCCTCTCTCGGGAAGTTGACCTCCAGGTATCCCTACATCTCTTTGGCTGTCTTCCGGGGAGACGATAGCCAACAGGAATCTGTATAGGGAATCTTCTTTATTGCTATATTCGAGTATATGCATGCATATTGCACGAGTATATGCACTCTTGATTTATTGGTGAGTATCTTGTATTTCTAATGTCGAACCATTTCTCATGGGTTTCTGGTATTATGTATTAATTATATTTTACCTGTTCTCAATAGATGCCACTAGATGATAGATTATAGACGCAATATGATTGTTGTTTGTGATATCTTTTGAGAAAAATAAACTTATTTGATTTGATTTGATAATATAGGTATTAAACACTTACAATTGAAGTTCGATATTCATTTATGTTTCGCGAAATACATGACGTTTAACAATGTAATGTATTAATGATTTAAATTTTGCTTGAATGACACGTGCAGTAATATCATTACGATCTATTCTTGATTGACAGTTGTCATTTAAAACGACTTGAGCGCCATCTCTTGGTGAATCACATCATACAAAATTAGTTCATTGGAATAACTTTTTGGAAACATGTATTATCACAACACTTTTTTGCGCTTTTCACAAACATGTTTCGGGACACAAACTTTCCTTCTTAAGTGTATGAATTTTATAAATCAATTTAAATAAGTTCAATCCAATATATACTGTACCGCCTCCAGCGATAAAATAAGTAATTGGCTGTCACATTAAGAATTCATTTACATGAAGTTTAAAGGTGCATTATAAATCAGTTGGTATCAAATTCATTTTTTAAACCTTCGCCGAAGTAATATTCATAAAAATGTATATTTCGTTGCAATAGGTTCAGTATTAGTCGAGTCTATCGGTTTCATATTGACGAACATTGCCATTTATTTATATAGATTAGTATGGATAGTAAAAAATAATGCAACACTTAATTGATTTATTCTCGCTACGCGTTCCAATGGTTTGCTATGCCGGTTAAAACAATGAAATGTTTTGGCGGTAGGTGCGAGTACTATAGATTGCGTTATGTTGGCACAAGTGCATGACCGGATGTTCTTAAGTCACGCTTCGTGATCCTAGGGCCAATAACCAATAGGTACTTTCCTTACTAACAACTTTACATTTAACTGCATGGCCAGTGGCGGATTAAGGCAGATCGGGGCCTATAGCTAATGCTACGTATATTCATTTCAGGAAGAATATTTGTAAGTTTGAATAATATCTCCTAAATTGGTTAAAGAAAACTATTTGATTGGTTTCTGGGTCTAAGTAGACGGAATTTACGGCATTAGTTCCTAAAATACTCTGATTAGAAAATTACTATTTTGTCGAAATTAGGAAAAGAAATTAATTTTAACGGTGGAAGGGCATAAGTTACCAGAAAATGGGAACTTTCGGACATCTTAGCCGGGACAACAGGTATTTGAAAAAAATAATGAAAACTTTAAATTTTAACATTGTATAGAATCATTATGAATATGAAGAATACGGGTTTTGGAGTGGAGACCGCGTACAGGATTCCGTAGAGTTGGACGTCCCCCTGCCCCCTGGACCGACGATCTGAAGAGTATTGCTGGACATGGATGGATGGGAGCGGCAATGGATAGGGTGCGGTGGCGTGCTTCGGGAGAGGCCTACATTTAGCAGTGGATGACAGACGGCTGATTATGATTATGAATATTAGTCACACCCTTAATTATTTTTTCCAAGAAAAATCATTAACAACTTAAAAAAATTAACGGAATTTCTATTTGTATTTATTACAGTTATAGCGTTTTATAATAATTGAGAAAAAAAAATGGCTGTTTATTTCAGTGTTTGAATATAAAATAATATTAATAAAATAAAAACAGTGCCTAGTTTTTATTTGTAAACGCGCTGTCACTCACACTATTGCAAAATTCTTCTCGAAATGAATGGACTCTACCAAGAGGCGCTGGGTTTTGAATAATATTATCTGGGTTATGCTAATAAAATATAACTCAATTTCTACGAAGAAACTTTGCTCAATTTGATGTAAACAAGTTTAGAAATAACACTTGATAAGCCAATTTCTCTATGTAAATTGCATTAAATATTCATTAAGGTGAAGCTATTTATACGGTCATGTTCCTTAACTCACTTTTTATACACTTCATTAACCCCTAATGTGCGGCTGACTTCATTTGCAGTAAAACAAAATTATGTCGAACTACATTTGCAGTGCAAAAATAATTCATCATAATATGACGTTCAATTAAGCACTAACGAACTAAACACTTAACGTTCTTCGCTTTAATTAGTAATCGTTAAAGTTAATTTGTATGACTATTTCTACATTAGGGAAAATTTGATGAATGAATGAATTTATTATGAAAACGTTTATAATATTGCATTTCAAGCAGCCTCCAGAAACGCGGGGCCTGTAGCAAATGCTATACTATTTCTGCTTTATACCATAGCTAATCCGGCCCTGTGTATAACTGTTAAACTATTATTATGCGTTTGCGAACAAACGATTTGTCTACCAATCGTTTTATATACTCGTACATAGTAGGTAGTAGAAGAATTTTTCACGAATGTTAAGTCTCGCCAATTGATTTTTCCTAGAATAATGATATAAAGCTTCGTACATATTTATTTTTTCATTCATTGGTTTCTACAATATTATCTTTGCTGATATTTAACTCCAGGATATTACAAGTTGTTATTAAATTCATTTCTGTAATACAAATTGACATTGAACTACTTAGCTGACTCAGTATTGCTCTATGGTCCCTAAACTATCTATATATGTTATGTTCCGACATTTTCCGTTCCGCTGAGGGAAACCTCAGTCGGAACATTTGAAATATGCATATAGGGAGAATAAAAATCTGTTCAAAATATGTTTATTGCGTAAGAACAAAATTATGCACTTATTGTAAACAAAAAAACATAAAATACTTATATCAGTTCCAGGTAAAAGTTTACAATCTTTTGGGGTTATTGTTAACATAGGGGCTGGTCACATAATCAGAATGGACGACGACAACCCTACAAAACGCCTCACGCTCTCAGTACCACAGGGACGTAGAAGACCAGGAAGGCCCAAAATGCGATGGATGGACAGTGTCAACACGGATGCATCGGTGTTGCAAGTGAGAAATTGGAGAATAAGGGCATCAAACAGACAAGAATGGAGGAAGCTCCTGGATTCAGCCAAGACCCACCCAGGGCTGTCGAGCTTAGGATGATGATGATGATGTTAACATAGCCATATTAATTAATAAATTAACCATATTCTGCTCCATTAACTTTACGGTATATTTCTACATTTAAGAATGCCTTAGCAAGGCGAAACATAAAATAAAATAAAACTTCTAGAAAACAGACGTTTTCATTCCAATTTGGTTTTATGACAGATTTGGTTTTGATAGGGTTTAATTAAATTTTCCATTTAATTATGTCTTAGCAAGGCGTTAAAATATCTACTATAAAACTTTTCATTTTTACTTACATTGTTTAAAAATAGTTACATCACAATGGTAAAGAAGGTATATGTAAACGGCGTGAACGGAGCTAGAAATAGAGGAAGGCCGAGGAAAACGTGGCACGATCAAATCAATCAAATATTGAATGTCGGTCACGTGAGGAGTCGGAAAAATCGACGTGCGTGCATGACAAGATGTATGAATGTAGAGGAAGCGAGAGACGTATGTCAGGACAGAACAGTGTGGCGTTCCATTCTTTCTGCCTACCCCTCCGGGGAGACGGCGTGATGGTAAGTTAGTTAGTTAGTTAGTGAAATTGAAGAAAATATACACTTAATATGATTGCAAGTAAATATATATCGCACGTTGAAAACAAAAGTGACACTATACAAAAATCTAAATTTTTCAGTACGGTCATTTAAAGTTTTGTCTGCTTATTAACCTAATTAAAATCAACTAGATTCTGATAGAATAATATCAAAACTAATATATAAAACAACAACATTAGATATATTTCTACTCACAGTCAAGTTATTGACCTCAAAAAAACTTTAAATGACCGTACTGAAAAATTTAGATTTTTGTATAGTGTCACTTTTGTTTTCAACGTGCGATATAATACATATATATTTTTAAAGATTTGTTGTCCAAGATACAAAGTTAATTAAATTATTTGATAATTTTAAGCAAAATTGGTGCTTAAAACATTTGAATAACAAATCAAATTAGTTTATGTTCTCAAAAGATATTAAAAACAAAAATTATATAGGTAATAGTTTAAGACATCTATTGAGAACAGGTAACAAATAATATGTAATACCAGGAACGCACGAGAGATGAGATTTTATTTATATCACAAGGGCCTTGTTTGATTGTTAGCCTAAAAGACCCAGACCTTTAAATATAATCACAATGAAGTGTTCTTGAAAATATAATGTTTGATTTTATGTATCCGAAAATGTTTAAAATGAATTATTGCGTTGGTACCAACGACATTGAATATTAAGATAATAAAATAATCGATTATTACAAGCCCTTCAATGATACTTGATTTTTGCTGACCCACATAAGTTAAAAAAATTATGAAGTTGACATATTCAATATTACTTGGTAAAAAATTATCGAAAAGTATTATTTTATATTTCATTCCATGTTGATAATTTTAGTTTGTAGCGAATTTATTACAATATTGTTATTGTGGACTTTGATTAAACCTATTTATGATTAAGTTAATTCACAAAATGCTCTTAGTTTACGAATTTTTAGTTTTCAAATGTTTTATTTTCATTCCACGGATACCTTAATAGTATTTTAGTTTACATGTTTACCGCTAGATGGCATTAATATCTAAAAATATTTTGTACGATTATTATTATTCTTTGGACTTAGACTTGGACTTGGATCTTCTGGCTTACAGAGGTTCAGCTCTAATGGCTATTCCTCTTACGTCTGCAGAAAACATTGTTGGAATGTGATTTGGTAGTTGTTTTATGATGGGGCTAAATGTATGGCCCGGAGTGTCCCTCCGAAAGAGGGCGAGGGGGGATATAAGGTTTATGATTATGTCTTACATTATTGTCAAGGAATGGAAGACCAGTTAGGGTTGGGATTGTTGTAAAATTGCATAATCATTAAAAAAATTACGCACACTTGATAATACTTTGAGAATGTAAAATGTTTTTTCTACAAAGTTTGTACAAAGAAGCCAAGAAAGAAAATAATATACAATAACTAAAAAAGTAACAGGAACATGCACTCTCAAGTAATGTCAATGTTGCGAGGACCCGAGATGACACATGAAGAAGAAGAAATAATTAACTAACCATTACGCCGTCTCTCCGAAGGGGTAGGCAGAAAGAATGGACTGCCAGATCGTTAATTCCTGACATACTTTTTTCGATTCCTCATTATTCATATATCGTGCCATACACGCACGTCGAAATATGCAATATTATTTTTATTTATTAATATTATTTTTATTTAGAAAAAGCGTGGTAGTGAAGTCATGGCTTCGCGTTACCCAAGGTCCATTAATACTGATCGACTAATCAACTTCTTTAGTCATTAACTAATTAGAACCGGTATCATCAGATCTTTAGTTGGCAGTACCTACGCAGGGCTGTAATAGTGAAAAATACACAAACTAGTAATGGAAAAATAAAATGAATCGAAAAATGAGTGCTTAAGTTATTTTCTCTCTCTTTCTCTTTGCCATTTCCCATCATCTGGGGTCGGCCCTCCTCGTACGAAAACGCCAAACTTTTCTATTTTGACTCATCTCCACTGTCAGGTTCTCGCGTTGGAGTTCCTTTTCCATATTGGCCCACCATGTTGCCATTGGGCGTCCTCTTCTTCTTGGTTTTGTGGGAATGCTGAGGGCTTTTTGGACAATGTGTTCACTGTCTCTTCGCATCACATGACCGTACCACCGGAGTCGAGATTCTCTTAATTTTTCCGTTATTGTGGCAACCTTAAAGCTTCCCCTCACGTATTCATTCCTTACGTGGTCCAGCCTTGTGACGCCTCCGGCCCACCTCAGCATTTTCATCTCGGCAGCGTGGACTCAACGTTCGTGGACTTTTTTGTCGGTCCAGCACTCTGTTCCATATAGCATGGCGGGCCTCACTGGATTCATGTAGACTCTGCCCTTGGTCCTGATTGGAATTTTTTGATCACACAAGACACCAGATAGAGACCTCCACTTGAGCAAGGCGGTGTTTGTCCTGTATTTGACATCTGGGACTGTTATTTTCATGTACGAGAAATCATATTATACTTCTTTTTCCTAGCCAGTTCCATTTACTATGGGTCAGCTTCCATGACAGCCTATATGAAGTTTCCATGACTGTCTTCCTGAGTGTCATCTGCTGGAACCTGGACTCTTTTAAGATTCCTGCTGATAGGTTACATCCGCGTCAATAAGTCCAACAACGAAATTATATTACGAAACAACATAACTAACTAGCTAGCTCACTATCACGCCGTCTCACCGAAGAGGTAGACAGAAAGAATGGACTGCCACATTTTTCTTCCTTGGCATACTTCTCTCGATTCCTCAATATTCATACTTCGTGTCATGCATGCACGTCGATTTCTCCGACTCCTCACGTGGCCAACATTCAATATTACATTTATTTGCTCGTGCCACATTTTTCTTGGTTCTCTTCTATTTCTAGTTCCATTTACATCGTTAACATATACTTTTAAACCATTATTTTTTCATTCATTCTTTATATGTGTGCAAACCATCTTGATGTTCTTCTCATTATTTTGTTCATAACACTTTCAATCGCACCGCATTCACTTCTTATATTTTAATTCGACGCACTGTCATACACGGTTTTTCACACATTCGTATAAGAGATCTCATTTTTGCTATATTTATTCTACTTTCGCCAGTTCCATGCTCCGCTATCATACACAAGGGTCAGTACAAGAACACCATTGTGCTTTGTATTTTAACTTTTTTGGATCATCTTTGAAACATTTATGAATTTTTCTATGTCTTCGATTTTAGAAAAAAAAAAATTATGCATTATTATAAATAAATATTCGTCTTCTCCTGGTGCCATGTTAGGTCCCTCCCAACGTTGGCGATCACTGCAGTGAAAGCATCTTTATCCAGTGCCATTTGGAACTCTGTATAAATAAATATTATAATTTTTAATAGGATTTGTCCATTTTATTATACAGAGACGTCCAAAATTAGCTTTATAGTTAAAATTAGTAATTATTTCATTTGTCAGCGTAATCCATAAAATGTTTTTAATGTGTTATACAAAAGGGTGCTAGAAAACTTTATTAAGAATAATAAAAATAAAAATGTTATAACTTATTTAATATTCACCTGTTATATGACAAGAACTATTTAATTTTTTTTTCATGGTTATGCAGCATTGATTGCTGCATAGAGCCTTTGCCATGAAGAATCCCCCATTTTTCCAAGTTGTCCCTGGATCAGCCAACGCGTGTACGCAGTCTGTACATGGTCTTGCATGGTAGCAATTCCAACCACATAGGAATATTCACTTGGGAGTTCACTTCTTTCAAGCTGATTGGCGGCCGTATACAAAACTCGGATGTCCTGAGTGATGTGGGTCTATTTACGAAATGCACACGACCTTCGTTAAAGACAAAACATATTGTTTTATTTGCCGCACTGCAGAACCAAGCTGCCAATGGTTATGCCTGTGGGTAAGGCAATCTAATTGCCTTAATCGGGTCGCCTCGGAGGTCTACATATTTCATAATAGTGTGAGTTGCCTCAGGGATGCAGTATCAATGTTATGATTCTTTCTAATTCTTAATCTTAAGTTTTTTTTATGCTTCTCTTATAAATTCTTATAATGTAATTGCAAACGATCTGGAATTATATGTCTGTAATGTTTGTGATTTTATTAAAATAAATGAAAAATTAAATAAAAATGAAACCAGTTGAGGTATCCATAGTTTCGTTCATTCGTCCAGTTTTGTATTTGTAAGAGCAAGAGTATCTCGGCTAGACAGGCAGCTATGAAACATCCAGGATTATCCTGTTTATGATAAAGAGTGAGTTATCAACGAGAACCGGATTAAAAGATAATATTTATCCGGATCTGGTAAAATAGTGAGTAAATTAATAATATTGATAGGTCACAAATGAAGCGTAGCGTCACAAATACCTACGTCACATTTATTGACGTCACTATAAGGCCGCTGAGTTATATATAATGCATATTTATGTTACTGTTCAAATGGTTAATTCGTTTATATCAATAATTACCGCTTAATAGAATAAAATAAACCATGTATTTTGGTCGACGTGATGATCAAATATTTATCAAATTTACCTGCAGACACATTAAAAGCGGTTTTATTATATAACCTAACATCACGTTATTTTTTTTGTTTATGTAATAAAATTAATTCTTCTTCATTTTCTTCCTCAGCCTATTCCAGTCCACTCCTGGACAAATGCCTCCTCCATTCGTTTCCATGTCACTCTGTCCTGTGCAGACTGTATCCAGGTTATTCCGACGTGTCTGTTCAGATTATCCCTAGTTGCAGTCGCCTTGCACTTCTCTTTGCCGTCCACGGTCTCCAAGTCAGCAGTCTTCTTGTCCACTTTTCATCTGAGCGGCTACGTGACCTGTCCATTGCCATTTTAGAGTCGCCACCCGGTGGATGATGTCAGTGACCTTTGTTTTTTCTCTCACCGTATCGTTTCTGACTCTGTCTCTTAGGCTTATTCCTAACATGGTTCTTTCCATGGCTCTTTAGGTCACTCGTAGTTCCTCGGAACTTTGTTTGGACAATGTTACAGGATGTCCATCTTTTCGAAGCTGTATAAAATTGGTTTCCAGCATTCCCTAAGAAATGCCGTGGGGTAGAGCAACGGATAACTACCATACTCCTTCATGTAGAGATACCTCAGAATTTTTTTCTGAACCTTCTCCAGCATAACGGAATATTTCGCCTCGTGAGGACTCCATATCACAGAACCACTTTCGAGTCTGCTCCGAACCAACGCGTATTATAGGACTCTGAGCACATTGAGATCTCTGAAAACTCTTCAGGTCCAGACGATGAAGCCCAACATTCCTAGTGCAATGTCACAAATTCTCTCGATATGTGCACGAAAAGTCAGCCTACTGTTATAGATGATCCCGAGATCTCTCATCGCAGATACATGTGCTAGTTGCTGGCTGTTTATCGTGTATCTATGATACACAGTTCTCAATTATGCAGTATATCTATACATTTTTTGTTTTTGCAGGGCGACCATTAAAGTCACTTAAAATTTCTACAGCGACCGCCATGACGAGGATACTATCAGAATCGAAACCGGTTAGCAGGAAAGGTGGTCAGGTTTTAAACAAAATAAAATCTTTTTGGTTGTTACTCCAATCTATTTTGGAAAATGTATTCATTAAATATTCGTCTTACTTATGCAATATTATTAACATGGGCCGGTAATAATATTTTTATCCAAGTTTATTACGTGCACCATAACTTATACGTATATAACGTTGTGATGACGATTTGATCTTGAAAGTTACACTTCCTCGTTCAAACCACTTTGATTTCCTACTGATGACTGTAATAATTTTTAATTTATTATCAAATATTACGTTTATGTATAAACAACAAAATTATAGAAACATTTACTATACAACTTCAGAATTTTAGAAAAACTTAATGCGTTAATTAAAAAAAAAATTTTTTTTTTCCACATTTGAGTTTATTTTTCTCGACATGTTTCGAAGTCCATACACCTTCATCATCGGGAGAACGATATAAACTAGTTTACATCGTATATAAACCGTTTACATCGTTCTCCCGATGATGAAGGCATAAGGCCGTCGAAAAATGTCAAGAATTAAAAAAAAAAAAAACTAACATCAAAGACTTAAATCAATGATTCTTCTTAAAGTGTCCTGTCAGGTCCCCCCGACGTTGGCGATCACTCTGGTAATCTCTTCCCTATCCTGCGCTGTCCGGAATAGCTCCTCCACAGTTCTGATTCCCGTCCATTCCCTCACATTGCGCAGCCAAGAGATCTGCCTTCTTCCTGCCCCCCTGCTCTATTTTTCCCTTCAATATTAGATGCAGCAGGCGATACTTCTCTCCTCGCAGAACGTGACCCAGATATGAATCTTGCGGACTTTGATTAATGTCAGCAGCTCTCTATTTACTCCTGCACGATTCAGGACTTCTGTGATAATCAATAGATTTTATTTAACAAGCTTCAATATGAGCAGAAAATAGCTCATTATTATGAAGAAGGAATCTGGTCGTGTCTAGGCTCGAACCCAAGTCCCCTGGATCAGATGTTAAACGTTCTATTCCCTAGACCATCCTGTTATATTTAAAAGTGGAAAAAACAGTGTTTAAATTTATAAAAAAATCATATTTTTTTTTGTAGTGCAGAACAATCACGTATTTAATCATATTAAAATAAGAAGGTGTAAAGCCTACAAAAGAAAAATTAACTCAAAAGTGGAAACATAATGCTTTAAATAGTGCCTCTGATGACAACGGTGGGAAGAGCAATTTATCTGCTGAACGCGGTCTCCTCGGAAATCGACGTCTTTCATATTAGTGAAAGTACGTTCAGAAGGCAAATACTCTTAATTTCGGAGGGTACCTTGTCTTCCTAATGTCGAACCATCTCTCATGCGTTTCTGGTAATATACTATACACAATATATTATTTTACCTGTTCTCAATAGATGCCTTAAACCTTAATTTTGTAATGTCTATTGATGAAATAAACTGATTTGTTTTGATTTTATTCATAAAAATAGAATACGTTATAAAAAAATATTTTCTATGTGATTGTTCTAAATGTCAAAGCACTTAGTTTCTTATGAAAATATAAAGTATTTTTTGGATCGATGCTCATGTTACATTATCACTTGTTTTATATATGACAAAAAATCTATGAAATTAAAATTCGTTGCTCGAATATAAGCTATATTGTGAATTAGAATCTTTTTTGTCAACTTATTTTAACGAAATTTAATATAAAATACTTCGTACGTGAACAGTTTTTATTAGGTTATAAAACGTAATAGCCTTCATTATTTAAAAACTTGCAAACCTTGAAAACCAAGTTGGAATTATTTGTCAAGTAACTTTATGCGGGCTTTTTGATAACACCTCATTTAGTTTAATATATGTATAAATTATCTATTTAAATTTTATAAAACAAACCTACGAGTATATCTATACGAGGATGATGATGATACCGGTGGGGAGATAATCAAACTGCTGAACTTGACCGGTTCGGAGATCGACGTCATTCATATTAGTGAAAGTACATACGTTCAGAAGACAAATACTCTTGACTTTAGAGAGTATCTTGTATTCCTAAAGTCGAACCATCACTCATGCGTTCCTGGTATTATAAAATATAATATAATTATGTTTTACCAGTTATTTTACCATTATTATATTTTACCTGTTCTCAATAGATGCCATAAACTTTAATTTATATTTGTAATATCTTTGAAAATAATCAAATGATCAAACAAAAATCTCTTGATGGAAGTTCTTTTTAAATAATAATTCAATAAAACGATGTTATTTTATAACTACTTTCATATTTGTCTTTATTTCGACAGCGGCCGGTTTCGCCAGGCTTTTTTTTGTTTGCCACCCCTGATCTATATGTATATAAGGAAGAGATTGAATAGCAGTGTCACAAGTCTGTCGATGTCAGCGAGCCTGGCGAAACCGGTCGCTGTCGAAATAAAGACAAAAGTGGAAGAAGTTATAAAAATATATCATTTTTTTTAATCTGATTTAATTTGTAAAAAAATATATCATAGAAGCCCAGAAGCCCGGCATGCGTAAGAAATTTTGAATCAAAACCCCCAAATCTAAGAAATCGTGGCCCCGCATAAACCAACAACCCACCAAATCACTTTTCAACAATGTTCCCATCAGATGTAAGAGGAATAGCCACAAGAGTTGAACCTCCGTAAGTCAGAAGAGGGTTTGATTCAAAATATATTATGCAAGCCGGGCTTCAGGTCTTCTATGGGAGTACCGCCACTGACTTCTAGGAAGGCCTAGACAGCGCCTAATGGACAATGTTCTGGTTGATCTGGCTAGGTTGGGCGAATCGAACTGCTGGGAGCAAAAGGCGCAGGATCGCGGAGGCTAAAACTCTTCAAGAGTTGTATAGCCATAGGAAGTAGTAAGTAAGTAGAATATATTATATAAAAAAGGCTCTTCAATGTATATTTTACAAGCAATATTCTTCATAATGTTGACCTTGAATTTCTTCGTATTCACTGACAACTTTAATGTATTGTTAATGGATGTGTTTCCTGTCTGGGAATTCAACTCTGAATACAGATAATACAATTACACGGGTAGCAGTTCGTAGGTAAATAAAACACGAATCTACGTACAGCAGTGTTCATTAATAAACGGTCTACAGAGAACTAGAATAACAAGTTAACCACCCTACGTATTTGAACGTACGTGATACGTTCACTTGGACTATACCATTCTGCGTTATTTGTGTGCCAATATCACTTGAGTACAAGTCTTCATACATATGATGGTTTAACAAGGGGCAGGCAAAGTGTGCGGCCGAGTATTTGACGTTTCGTAATTGAAATAATTAAATTTTTATTTAATTAAAGTTCATTAATAAAATCCTGCTTTTTTTGCACGTTTTTCGGAAAATAACCTGAAGGTAGGGCGGTTAAGATTCAAGGAGGAGGTTTGGTGTGCAAGGTCAGCAGACTACATGTCGTAAAAAAGAACCAACTCTTCTTTCAAAAACTTATCTTGGATAGAACCAAAGCACGAAAACGGCAACGATCTGTAAGACACTACGTGATAGAATTAGGAACTCAAGGTTAAGGGAAATATGCGAGGTCGAGGTTGTCGTTAGGTGGGGAAGGCAATGGAGAAGATACTGGTATGCACACGTGAGAAGAATGGATACATCCAGACTCCAATCTCATTGCGTTGCACGGCCAACCCCAAGGAAGATGACCCCCAAAGAGACCCCTGCCAGCTGGAAGTCGACCTCGCTGGAGGCCAATTCCTTATAAGAAACAGAACACAAGGCATACACTAAGGAGTAGAAAAATATTAAATAAATTTATACAATATCAGTCTACAGAGAAACCTGGACTCTGAAAGTGAATGTAATGAACCGGTTGGAAGCGTTCGAAATGTGGATATACCGCAGAATGCCTCGTATGCCTTGTATGCCGTGGACCGATAGGGTCAGTAATGCAGACGTGCTACAGAGAGCCAGAGCCAATAGAGAGCTGTTTTCGTGTGTGAAAATTAGAACGGTCTCATATTTGGGTCATGTGCTAAGGCGAGAAAAATACCACCTCCTTAGACTGATATTAGGGACGTCGGGGTGTTGGTAGAAGGCAGCTGTCTTGGCTGCGGAACATCAAAGAGCGGACAGGAATAACAAGAGTTCAGAACCTGTCCCAAGTGGCGCAGGATAAAGAAGCCTTTGCTGCAGTGATCGCCAACATTGGGGAGACCTGAAACGGCACCGAAAGAAGAAGATACAATATCATTCTTAATCCTGATGTATACATAGCATTAATAAATCTTTTATAATATCGTCAGTGTTCTCAATTTTAACAGTAATAATGTTGAAGTATTATAGTGTTTCGGCCAAAACAATGGACTACATATTTTTTTGATAATTAAATGAGATTTTCATGTTTTATTGTAGATAGATTTGTGTAGCATCGTTTGACAAGGACGCAAAACCTAAATAATCAAGAGCGCGTCCATTTTATGATATTTTTCATAAAAGCAATAGACAAGGAAAAATCCATCAATCGCGTTCATATGTTTCTGAAGTTGACTGCGCTAAACTTCTTTGCGAGAAACTTGTCGGACCGGTTTTGTCGGACGTGTATCTGTGTGGCATTTATAATATATAAAAAAATATGCATGTGTTTAGAAATTTGCATTGGTTATTAACTGAACTTACCTTAAGTTTGAATTTAACTAAAATCAGTGATACAGTCGAACCTGGATATAAGAGAGCACAGGGATTGGGACATTATTTCTTATAAAGAGGTCTCTCTCGTTCCCATACTCCTTTGGTACATCGGAATACTGCGACTCCGGCTCTATTATTCCATGCATTACTCCAACTTCATATCTTTCATTTCCAGACCACGACCTAAATTATTACCATCTTCCTTATCAATAATAACCCTTTACCACCAAGTTATCCACCATCATTCAGTCCTTTATCCCTCCCGCAATAAATGCGGATAAAAAAAATCTTCTCCGATAGACCACTACGTACACCGCTAAACAAAATGGTCTCACGCAGGATGCTATCTTCTACCACAACTCCATCCAGGCACTGCTCCTCTAATCTTCCCCTCGGGAACATACTTTTTCTAAATACAATGCCAACCCTAACTGGTCTTCCATTCCTTGACAATAATGTAAGACTTTATATCATAAACCCTAAATCCCCTCTCGCCCTCTTTCGAAGGGACACTCCGGGCCATACATTTAGCCTCATCATAAAACAACTACCAAATGACATTCCAACAATGTTTCCTACAGACGTCAGAGGAATAGCCATTAGAGCTGAACCTCTGTAAGCCAGAAGATCCAAGTCCAAGTCCAAGTAGACCCATGCTTTCTTTTACAGAGGTCTACAAACATAACTAGTCTTCTTATTACTATTGTGTATGTACCAATATGTATTGAACATATATACAGGATGTACAAAAAACCCCACTAAAGTACATGACATTATAACCTTGGATTCTAAGCTGACATGGAGGACAAACATTACAAATAAAGTCAAATCCGCGTCAAGAGCAATCTCAGCCTTCTACCTAATGATAGCTATAAACAGTAAACTAAGCACTGATAATAAACTCCTGATATGCAAAACGATCATAAGACCGATCTTCACTTACGCAGCCCCAATCTGGGGCTATGCAGCTTCCTGTCACATACGGAAACTCCAAATCCGGCTAAATAAGGCTATTCACAATCAATTCATTCTTCTTCTTCTTCTTCTTCTTCTTCGATGGGCTTACAGTCCATATCGAGCCTTAGCCTTCAGTATTCTTCGCCTCCAACTCCTCCTGTCCTCCGCTTCGACCCTCCAATCTGACACTCTTAACAATCTTGCTCCATCTCTCCCAACTTCATCCTCCCATCGCAGCCTTGGTCGTCCAATTGGTCTTCTACCACCTGGGTGCCACTCCAGCAATCTTTTTGGGGTTCGCGATGACGGCATCCTCTGCACGTGACCGGCCCATCTCAGTCTATTCAGTCTGACCTGTGTGGAGAGACTGGGAGCTTTGTAAATATTGTACAGCTCGTCATTATGCCGCACTCTCCAGCCTTCACCGTCATTCACAGGCCCCAGAATTCTGCGCAGCACCCTTCTCTCAAAAGTATCCAGTCGTTCTGCAGATTTCGCTGTCATTGTCCACGCCTCACACCCATAGGTCACTACTGTTCGGATGATTGTTTTATACAGGGTGATTTTGGTTTTCCAGTGTACGTTTCTTGATTTGAGCGCTGGTAGTAGAGAGAAGAATGTTTTGTTACCAATTGTGATTAATCTTTCGATTTCCTTGTGATCTTCGTTTTCTTTTGTTATAGACGAACCCAGGTAAGTGAAGTCCTCCACCATCTTAAAGTTGTATCTGTCCTTGAATCTGATGGTTCGCCTTGAGTTATGGGTTGCATTCCTGGTTCGTTTCATTATTTGTGTCTTTTCTTCGTTTATCTCTAAACCCACCTCCGGTGGGTTTAGAGATAAACGAAGATACTCGGTATTTCAGCGCCCCACGGTTGGGACGATACGCACGGAGAGAAGAAGTTAACATATAAAAAAACAAAACCTTTTATTCGATTAAAATGACTAAATAGTTTATTATATATAGTTTATTAGTATACATATAAACAGGAGTTATGCTGGTTCAACAACCCTGAAGATGGAGTTTACAATCATCTGCGAAACGTCGATCGAAGAGGATATATCGTGATACGAACATACTTAGGATTCCAAGATACGAGAACATAATTTGTTGGAGGATTTTGGAATAAAGATTTCCCCCTTTTAACGTCGAATTCCTAAAACGTGTCATGTTTATTTAGCCGAAATTCTTCAATCATCATCTCAGTTCAAAGAATCAATATTTAAACAAACAAATGAACAACTTCTTAAAAATACGTGAATGTAAATTATTTCTTTTTTGTGACTGACACATATTTTTTGTTTGTATAAGGTTTGTTTATCTTTGAAGTATTCTCACTACCTGAGGATAAAAATGAGTAAGTACATTAGTAATTTATTGTTCGTGTTATAATAATATGTTTGAAATTCAAAGTACAATCGATTTCGCCTAGTCGGGACACTTCAAGACCTGTCCTAAATAATCGTCTATTTCTAATAACCGAAGTTTCATCCAAACTCAAAATATAATAAAAAATAATGTGTATATGAAATTATTTAGCATTGAATAACGGAAAAACGTTTTAACATAATTCTTCTTCTTCTCTGGCGCTATAACCCTTGGTGGGTCTTGGCCTCCTCCAAGAAACGACTCTATCCCGTCCTGTCTCAGGCCGCTACCTCCCAGTCTTGCTGCTCCAGGACCCGACAATCTGCCACGGCACCATCCAGCCATCGCAGTCTCGGCCTACCAACGACAAATATTTTTTTTAAACATTGTATTTCCACATAACTTTTTTTCACTTTTCATAATGTTTCGGCGTTTTCCTCCTCTCTTCGGCGTCGTCTCTGAGCTGTCTTTCAAAGTCCTGCGTGCCTTTATGTATTGTTATGCTCTACCTAGATCTGTTTTCTGCAGACTTTTTCTAGCATTCGCTATCGATTTAAGTCCTTTGGAGGTTTTGCTTTTATGGAGTCCTTGAAGCGTTTCCTCTGGCCTCCTTGAAAACGTTCAGGTGGGAACGGGTCAGCTGAGAGTATAGATTTTTCCTTGGGAGTCTAGCCTCAGGCATTCTTATGGCATTGTCTGCCCAGTGCAGTTGTCTATGAATGTTGGCACCCTCAACACTCGTCATATTGACCTCAGAAAGTATGTAGTCATTTGTCCATTTGACCTGTCATTTAAAATTTATGATCCTTCTTAGACGTTGGTGGTATCGCACGAAATACACAATATATGTAGGCATCTTCGAATCGTTCCTATCAACCCGTTTAATAAAAGCAAGATGGATAGATTTTGAGGCGCGATATCTAGAAGTTTTATCATATTTTATATATCTTGCTAAGGCCTAATCAAATATCAAATCAATTGTATCATTAAAATATACAATATTAATTTAGTACAAAACCTGTCAGGTTTTATTCGAAGAAGTCAGCCATTTGCATAATATAGTGTTTACACGTATTTAAAATAGTACATACTCTTTTCCATACATAGTGATGTGATGTTTATTTTGAGTTCACACATGACCAACCAGCGTGAGTTTTTAGAGGACACATAACTGTATTATGAAATACAAAACAGACACACAGTATAGCATTTATAAGCAATGATCACGTATTTATCGTATAAGCACGTTTATGAATAAATAAACTGAATAATTAATGTAATTGTAAACCCTGAACTTACAGTTCAAATAACCATTATAGAATAGACAAAGTTAATTATTCCAAGTATCGAGAAAATCTTTATTGGTAACTTCATTTGAGGTAAAACGTATCAGTTATTTGTTAAACAATTATGTAAAACTCTATATAAAATTATTTATATGAATCTAAGAGTTGTATTATATTATATTGTATTTTATTGGAAACGACATCTTTCGCCACGATTAGGCATTTTCAAATATTAATTATAACATAAACCATTTGTAACGATAATTAAATAGTATAAATTGTATATTATTTGATAATCTCTCGTACTTAATAAAAAAATATAATTTAGTGCTATATTTTATACTATTTTTATATAAGAATTATTATATAGAGACCAGAAGATGGCAGCTGCCGAAACCGTTCAAATACACAAATATTAGTGGATTTTTACCTAATACACATTAAAAAAATATATTTTCAATTTTTTTATTTTTATTTGATTTTACATGATATTATAATTTGGACCGCTTTCGGCAGCTTGCTACTATCAATTAGTGATTTTTTTATATTCATTATTTATAATGAACTTCTTCCAACCTATAAAGCAGGTGTAAAGCACATATAAATGCTTTACAGGTTCCATCTTACGTCTGAGAAGTATAATATGATGATATCCGTCGCCAAAACAAAATGTCTAACAATATCCAGACATCGTTTCAGATGCAAATTGGTTGTAGACGATAAACCCATAGAACAGGTCATGAAGTTCAGATATCTAGGTGTGGAGATATCTAGTTGCAGCGATATATATATATAATGAAGTTAAAAAACAGACTGATAAAACTGCAGTTATCTCCGGGTGCCTAAGGGACACTGTCTGGGACAATAAGCATATGCTAGGAAAGCAATATTAGAATTTATAAAACATGCATCAGGCCCCTAATGACCTACGGAATTGAAGCAGACACTGTCAGAACCAAACATCTCTTAAGAGTAGCAGAAATGAGAACATTGCGACCTATTGTGGGGAGAACCCTTAAAGATACCCATTGAAGAAATTCGCAAATCCTGCAAAATTGAAGACATAGTGAGGTGTAGTAAGCAGAGAAGACGATTCTGGAGGGACCACATCGAGTGAATGGATCCAGCAAGAATTCCTAAGCTCGTGATGCACGAGACTCCAGAGGGCCGTCGACCACCAGGAAGACCATCAAAGAGATGGAGAGAAGGCTGGTCGTCTTCATCACAGGAAGAAAGTTGATATCCTGCATAAACAGATCGCAAAGATCTACAATCAGAAGAATAAGAGAATAAGAAGAACTTCTTCCAAGAAATTTCACTTATTACCATTTATAATTAATACGAATGAAAACGTCAGTTTCCAAAAGTTTTATTTTATTTTATGATTTTTTTATAAGTTTTATTATATTATTATATTTAATATTTTATGGGAATGACATGTTTCGCCCTTCTAAGGCATTATCAAATATGCCTTAGAAGGGCGAAACATGTGATTCCCATAAAATATAATAAAATTTCTAGAAAACTGACGTTTTCATTCGTATTAATGATTTAATATGGAGTTTTACATCATTGTTCAAGAAACAATAAATAAATGAATCTTTATAACATCTGTCAGATCATGTAAATAACAACAATTTTATAATATTTTTTATAAATATGTATCTTTACTGAAGAAGAGCTGTTTGTCCGAAACATGTCTATATAATTTTTTTTTTTAATATCAGTGTTGTATATACAAAGTATATAAAAAAGAAAAACAGAAATAAATTAACATTTATATTTTACATCATTGATCAAGAAATAATGATTTAAATTTTCTCCTTTTGAAGTCTTTTGATGTAAACCTGTGCTCTTATTTAACTCGTTGTCTGAAGGTCCATAGACCTTCGTATGTATTTTAAATTTCGTAAAATGAGAGGTTGAAGGTTCTTCATCTCACACGGTATGCTTGCGAAGGGCGCACGAGGAATTCAACGTGTGAACTGTACTTTCCAAGTATTTCGAAACGAAAATACCAAGTATAATGAATAATTAAATACGACTGTTAATAAAATACTTGACCACGTGTCCGCTCTAGCGAATTCACCTTGACTATGACGACATAATTCATTCGTAGTAAAGTATAATATAGTAGCATACAAAACCAGAAGCACATACTAATTACAACAAAACAATATTTTTTGCCGAAACACTATGATGCTTCAACATTATTAAATGTTTATACTCGTACCTATATGTACGCATCACAATTTATTTTTGTGAATTTGTCGCGAAAGCTGTTTCGCCAACCTATGTTCAAATCAAAGTAAATCTAATCAATTCAAATCAGTTTATTATCTGAACAGACATAACGAACAATATTAATGTTTAAGCCATCTATTGAGTATAGGTGTTTTTTTTAGATCTATACAATACATATTCAAAATGTAAAAAAACACATTAAAATAATGTTAATGTCTATGATATTGCCTTTATTTAATACATAATAATTTTATGCCATTATTGTTTAAATATGATTTCGGGCATATGAGCGCCACGGCTAGCTCGAATGAAGCGCAGTCGTGAAGTCCAATTTTCGACAATTGTCGTTTTTGTGGATGCGTATTATCCACTAGAGTGTACGTGGTGCGAAAACGATATATGGTCTTCCGAATAATTTACTCGGATGGACGATTATGTTGACCGTAAAATGGGCGTAGTGCACGATAAGTGTGGCGAACCGAACCATGATTTTCAAAATAAATTTGCACTATAGGCAAGCGCTGTCAGTCTATTCATGGTGAAATGGCAAAACGTACTAACTACAAAACAACTGTCAACTGTCAAATTGACAGTCTGAAGAAACAATGTTGACGGTTTAAAAACCAAACCTCTAAGAAAAACCATACTGGTAAAATATAATATATACAATACCAGGAACGCATGATACATGATTCGACATTAGGAAGACAAAATACTCTCTAAAGTCAAGAGTATTTGTCTTCTAAACGTACTTTCACTAATATAAAAGACATCGATCTCCGAGGAGACCGCGTTCAGCAGTCTAATTGCTCTTCCCACCGGTGTCGCCAGAGGCAGATTGGTTCTGGGGACCGGTAGGTAAAACAATATATGCTGTTGCTGTCGGAGATATCTAAGAGGGACAAAAATATTAACATCCTCCAACAAGGCCGAGTTCTCGTAATATCCGCTGATTAATGTAAAGAAATGGGTT
Organism: Lepidostoma basale; assembly: GCA_022606425.2. Classification (NCBI taxonomy): domain Eukaryota; kingdom Metazoa; phylum Arthropoda; class Insecta; order Trichoptera; family Lepidostomatidae; genus Lepidostoma; species Lepidostoma basale. The sequence continues at coordinate 331,316 of JAHDVF020001047.1, forward strand.
ATGAGATGCCCATCTCTTCGAAGCTGCAGAGAGTTGGTACCCAGCATTCCTAAAAGAAATGCCGTGAGATAGAGCCATGGATAGCTACCAAACAACAACTGTAACTGTAAGTTGTAACACCTGATGATGACAACATGATACCTTTAGAAGTTGCGCAAAACAGGTTTTAAAAATTATCATCAGGAAACCGCTAGACTTCTCCTCAGCAATTGTTCAAGAAGTTAGACGTGAGGAGGGTTAGTGAACTTTATAAGAAATATGTTCTGCTGAAGATTTTTAAACTACTCGCAAAAACAGAAAATAATTATAAACTGTTAAATTAAAAAAAACTTAGTTTTATGTATCACGGTTGTATTTTTATTTTTCGCGACAGCTGTTTCGCCAACCTACGTTGACATCATCAGGTGTTACAATAATATATCAACAGTAAAATTTTCGTGATTTTTCGAACCTATATGTGTATTTGTTCCTATGTCAATTTGAATTATTTCTTTGATATAATTTTGAAGTTCTTGCTGGAGTTGAGTTAGGTACCAAATTATTTTAATTAAAAGAACGGTTAGTTACTATTTATAGGGGAACATATTAAATGTGGAAAAATAAATAATAGTAATAATAATAATAATAATAAAATAATAATGTAAACAGTAATTAAAAGGAACAAAATAGAAAATATTTACTTTATCTTAGGTTTGCGACCAAGGAGCAAGGGATGCATTGTGTTTAAAGAAAGTAATTACAGCCACAGCTCAGAAATATTTTGAATTTATTGGAAAAAAAAATGGTTAAATGCCCTCCCAGAAGAACTCAGGAAACCAGGTCTCATACTGAAAATATAAACTTTCAATCAAAAACTTGAAAATTTAATGAACTGTGACTCTTTGATGACATAAATTTTAGTGACATATAAGACATTATTGTTTGCTAACGGTATTTTTTTATGTTATATTTAATTAATCAATCAATTAGTTAATCGCTTAAATAAATTAAATGAATTCACAGGAAATATGGGTGAATTGGTTCAACGGGTTAAAAAAAAAATTAAAGGTTTCGTTACAAATTAAACAATATTCATTATTTTCAGTTTAAAAGACAACATTGAAAATTTATTTTTATTTTTTATTGTTGTTTAAGTTTGCATATTTAAGTAGAAGCCAGATGCTTGTCGTTTAATCGAGGAGATGTAGGATGGTTTGAGAATAGAATTGCATGGACCATTGCTTTTCACAATATTCATAAATGATATTTCTAACGAAATAAAGTTTTCAAATTTTTTATTATTTGCCGATGACATAAAAGTTTTCTCTGAAATAGAGAATCCCTCAGATTGCTTGAAGCTTCAGTGTGACATTCAGAGCATAACCCAATGGAGTAAACGTAATAAATTATTCTTCAACGTCTCCAAGTGCTTTGTTATGTCATACACACGGGCATCGAAAACATTATACTTTCGCTATCTTATGGATGGGGTACAGCTTGAAAGAGCTTCTACATCCAGAGATCTCGGTGTTCTGTTCGATGCTCAATTATCGTTCAATCTTCACATAGTTGCTCTATGTAATAGTTCAATTAAAATGCTTGGATTTGTTTTCAGGAATGCCAAGATATTTTCGAACACACAGGTACTTCGGGTGTTGTATAATTCCCTGGTAAGAAGTCGGCTGGAATATAGTTCCGTTATTTGGTCACCGCCTGGGATCCGATATTCTCTGATGGTGCGCTTTCTTTACCTCAGGGAGCGCGGTTATTACCCGTGGCTCTTTCCGACTTTCTTGCTAGGTATGCTAAGCTACCAATCATTGGAGAGAAGGAGGAACATTCACTTGGGAGTTCACTTCTTTCAGCTGATTGGCGGCCGTATACAGAACTCGGATGTCCTGAGTGATGTAGGTCTATTTGTCCCTGATAATTACCTTAGTCAAAGACAGCACAGATTGTTTTATTTGCAACGCTGCATAACCAACCTGCCAATGGTAATGCCTGTGGGTAGGGCAATCTTATTGCTTAATCGGATCGCCTCGGAGGTCGACATATTTCGTGATAGTGTGAGTTGCCTCAGGGAAGCAATATCAATGTTATGATTTTTTCTTACTCTTAAGCTTATTTTTTTTTTTTTAATGCTTTTCTGTTTATAATGTAATTGCAAACGATTTGGAATGGTATGTCTGTAATGTTTGTGATTATTAGCAAAATAAATGAAATGAAATAGAATACTTAGAATGATCCTGGGACCCAGACCCGGTGATGCAGCGGGAACTTGGAGGCATAGGACCAACCAAAAGATCTGTACGATGACCCAGCAGCCCCTTATAACGAGCACCGTGAGAGCCGGTCGCCTAGCATGGATTGGCACGTATGCCGAGCCGAAGAGACCGGAGCAATCAAGACCCTGTACGCGTCTAGAACGACTGGAGTAAGACCTCTAGGAAGGCCTAGACAGCGCCTAATGGACAATGTTCTGGCTGATCTGGCTAGGTTGGGCGAATCAGACTGCTGGGAGCAAAAGGCGCAGGATCGAGGAGCTTGGCGAAAAATCATCAAGGAGGCGAAAACTCTTCAAGAGTTGTATGGCCATAGGAAGTAGTAAGTAGTAGTATTTTGGATCAATTTTGAGCCTGATCGTTCTTCATTGCAAAATATTTTTTTTCGTTTTAGGTTGGAAATTGTAGCTAGACAATTGTAATTAATGATGATTTTCTGAGCTACTTTGGAATTAGATTAGTAGTTTTGTGTAACACATTATGTATCAATGAACACAAACACCGAATCGTTGATGACCGAAACAAAAAGTTTAATTTATATTATATACTTATTTTAGTAATTAAAACCCGATTATTTTATTACTATAAGCCTTTTTTTTCTTATTATAAACATAAAAGATAAGACCGTAACAAAAACTTTGTAAGACGTTTGTCGTTAAAAAAACATTGATAAAGGCGGAAACACACTAAGGCGTCATGGTGTATCGTGACGTGTGACAATAATATCGGAACCATACTTTGCTAATGGTTAGAATCACATTCGTCTCAACGTATCGCGAAAGCGTTTGCTCGGTTTAGATTCGTCATTATGAAATTCGCCGTTACTCTTTCATATTATATTTTTTAATGAATGAATCCAATATCTTCGATTTAAAAAAAAATTATAAGTAGTATTGACATAACCAGAAACGAAATATCTTCAAAATCTTCGTTGGATGAAAACATTGTATGCGCGCGTACACTCCATTGGCTAAAGCTATATAACTAGAAATAATGTCAGAGCGTGCCACGACACAGTGAGATGGGCACACTTGCCGTCACGTCAGCATGCGACACGATACGACACGCCGCAATGGTATGTTTCTGCCTTAACTCTTCGATATTTTTTCTATGGATGCAATTCTCAGTGAGTTCTCAAGGCGCTCATCAACTAGGAAGCTACTAAAAAACATGTTTTAATCTATAAGTAGCTACCCGCATTGGCGGCGATTTTGAATTATTCGAATTAATTTAGAATGATTTAATGAATTCTATTTGCGAATAATATAAATTTATAGCTTCTTAAATGTGTTTCTGTTTCGTTTTTGGTAAACTCCAGGTGTTTATAAATAGGTGCCTGCGCTCAATATTCAAAATCTATTAGCCCAAACAGTGTCAAATGCCATTCTTTGGACCATGGCAGGCGAAAAGCCAATTAGAGAACAAGTCGCTAGACGCAAATGGCAGTGGATCGGTCTCACTATGAAACGGAACCCAGCCTGCATCGCTTCTGGCGCACTAGATTGGTCCCCAATGGGGGGAAAGAGAAAACGAGGCAGACCTAGAGCCACCTGGAGAAGAGCCCTGCAGGACGAGGTTAAGGCAGCGGGTCTCACTTGGGATGATGTTAGGCATCAGGCATGCGATAGAGTCGGGTGGAGAAGGTTCCTTGAGGCCCTATGCACCACGGAGGTGTGGCAGGACAAAAATAATAAAATAAGAAGAAATGTGTTTCTCTAGCATCATTGTTAATAAAATAATTTCAATTTTAAACATGGCGGTTGAAAATATTATATCATCGTCTAACTTTGAGATAAATTAAACTATTTTTTTATATATATAAAACAATGGTTTGTTTCGAATGAATTGATATAATAGTTGTTTGAGTGTTAACATTGTAAAAATAGAGTTCCGAAGACCTTGAATAAAATGCTCCAATAAAATAACAATGAACCATCAAAGGACGGGTCCAATTATTCGGTGAAGGTTATGCCAAAATCTACATAGATTTTAGATACAAGAACTAATTAATATCACACATTTTAGATGTACGCAACAACACTAGTGAGCTACCAAAAATTCAAACAATTTTCTAATTTGAAAAATTAAAAAAAAAATTAGCTGAAAAATGTAATAGCGGAATATTAATGAAAACATGTGTTTTCTAGAAATCTTATTATATTTTATGGGAGAGACTTATTTCGCATTGCTAGTAGGTATATTGCCAAATGAATTGTAATAATGCACTAGTAAGGCAAAACATGTGAATTCCAAACATTTTATAAAAACTTCCAGAAAACGGGCGTTTTTAATAATATTAAAATCGTTAGGAAATTAAAAATAACTTTGCTTAATCCACTAATTATAAAAAAAAATATTAAAAAAACACGACATGTTTCGGAGGATACTTCCATCTTCAGGTGTAAAAATATAATAAAAACTAACTTATAACAAATATTTATTAGAACTTATAACGAATAGCCCAGGTTAATTTTAAAATTTGAATTATTGTATCGAATTTTAAATGCGTTTTTATAATAGCCTTTCATTGTTTTTGTTTTTATTATATTTTTACACCTGAAGATGGAGGTATCCTCCGAAACATGTCGTGTTTTTTAATATATTTTTAATAATTAGTGGATTAGAAAAAGTTATTTTATTTCCTAAGTTTATTACTATGGAATTCCACAATGTTACACAATGCCTTAGAGTTCAATAATCAATTTAATGATTTGGATTTCTTTCCTTTATTTTTTATAATTCAGTTTATTCAGTTTAGGAAATTATAATTCAGCAAACAACAATTTGTTTTTGTTAATACCAAATGCAGTTTATTTTATTTATTATGCAGTATAAATGAGATCTCTTAGACGAATGTGAGGATACTCTTTGTATGATAGAGTGTCGAATGAAAATATAAGAAGTGAATACGGTGCGAATGATGGTGTTATGAACAAAATAATGAAAGTATCATTAAGATGGTTTGGACATATGGAAAGAATGAATGAAGAAAGACTGGTAAACAAATTATATGTTAACGATGTAAATGGAACCAGGAATAGAGCAAGACCGAGAATAAATCAAATATTGAATGTCGGCCATGTGAGGAGTCAGAGAAATCGACGCGCATGCATGACACGATGTATGAATGTTGAGGAATCGAGAGAAATATGTCAGGAAAGAAAAGTGTGGCAGTCCATTCTTTCTGCCTACCTCTTCGGGGAGACGGCGTGATGGTTATTTAGTTTTTTAGTTTTTAAATATTTTGACGCCATTCTTATGAATTATTTATTGTTTACATTATATTAATTAACACCTACATATATTTCTTATGACTAATCTGAATCATAGGTTTGTCATTAACTATTCATATCGCGCACGAAATTCATAACATAATTTAAATATACGTATTTTGAATTCAATAAGAAACATCTGATAGATTGCAGCGCATAACAGGAGATATGAAACTTAATACATTATTCGCTAGACCCGTTGAATGTTGTGTTAACTTATTAGTTGTGATAAATTGAGTTATTTTTTAAATTAAAATGAATACTCAAAATGAATTAAGTTCAATAAATGTGCAAAACTCCAAATGAAAAGTATCTGAATTACATTGCTATGAATGTAATTAACATGGCAGCAAGGGGTTTACTTTATTGAAGCGTATTGAAATGATTCGCGTAGCATTGTTGCACTAATTTCTATTAAACTATTATATTTGCTGGATGAAATGCACTCGGATCGATTTTTTTCCCAATGTTTTAATAGTTATTCAGCTATTCGGGACGGAAACAAATCCAACAAATGAAAGATCATCAAAATCGATCCAGCCGTTCTTGAGTTATAAATATTGTTTTCACATGATTAATTGCGTTGTTATCAGTTTTAGTATCTTTTACTATTTAAGTGTTCGTAAATTCGCTATCTATTCATTTAAACTGATCTACTTTAGATGCCAATGTGTTGAAACAGCGAATCGCCTACAATACAGGAAAGTTTAGAGGTGCTTTTGTGCGGCAATTTGGTGCATAAAATGAACTCTGCCTCCTTACTCTTTTGTAGAAAATCAATAATTTTTTAAAATTTAATGTAAACTATTTAACTAACTAACTAACCATCACGACGTCTCCCCGAAAGAGTAGGCAGAAAGAATGAATTGCCACACTTTAACCGATGCGGCACTCTATCCTTCTCTTTTCGCCTCGCGGGAGACGCGGTGTGATGGGTTGCGAACCTCATCGCCACCAATAGGCATCTCCCGCGCACACTTCAGTCGTCCGACATCCATAAAATAAATCTAAAACAAATATATAAAATACAATGATATAAAATAAAATAATGAAATGAAAATAATTTAACACATGATGTTATTTGTAGATGGTGCACATATTGTCTATTTATTTAATGTTCCAGGTATCCACCGTTTTTTTAACTAGCTGTAATTAGGCACTTAAAACAAACCAACACCAGCAAGAACTTAAAAATAATATTGAAGAAATTATTCAAATTGTCATTGGAACAAACGAAAAATTTATATAAAAATCTTTAGATAAACAAAAAAACTTGTATAATTTTAACATCAAAAAAGTACAAACGTATAACGTGTCACGATTCAATATTATAAAGTGCGGCAACAATCAAATTGACCAAAACAATTCACTTATACACGAAATATCTGCAAATTTACGGGAGTACCATATGAACCAAACCAATTTTTAAAAATCAGAACCATTACTAAACTATTTAATACCTTAAATAACCCATTATCTCACTCTACTCTATGCAGTGGATCGATACGGAGTAAATACAATATACTTCCTGTGTGACCTTCAAAAATGTAGACTCATTTTCGACCGTTTGTATTTGTGGCCAGGATGTATGAGCTGTGAAACAATATACAGAATGGAACAAACGATTTTAAAATTTAAAACATTACTTTATACGATGTGCGGATTTAAAACAATAAAATATGATAGAAAATTTTATAAAGATAAAACGTTAACACGTTATTTTTCTATAATTATTGCTCTGTTTGCTGGTATAGCGGAGCTTGTTCATATGATTAGCATTGGATGGGTGTATTCAAAAAATCGTTCTGCAACATATTATTCATTGACAATAATTCAAACAGCTTTCATTATCCTTAGTGCAGTTACTTGTTTGATATCGGAAGCTTTCCTAAAAGTCAAACATAAAGTGGATATATATAACAACTTTCTATCTATGAACGATGTTTTATTTAAAAGCTGTTTCGATAAACCGTTTCCTCTAACATATTTTACTAAAACTTCTGTTCTTATTTTTATCTATTCCCTTTTACAATTCGTATTAGCTGCATCTACTTGGGGCATATCTATTTATGTGTCAAGTTGGACTGTAAGATCCTTCGTGATTGCAATTAAGATAGATGAAACAATTAAAGAACTGCAGTTGTGTACGTTTTATATTTTGTCTTCAAATGAATCAATTATTTCGCACTACGCGAAAGGGAAAGACAAAACCAATGATGTAGACTTTAGAAGAACAAATATCTGTATAGAAGAAACGTCTCGATCGTTTGATAATGTGACAATTGAGGAACTTGTATTGATTTATGAAATGGTACTAGAAAACATAGATCTTATTTCCCAGCGATATTCTTGTGTGGTAGGTAAAATAACATTTTTTTTTATAATCATTCGAAAATCTCTCTAATATCCTGGTCCAGTGTCTGTGTACATCTGAATTTTTACTTATTTTGTAGCTGATGTCTGTTGTCTCTTCCATGGTCACTGTATACAATTTTCAAGGTCTAAAATTTGGTCAGGCCTGATATGTCCATTTGTTTTGTTTGTCTGTATACATATCAGGAGCTCCACTGGCTGAAATGTCCAGAAAGGATACAATACAAGCTCTGCTGGACGGTCTATAAGGCGTTGCATGGAATGGCACCAGCTTATATATCTGAACTCTGCATCAACGAGAACCTGAATGCTAGACAGTCTATATTGCGATCAGCTAAGTCTTCTGCGATCGGTAGATTGACTGTGCCAAAACGCTGTCCAAGCACAAACTTTGGCGACCGAGCCTTCGCGGTAGCCGGCCCTTCAACCTGGAACAGTCTTCCAGCAGACCTTAAGTGCATTGAGAATCAATCAGAGTTTAGATCGAGACTCAAAACGCACCTTTTCAAATTATCATTTCCTGACAGGAAGGGCTGATCGATTTCGTCGGGTGCAGCCCTCATACTAAATATGTTTATATATATTTTTTATCATTATTATTATTATCTAGTTGATAAAACGGAGCATCTTCTACAGCGCCTTTGAGATGAGCAATTCATAAAAATGGCGCTTTATAAATTATCCAATTTATTATTATTATTATTATTATTTTATGGTTGGGGTAAGATAGTTAATGTTATAAGCTAATTTTATTATTTTATTTTGCTGTCTTCGGAGTCTGGAGATGTCCATGGATGGAGTTTTACATCATTGTTTCAGAAACAATAAATTTATCACTCATTTAAACTGCATTTATTCTACTTTCATCCTTCCTTTGCCAGTATCGCACAACTTGCTGCAGTATCGCACAATTCTTCAAGCAACAATAAATATTTTGTTTAATTTATTAGTTTATATGTAATGTACAAGATTACTAATAAATCTGTTTTGATTCTTATTGAATTGTAGTTCGTGACAACACTTTTGGCTTCATCAACAGCTTTTATTCTTATGGTGAATCTTTTTGTATCAAACAAAGACAATTTGAGTGCGGTAATGTATTCTTAGTATGCAAACAATTTCTAAAGAACTAGTTTTTACTTATATCTCGTAATGGGTTTTGAACTATTTATATTGACACGAAACCGATTAGAACAATCATATTTTTTTAAATATCTAAACAATATTTGTAAAATGTACAAAACAGAAATTGAATCCGTTCAAAAATTCAACAACTTAACTGTAGTGATTTCATGATTTTTATTGATATTAAATATTATTTTACAGTTACAAATTACTGTACACGCTGTCTGGTTCATGGAATACGTATGGTACACAGCTAGTACAAGTTTTTCAACCGAGTGTCTAAATTCAGAGGTAGAGAGGACCCAAGAAGTTTTAAGTAAAGTCGCCATTATCAAATATGAAGGTGGGTTCTTTAAATGTGTTATAAAGAAATTGAAAAATCCGACATATGGAACAAATGGATGAGGGAAGAATGCTTAAAAAGATATATCGCACGCTTAATAGAACACTGGCTTAACTCAAAAAAGCAAGTTTTGCTCAATCTGACATGAGTCGGTGTTTTAACAAAAACAGTCTGAAAACACGTACGGATGAAAAATACCGATATAGTGTAATGGAGGTCAATTGGCGGAAATTTTACTTAATTTTAACGCGAAACGATGGATAGCGTTAACACAAGCCTCTGTCTAATGTTAACTCAATTATGACCTAAACCATGATCGGTCAGTTTACTATTAAGCGTGCGAATATACTAGTAGTGTGAATGGAAAAATATGTCGAGGAAGGCAAGAAAGACATGGCACGAAGAAATTAATCAATTACTGAAAGGCGGCCATGTTTGAAGTAGGAACAATCGACGAGCATGCATGTCACGATGTGTGAATGTAGAATATGCGCGAGAGGTATGTCAGAATATAACAATGTGGCGATTCATCCTCTCTGCCTACCCCTCCGGAGAAACGTTAAGTGAAGTTTAGTTAGTTTATTTATTAATTAATTTTCATATCAAGGACTCGCTTTGTGGTTGGACATTTTAAAAATATAAAATAAATAATAATACAATATTTTTATTTATTTTATACTTTTATATTTATTTATATTTCTTCTATTATATATTTCTTTGTGTTGCGGATTCATAATTGAACAAAAAAATCTTTGTAACAATACTAATAATTTCGAAATAAATTGAAAATAATCATTAGAATCAGCAAATTCATTATATCGACTTCAAATTGTGTTGACTCTCTTTTGTGAAATATGCATAATAAAATCAACTTAAATTTTATTGGCAGACGGTACAGGACAATAAATTCTACCAACTGACATTATTAACTCTAAACAACCAAATTTTGACTTTACGTCTTTTGTCAGTATATTAAAACAAACAAACCAAGGGTAGGCAGAGAGAATGGACCGCCACACTACTCACATTCATACACGCACGTCGATTCTTCCGATTTCTAACATGACCAACTTTTAAAATTTTATTGATTTGGCATGTATGACTAGCTGTTCGAATGTGGAGGAAGCTAGAGAGGTATGTTAGGATAGAACAGTGTGGCGGTCCATTATCTTTGCCTACCCTTCCGTCGAAACAGCGTGATGGTTTGTTATTGTTGTTTATTATTTATACTAAACTAATAGCGAAAAAATCTGAATTACTCGCCAAATTCTAAATTAAAAAAGTATTTAATGTTGTTGAATTTCAGATGTGTATCTACAAAAAGAAATCAAACGATTTTTGGATCTTTTACTAAGGAGGCGACCTATTTTGTCTGTCTATGGACTCGTTCAGATTGACTTAACATTCCTCTATGCGGTGGTCTCTGTTACTACCTCCTTTGGTATCGTATTCTATCAACTAGATCAATAGCAATATGCCTCCAAGTGTGGTATTGTTGGATATATAATACCCGGTGCCATTGGAATTGGCACAAAGTCATTCTAGTCTGACAAGAGAAAGAAAGGGATTGTCTTGCCATTAACACGAAGAAAAAGAAAATAGGAACACTTTAATTCAACATAAGAAGAAACCCAACGTGCTTATGTTTACTGTTGTCAAAATAATGAACCAAAACTTCAAATAGAAATTAACCGTTTTCTAATATTGTTTAATTAGTGTTATATTTTGTTGAAATAGCAAAATTTAAAGGATGAAAAATATATATCAAAAGAAATATGCATATAATCATGTGACTAGAATTATGACAGTTATCTCGTGCAATCCTGCATTACTCTTGGGCATGCTGGGGACCAATAGTTTGCAGATAAGAAGAGATGGGTGCACACTTACCCATTTCTTCAGACTTATCCGGGGATTCTTTGAGAACTCCGTTATCTTGGAGTTTATCCATCTATATGTTCCAAATAGTTATCTTCGACAAAGTCAGCACAGACTGTTTTATCTCCCAGCATGCAGAACTAACCTGCCTCTGGTGATGCCGGTGGGGAGAGATTTAAACTGCTGAACATGATCGCTTCGGATATCGACGCACACTGGAGCCGAATTAAGAATTGTCGGAATAAATTATTTTTGTGGTCTTTTAAATATGAAATAAATAAAACAATGTAAATAAATTGTTATAAAGTAATTTTAATAAGAAAAACAGGATTTTTAAAAATTTTATTCACTATCTGAAGAATTTTCGGCTTCGTTTTCACTGATCGTGGATTGCGTGGAAACGTCGGACGTTATAATATCAGGTGGAGCCAATAGATCTAAAGTATCCTTTTCAAAATTTACATCTTTCTTTACAGATACTTCTCGCAAGCTGCTAATAAGAGGGTCCGAAGATATTAAAAGTAAATTTAATACATCTTCATTAGTTTTTATACGTGACATTTTTTGCGAGAAGCATTCTCTGTATCTTTTGAACTCTTTGTTTCTTGCTTCTTGGGCCTCTTCACTTAGCTGGCCTATAGGTAATAAAGCATGCTTTTTTATTTCTGGGCCGTGAATTAAAACTTTGTGAATAGTTGGAGGCATCGGGTACCACGCATATTTTCCCGCAAAGAGTTTATGGGTCTACAGTATCGTGTCTTTCATTTTGACAAAAAACTATTTTATTTTGTAATATTAAATTGTCCGTAATCAATCTTAAATGTACTAAAGACGATATAAAAATATTATTATCCTTAGAATTTGGATCGCTACTAAACTTCTATTTGTATTCTGACTGTGCAGATCCGTCGAAGCGCCATTTGCATATTAAGGTTATATTTTTTATATTTTCTGATTTCTGAACTTCTAAAATTTCTTTATGAGCTTCCAAAAGACGAGTTGCAGTATGATCAAGTAAAATTTGCAATTTAATCTCAGCAAAAGTATCTGTGACTGCAATGCTTTCCTTTGGTGGATAACATTCGCTTTTCGCCTGTTGTATTTTTTTGCAAGATGGAAATAGGAATTTGTCATGTTCTCGAATTATATTGTATTGATGTTTGGTGAGTTTTACTTCAATAAACATCAAAAGAGCTTCTTTTTCTGTAAGCTGCTAACCTTTTAGAGATGTTAATTTTCTTCTATGCATTTTTGTATGAGGCAGCTGTGGATAAAGTTGTCGTAACTTCCTTCAAAACTTTGGAGGCATCCACTTGACCAGCAGCTCGCAAAGTCACCTGTACTGCAAATGTTCATTCCTTAAGAGAGTGCTTTGATCTCAAAGATTTAGTCTTTTGGCGCGTTTAGCTCTATCACAAGATTCTTCAAAATTTGTTTGAGGGCGACCCACTTTTTTACTTAAAACAATAGAAAAGTTATGAAAACCTATTGAAGTATTTAGTCAGTCATTATTAAAAACCAAATATCTGTTCTCTTTTCTGATAGCCTTTTGCCACTTCTTCTTAAAATCAGACACAAAAAATGAAATTGTTTTATGAAGGCTTGGTAATTGGTCTTTTAGACATTTAGTACGTATTTCGACAAATTCCTTCAAACATGATACTTGATCAGCCAATTTAACGTAGCCAGATTGTCTCATTTGATCAAATAAGGTACGTCTACTTATAAAAATATTAGTTGTACCTGATCCTGAAAGAAAAAATAATAATTGAAATTAATTTAAAATAACTCATAAATGCTTTCTTTTTTATTATGTTTCCACATCCTGGACAAAAGTGACCTTTAAGTGAAAAAGCGCAAATATGCGCAAAATGTTTTTTATATTTCCTTAAGAACAATGAATACGTAAGCAAATAAGCCCAAAATTGCAGACATGATATGAACTGATATCAACTAAAACTTTACATATAAAATCAATAAACTAAAAAAAAGCAAATATTTTCCCCAGTAATGTAAATACCCCTTTAAAATATTACAATTCAGAATATATCAAAGATATTTTCAAAAAAAATATGTACCAACATGTGGGTGATAATGCCATATTGAAATAATAACAAAATTTGGAAGCACTATAAAGTATTTGCCACGAATACAAGGTGACTTTTCGTATTGAAATCGCAGACGGCAAAAGCTTCGCCTATGACGGACAAGTTTCGACTGGAACAGGGATAAAAGTTGACTTGCACCATGACTTTAGAGTACTGAGCTGTATGCCAGGTATATTTAACTATCAATTCCAGGAATTATTTGTGACCTAATGTTATTTTTAAAAAAGGGGTTTATTCGCACAATTCCTGGATCGGCCCCAGTGTGCGACGTCTTTCAAATTCGTGAAATTACGTTCAGTAGACAAATACTCATGACTTTGGAGATTATCTTGTATTCCTAATGTCGAAACATTTCTCATGCGTTCCTGGTATTATATATGTTTTATGTTTTACCTGTTTTCAATAGATACCTTAAACTATTATATATTTGTTGTTTGTAATATCTTTTGAGAAAATAAACTGATTTAATTTGGTCTGATTTGATTTGTTGTTCTTATTGTAAGCGTATTCACGAATTCGCTGTAATTGTATCCAAAGATGTTTATATCCTTTGCCACTTCGTTTAGAGGACAAATCGTCGTCAATACAGAAGAACTTCGAAGTCTCTGTGCGGCATTTGGGGCATTAAATAAGATATGCTCACTCGTTCTGTTTTAGCTGTGGGGAACAATCAAATCGATGAAAATATTGAAAAATATTGAGGGTACGGCCACACCGAAGTGCCAGAGTAAGGCAATAAAGCATGGTAAACGATAACATAATACTTACAACAATGTTTACCTAATCAAAAGATTTATAATTTCTTCTATATTCACCATTACTTTGTGTTGTAGTTTCATAATTAAATAAAACTTTTTTGTTTGTCACACAACATTTAATTTTTAAATTAAAATAAAATTAAAAATTTAACATATTCAAACATGTTTGGGAACACAGAAGCCATTCACCAGTCAAGTCAGTTTTGAAAGATGAAAAAACTGACCACATTCATGATTAAATTAGTTTAAATATTAATTTTTATACCATCTTTAATATTTTAACTACACTGATGAAGGGCTTTTGTGTCCCGAAACATCTTTGAGTTAATATGTAATTTTTAATTTTATTTGTATTTAAAAATAAAGTATTGTTTTACTTTTAAAATGAAGGAATATAATAATTAAATAAAACGATGTTTTTTAACTACTTCCACTTTTGTCTTTATTTAGACAGCGACCGGTTTCGCCAGGCTCGCTGGCATCGACAGACTGGTAACACTATTGTAAACTTAGTGTCTATTGTAAACTTAATGTCTAAATAAAGTCAAAAGTGGAAGTAGTTAAAAAACATCGTTTTATTTAATTATTATTTAAAATGAACTTCCATCAAGAGATTTCAGTAAAATCATTTGAAGGAATATAAATATATAAACGAAAATAAATTACAACATTAATATATTTTTTGTTCCACCTTTAAAACAGTATAGAATCAGATCCAAGTCCAAGTATTGTACGTGCACCAAGATAATTAAATAACTTATTACGCGAGTTACGACAGAAATATACAGTGGAACCCCTCTAAACCGGTCCTCGGATAAACCGGTCTATATAATATCCAGTTCTCCAGTCGCGCGTCGGAACTGGACGCACCATTTATTTATTTCAGTATTGTTCTTGCCTTTGGCCAGTAAAGATATTTTAAATAAAAATGAGTGAGTCAGGTAAACGTAAACGCGTGATGGTCTCATTTGAGACACGGTTAAAAGTGCTAAAAAGACTTTACAGCGGGGAGTCGGTAAAAAAGCTCTGTGACGAGTTAAACGTTGGAAAAAGCACCATCAACGATTGGCGTCGAAATAGACGATCGATTGAAGAAATGTGTTCAAAAATTGAGTCCGAAAAAATTCTTGCAGTTCGGTGCACTAATAAAAAACCAGTTTGTGACATCGTCGACGAAGCTCTTTGGATGTGGTTTGTTCAAGAACGTCTGAGAGGAACCCCCATCAGTGGCCCAATTTTGATTGAAAAAGCATTAGAAATTCACGGTAAAATCGAAAATGCACCACCATTTTCTGCTAGTCAGGGATGGCTCGATCGTTGGAAAAAGCGTCATGGGATTCGTTTCGCTCATATAACTGGTGAAAAAATGTCAGCAAATGAATCAGTTGCTGGTAAATTTCAGACAACATTTATGGAAGTGATCGACGGTGATGACCTTGTACCTGAGCAGGTATATAAGATGGAAGAAACTGGGCTTAATTTTAAGATGTTGCCAGATAAAACTTTTGTATCAAAACAGGAAACATTATCCGCGACAGGTTTAAAAAAAACCAATGAACGAATCACCGTTTGCGTTTGCTCTAATGCATCTGGGACCCACAAAATCCCTCTTTTTGTAATAGGAAAGTCGGCTAAACCACAAGCGTTTAAGAACTTAAATAGCTTATCTTTTCCAGTCTACTACAGGTCCCAAAGATCAGCATGGATGAACTTAAATTTGTTTGAAGAATGGTTCAACATCGAGTTCGTTCCAAAAGTGACGGCAAACTTGAAGAGCAAAAATTTTCCAATGAAAGCAGTCCTTCTTCTCAACAACACTTTAACTCACCCCCGCTTGAGTGACGTGGATGGTATAAAAATAATATCTTTACCCGCAAATGTTACCAGCTTGGTGCAGCCTATGGACCTAGGAGTAATCGGGAGTTTGAAACGACGGTACCGACGTAAGTTCCTTTCTGAAATTTTACTTAGGTGTGATGATGAAAACTTGCCTCTCCTGGAAGAATTAAAGAAGATAAACATCAAGGATGTAATTTTTATGTTGGCCAGTGCTTTCGAGGAAATGCCTTCTTCTATTTTTGTGAAATCGTGGAGAAAAATTTGGCCTGATATAGAAAGTCTGGTCGAGAGTAGCAACGATTCAGATAATGAAGAAATAGAATATCAAGCCATTTTACACGATCTCCAGTCGTTACCTGGTGGGAACCAAATGCAGTTTAAGGACGTAGAGGAATGGATGACAAGTAGTGATGAAAGATTCGAAAACGATTTTTTTACGGATGAGGATATAATTGATATTGCCAGTAAAGATGACTATGAATGCGATGACAGTAGCAAAAACGCAGATGTGGAGGACTCACAAGAAATAGGTCACGACGAAGCAAAAAAAGCTGCAGACATTTTGTTGCAATATGTTGAACAGCAACAAGATTCAACGGCATTGGACGTGATGAATATACGAAAATGGAGAGACCTAGCTTTCAAAAAATCTTTTACATGTAAAAAAACAGCAAAAAATAACTGATTGATTGTTTCTTGAACAATGATGAAAAACTCCATATTAAATCATTCTTCATCTTCAAGTGCCCTGTCGGGACCCCCCTCGGCGAACCTGTCCCTGTCCTGCGCCGCTCGTAACAGCTCCTCCACACTTCGGATACCGGTCCACTCACTCACGTTTCTCAGTCAGGACATCTGTCTTCTACCAGACCCTCGGCGTCCCTCAATTTCCCCCTCCAATATCAGTTTGAGAAGGTGGTACTTTTCCCCACGCAGTATATGACTCAGATGTGAGATCTTTCGAACCTTGATAGTTGATAACAGTTCCCTGTCAACTCTAGCTCGCCTCAGGACTTCGGTATTGGTAACCATGTCTGTACAGGGAATTCTAATCATTCGGCGATAGAGCCACATTTCAAATGCTTCCAGCCTGTTCATTGAGTAGACTTTTAAGGTCCGCGTTTCACATCCATACAATAAAACAGACCACCCATAGCATTTGATCAATCTCTGGCGGAGTTTCAAGTTTATGTTATCATTGCAGAAGAGTGATTTCATTTTATTAAACGTCTCCTGCTGTCTCAATTCTGCATTTTATCTCTACATCTGGGTCCAGAGATTGTGTAAGTATGCTGCCGACGTATTTAAAATTTTCCACCCTTTTAACGTTACGGCCGTTCAAATGCAATACTGACCCACTGTAGTCACGCCGTCCGAATGAATTAAATAATTAATACGAATGAATACAATGCTCTTATACATTTGATAATGCCCTAAAAGAGCGAAATATGTCATTCCCAAAAAATATGATAAAACTTCTAGAAAACTGACGTTTTCATTCGTATTAATTAAAAAAATAATTGATTTATTTAAACAATGAAACAGTATGTACATTAAGCTTTCAATGTTTATGTAACTTCTTAACGTATAATTTTTTCGTGTTTGTTTATGTGTAAACAGTACTTGTAATAAAATAAGTTGCAATAACATCTTAATTGTTTTTTTATTGATGACACCTGATGAAATATGTAGGATGTTTTTGATTGTTCTACTTTTTTCGGAAATCTCGGATCAACCGGTCAAACGGGTTCCCGACCAGGCCGGTTAACCGTCGCGTTGCCATGTGGTCAATTGAGTTTCCACTGCCAATTTAAAGTTGATTTTCTTAAAACCTATGGACCCTAATATTATAAAAAAAATTGTAATCCTCCATTGAAGTGTTCTCAATATTTCGTAATAAAAAAAAAGCAAAAAATTACTTCCTTCATCCCAAAAAAAAAAAATTTCTAAGAATGCCCTCACCTTCATTCGTGTTAAGGTAGAATTTGTTTTGCTAATATTTACAACTTTATCAAAAGTGACAAATACTTACTCGCTGTTTTGAACGTATTATAAATTATATGTTTGGCTTTTTTCATAGGTACGTAATAATACCGACTGTGGACGGAAACGCAGCACGCAACTTAATAATATCAGAACTGTGAAAATATTAACACTTTACCAAAAGGGACAAATATTAATACGTACTCGTTGTCTTGAACGTACTATACATTTTGCCTAGGTGCCTTTATCATACGTAAAATCTCGTAAAGTCTCGCCCCGCCGGCCGCGGCGCGAGACAAGTTTATACTTGGTGTCCAGTTGCTCGTATGCTGTGACGCATTCCATATCAGAAATCGCATGGTTCCAGAAAAAAATTAATAATGATATGTTTTTCAAATAATCCATGTATGTTATAGATATCGATCTATTCCTAATGAAATTCCCTGCAAGATGACATAAATTAAATTTTGATTCATCAAGTCATATGCTTGATATTTAGATAAAGTTAGCGGTAAACTGAATTTACCACATGGGAGCGAGCGTTTTGTTTTGAACACGGTACGTTAAGGGTTAAAAGGGGTTATACGGGTCGTGATGCGCAACATGAACATCATTGTAATGTGATTCTAACCATTCAAATAGCGTGGTTCCAATACCATTTGAGGCATCACGACACAACGACACATTAGTATGTTTCTGCTTGTACACATGATTTAACTTCAACGCGAATACAATGTACTTGCATTATAATTATGTTAATTATATTAATTTAATCTGTCGGATTGTCAATGCATCTGAGGCGTGCAAGAAGCATATTCCAGGCGGACGGACCTGCCACTGATCGGACATCTCCGAAATTTGTCCGTGGGTTGCGCTTTGGCTCAACCAATCTGCCAATTGCCGAGGAGTTTGCTGATCGAAGCGTAGATTGCCGCAAGTTAGGGCTATCAGCAGCACAAAGTTCAGACATATAGGCTGGTGCCATTCCGTGAAGCTCTTTAAAAACCGCCCAGAATAGTTTATACTGGATTCTTTCAGGACACTTGAGCCAGTGAAGATCTTTTAGATGTTGTGAAATATGCGAGTTTTTGGAACATCTTTTATAAGTCGTGCTGCCGCATTGAAAACAGATTGAAGTTTGTTTTTTTGTTTGTTTCTTGGGTAAGTAAGGTTCTCAATTAATTAAATGGAGCACGTGCTAAGTCATATCCAGGACAAAAATATAATTTAAAGTTTACTTCATTCTCTTATGTGTTTTAAAAATAAATTCAATCATTTTTATGTAGGTCCATCTTATCCAAAACGAACTGTAGGCACCTTCTGATTTTATATAGACTGCCAAAAACTTTTGACGGTCATATTCTGTATGATAATTCTCCTGTAGGTTTATAATTATGTGTATGACGATTTTCCAGCTAAGTGCGATGTGGGAGCATTCGTTCTGGAAAATAATTCATCAACCGGCTTATGGTAACACGTGATTCTGCAAAAAAATGAGTGTCTATTTTAAGCACTTCTGAATATAAACCTCCAGGATAAAAACAAGAAAAACTGGTTTTATTTGGAGTTTGGGAATGCGTTTATTAATATTTAAACCAAAATAAGTAGGCGCCAATAACAGTTTAGACATATTTGTATTTATATTGAGTGAAATATTAATTTGTTTTAATAAATAAAATAAATGTAATATACGAAAGTTGTCCGTAAAATAAGTTTGCCTATTTTTTTCACAATGAAAACCATTTTTATTTACAACGAGCAATACATCATTGGAAAGCTTAGACTTTCAGCTATTTTTCTACACAGTGCCCGTTGACTTCGATGCACTTTTTCATCCGGGTCACCATATTTTTGATTTCCTGGTCATAGAAGTCTCCCGCCAGGCCATGAAGGTAGCTGCGAACCTCTTCGTTTACAAAATGCGTTCCACCGAGGTGTTTCTTCAAATCAGGGAAGAGATGGTAGTCGCTCGGGGCCAAGTCCGGACTGTATGGTGGGTGTAGGACGATCTCCCATCCGAATTTCTCAATGAGCGCGGTGGTCCGTAATGGAGCTCGTATATGAATAAGAGCTAAACTTTCAAAAACATGTATTTAATTCGTAGTTTTCACGCCTTGCTCTGTGTCAAATAAAGAAATTTCTAATGCTCGTCTTATACACTTAGCCATATTACTTAAACTTTATTATAACAGTCCCTTTCAAAAATTATAACGATTTCTCCATATAATAATTTGAATATTTTTGTTTCAATCCTAGGTATCGGTTTGCAGATGCTACTAGATCCTTTTTAATGTGGTAGTTTCCCATTCCTTTCCACATTATTGTATACAACTGGTTATTTGAACCCAATTACTATATATATACATTTTTATAGCTACTGATTCATGACGTGATAGTTAGCTAGTACTCGTTTATCGCTATTTTTATGTCATGTGAATTCTACCAGACCAAAAACTTTTGAGATTTTTTTTCGTACTGTTATTGCCGGGAATCGAACCCGGGATCTTCGATGTGCCAGTCATAGCTGTTACCACTCGTATCGTAAGTAATATTTTAGTTCATTAAGTCTAATTAAACATCACACTTAAAATTCTTCATGTTAAAAACATGATCAATTTCATTGCGAATGAATATGATTCGATTATAGTTAGAGACAAAGAAAATAAATCGAACCGTTTATCATATTATTTTGAATTCAAATGTTCGGTTCGGTTTAAGTTTTTTGGTAAACATATAAACATAAAAATCTGTATTTTTGTTTTGTGATTGAAATGAGTTGTGTTGGCTTATTTAATTAAGTTTTCCATAACTATAAAACACATTTGTTAATATGATAATATGAAGTGTGTTGGCATTGTATCAAGAAATATTCAAATTCGTTTCCATCTCTTTTCCATATTATTGTGTTTTGTGCGTTCTTATTCAAATTATTTTTCCCCGTTAATGATTTTTATTTTGTAAAAGGAAAAATTAAACCTAATCGAAAGTAATTACTTTGTGTTGTGGATATATTTAAAAACATTGTATTTTTACGATATTTTTTTCAACTTTTCTCAAACATGTTTCGGACCACAGAAGCCCTTCTTCAGTGTAGAAATTATAATGATTAAATGAGACAAAATCATGGGGTGAAATATGTAGGGAATTCGTCATTTAATTAGGATTGTTGGACCAAGGGAACAAATCAAATATTGGAGTATTGATTGAAATTTTGCATATTTGGTTAATTAGAGAATTTTAATGGCTTATGGCTTTATTTTTAATGGATAGACAGTTGGGAACCGGGTGGTGGTCTAGGGGATAGAGCGCTTGGCTCCTGATCCATGGGACTTGGGTTCAAGCCTGGACACGATCAGATTCCTTCTTCAATGAGCTATTTTCTGCTCATATTGAAGATAACTAACTAACCATCACGCCGTCTCCCCGAAGGGGTAAGGAGAAAGAATGGACTGCCACACCTTTCTTTCCTGACATATTTCTCTCGCTTCCTCAACATTCATACATCGTGTCATGCACGCGCGTCGATTTCTCTGACTCCTCACATGGCCGACATTCAATATTTGATTTATTTGATCGTGCCACGTTTTCCTTGGTCTTCCTCTATTTCTGGTTCCATTTACATCATTAACATACAATTTTTTTACCATTCTTTCTTCATTCATTCTTTCCATATGTCCAAACCATCTTAATGATCCTTTCATTATTTTGTTCATGACACCATCATTCGCACCGAAAGATATTGAAGATTGTAAAATAAATTCTAATATCATTAATTAAAATCCTTGGTGTTAGTCTTTAAAAAAAAAACGACTTCGCAGGAGGCCAATCTCTTATAAGAAACAGATCAGAAGAAGAAGAGAAACATTAAGGAGCATTGAAATACAAATATAATAATATTAATAATATGCTAACTTTTAAAGCGCCGTTTTTGTGATGTAATCACCTCAAGGGCGCATTAAGACGTGTTTTAAATCTAAATGTGAACGCTGCACCTGATTGATATTCGCGATCGATTAGAAAGTATAAATGTTCGCCATACTTTGTGTTGTAGATGTTTTCTTTTAATTTTTCATTTTTTATATACTTTTTATATACAACACTATTAATTAATCGATAGTATTGTATAATATATACAAAGTACTCGTATATAAAAAGAGAAAAAGACAAACAAATATAATATTTCTCATCTTGAAGCAAAGCAAACTATGCGCAAAGCTGCATTTCAGAGTAATTAATCTCCATTTATAATTATAACAGATTCATGTCTGTCATCAGCTGCTGAATGAGTCACTGTTTCTTAGTATTTCCCTGAAAGGTTGCGTGGTTTAGTCACACTCTAGTCTGGAACTAAGGAAAACCATGCGTATAATTGTAAGATCCTAATTAAGAGATATAAGAATAATTCCTTTATATCTGATTTCCATATCTTTTCTTCATTTACAAAGTTAGTGTATTTTTTTGTATACAATAGATAAAACGCATAGTCACAATCATTTGCTTACTGTATAATTAATGGTTTTAAGAAACATTTTACAAAATATGTTGAATGTATACAAGTACTTGTAGACACATACTGGATTTTACCCATTGCGGATAATTTTTTTTATAAGGATTAATTGTATCTCAATAGAGACGAAGATGTAAATTGTTTTCTGGGAACAGAATATGGTGGTCGAGGCGCTTACAGAACTTATAACTTATTGGTTGGGTTAAGCGATGTTTTGTTTAACAACATTCCCCATTCCGCCTTTCTTACGCACACCACGTCTGACAAATTTTTGTAATATGTATATATGCTACATTGTAATGTTGCAGAACACTTTACATTTTTTAGTTCAATCTAGCGCCATCCATTAAGAATCCACCCAAAGGATGTAATTCTTTTACATATTTTAAAATTGTTTATACCTACAATAAGTGTTAAGTACTTTAATGCTTTGAAATAAATAAATAAAAAAGATACGAAAAATAAATGTGTTGCGAATTACAACACAATGAAGGTTTTTTCTTGAGATTAGGTACAAAAGAACTTGACTCAGGAACACCGCACAGATTCAAATATGGAAGATCATAAAAAGGCAAAGTAGAATGGTAATATTTGTGAGGTGAGCCGCACACTTTATTTTAAACTTCAGTGCGAATATTGACAGAGCAAACGTTTGCTTTTCTGAGACTAGCGTGCTAAATGCGACACGATATATGTTTTGTGTTCATATATACATAAAATAGAGTGATAATTAAGTCCTAATCAAACAGACGTCGCTTCGGTTCATTCTCATGGACTGGTTTCGACTTAATTTCACGAAAACATGAGTCACGAATTCCCGTTCCATATATTCTTAATTTCAATTATTTTTCATCTTTCTCAACCTATTCCCGTCCAATCCTAGACAAAGGCCCCCACCGTGAATGTCACGGCGTGATAGGTGTTAATAATTATATCTAGTTTTTTTTTTTTTTTAAATAGTTTTATTAGTCGAATACAAAACATTTCTTTTTTACTTGACATGCCACCACAATTAAATAAAAAAAAATATAGCTCATATGTTCTAATCCAAATAAATTTTGTAGACATGAGATCACCGACATAATTTGGTCAAATGCCGTTACGAGTGTATAATACCCGTAGATTAATCCAATACGAAAGATAATTCCCCGTACGATATGCTTCCAAGTAGTTCAAATATACCACGGTGTCTAACCACAAAACTACATAGTAACATACCATATACGTATGTACATAGATAAAGGTCAATTAAACAACTCATAGATACATATTTTTTAAAATATTTTCCTTCTAACAAACCCCGATAATATAATAAATATACTCAAATGATTTTACTGAAATCTCTTGATGGAAGTTCATTTTAAATAATAATTAAATAAAACGATGTTTTTTAACCACTTCCACTTTTGTCTTTATTTAGACAGCGACCGGTTTCGCCAGGCTCGCTGGCATCGACAGACTGGTAACACTATTGTAAACTTAGTCCTTTATATACATACAGATCAGGGGTGGTAAACATGATTCTATACAAAAATAATCTTCAAATATTTATGTAAATTTTTTTTTTTTTTTTACAAAAATAATCTTCAAATATTTATGTAAATTTTTTTTTTTTTTTTTACAAAAATAATCTTCAAATATTTATGTAAATTTTTTTTTTTCAGTTATAGTTAATAGTTAAATTCAGAAAAAATTTTACATAAATATTTGAATATTATTTTTGTATAGAATCATGTTTACCACCCCTGATCTGTATGTATATAAAGGACTAAGTTTACAATAGTGTTACCAGTCTGTCGATGCCAGCGAGCCTGGCGAAACCGGTCGCTGTCTAAATAAAGACAAAAGTGGAAGTAGTTAAAAAACATCGTTTTATTTAATTATTAATAAATATACGTTTCCCTATTGACTGTTTCTTGAACACTGATGTTAAATTCCATATTAAGTAATTAATACGAATGAAAACATCTGTTTTCTAGAAGTTTTATTATATTTTACGTGAATGACATGCTTCGCCTTACTAAGGCATATGCAAATGTTTCATAATACTTTAGAAAGGCGAAACATGTCATTCCCATATAATAAGATACAACTTCTAGGTAACAGACGTTTTCATTCGTATTAATTATTATGAAGTTTTACATCATTTTCATGTAACGATAAATATTTTTATATTTTGTTAAACATATTTTTGGTTAGTTTATATCGTTCTCCCGGTGATGAAGTTGTAAAACCCTCAAGAAAAATAAGCTCAAAAATATAAAAAAAGAATTTTATTTAAAAAAATCAGTTTTGTAGAAATTTGATTGTATTTTATGTGAGTGCCATGATTCACTTTTCTAGGGCTTTTTTTATCTAACTAAATAACCAACACGCCATCTGCCCGAAGGGGTAGGCAGAATGAATGGACTGCCACCCTTTAACTGTTGCGGCACTCCATCTTTCTCTTTTCGCCCCCGCAGGAGAAGCGTTGTGATGGGTTGCGAACGTCATCGTCACAAAATCATAATTTTCTCATTTAAGTAAGGCATAACAGTTTACACCTTTAGAAAACTGACGTTCTCATCCATTTTAAATACAAATTAAGCATTTAATATTTATTATTAACTATACTGAAGAATGGTTTCTGCGTCCGAAACATGTTCATTTAATTTTTTTTTTATAAAGTGTTTTTTTACAAAGAAACAAAAATTGTTCAATGAATCTGCAACACCAAGTAACGGTGAATATATAAGAAATAGACAGGTTGGTTTAAAATAATGTATAATATATGAATGACCTGTTTTGTTTTGGTAGAAATTTAATATTCTTCTGACTTTGATTGTAATATTTATTTTGGGTTATCGAAAATACAACGTTACTATATATACTATACTCGTACATCTATATATATAAAACAAAGTCAAAAATCGTGTTAGTTACACCATTTATAACTCGAGAACAGCTGGACCAATTTTGAAGATCTTATATTTGCTGGATTTGTCTCCGTTCCGGATAACAGAATAATTATTAAAACATTTGAAAAAATCACTTAAATGATTTAAAATTAATTATATTTGTCGTACGTTTGACTAAATTTGACTTTTGAGACAAAGTACAAAAAACATCATGGCTTCCATTTTAGTTTCGAAAACGCCCGTAGGTGGTGTATTGTTGATGCCAGATGTCAATACTCAATGTGAAAGATTTGAGTTGAGGTTATTTTTTAATCGTCGCCGGGATTTTTGGTTTTCTTTATTAATTTTAGATTAACAATGCCCAAAGTTATAAAAATCAGTATAAGAGAGACTATTCTAAAAGTTAAACCCCTTTTGTGAAGGAGAGCAGAGAATATTTGCGCCATTAATACCATTCGAAAAAGATGACAGATGAGTGTTCCGTAGAGATTAAATAACCGATTTATGATTAGTGAATAATAATAAAAATACGTATTGTATATTTTGTATTGATTTTATAGGTGTATCTGTGTACATTCGGTCCAGAGAATTGTTACCATAGGAAATTCAGCCGCGAGTACTTAATAAACGAAATATTTGGCTAGATGAAGACGAGGAATTTCTTTTTTCAATTGATAGGGACACTGAATCATCAAACTCTTCAGATGATGAATATGATGATGCTAATGATGAAAACGGAGTTCATTGATGGATCACACTTATTCAAAATTATGTTGTCTGCTATTTAATTGTTTTAACGTGTTTTGATGAATGTCGGAAAGTCAAAGATGTTAGTTTTTGAAAGGGAAGAGCAAATGACAGTTTGTAATATAAGTGTAAATGAAGAGAACTTGGAACAGGTGAGGGAATTTGTGTATTTAGGTAGCATGTTCACAGCGGATGGCCGAACGGACAGTGATGTTGAAAAAAGGGTTGGTGCGGGTAACAAAGTGAATGGAGCTTTAAAAGTAGTTATTGGAAACAAGAATTTATCAATGAAAGCGAAAATGGCCGTTCACAATGGAGTTCTGGTCCCAACTCCTATGTATGGAAGCGAAGCATGGAACTGACAGAAGAAAGATGAGAGCAGAATAAATGCGGTATAGATGAGGTCCCTAAGACGTATGTGTGGTAGAACGATGTATGACAGAATCTCAAATGCTGATATTAGGAAGGAATGTAGAGCGAAAGAAGGTATTATGAACAAAATTATGAATGGTTCGTTGCGTTGGTTCGGACATATGGAGCGCATGGGTGAAGAAAGAATGGTTAAAAAAGTATACGTTAACGATGTAAATGGAGTAAGGAGTCGAGGTAGACCGAGAAAAACATGGCATGTCCAAATTAATCAAATATTAAAGGTTGGTCATGTCAGAAGCCGGAAGAATCGACGTGCGTGTATGACTCGATGTATGAATGTGGAGGAAGCTAGAGAGGTGTGCCAGGATAGAGTAGTGTGGCGGTCCATTCTCTCTGCCTACCCCTGCGGAGAAACGGCGTGATGGTTTGTTGTTGTTGTTGTGTTGTTGTATTAAATTAATTTATTTATAATAATAAAATAATAAGAATGATAATAATCATAATAATAATTCAAACAGTAATTAGAAGGAACAATCATACATAATATAGAGTAAAAAACGATTAATCCTAATACATTAAAGACGATAAACATTATAAGGAAGCAGATTACATTAGTAAGAAAAGGACAAAAATGGAAGGTAGTATTAATTTTTTTTGGTAGATTGTATAAAGGAAAAGTTTTTAATGTACTACATACGTGTGTTTTTGGAATTGAAATGATGGTCAAAATTCACACAATGATTCTGTTTTTGTATTAAATGTTGTGTTCATATAACCTCTTCAAAATGATCGACCCGTCTTTCCAATATACACGGCATCACAATCCTCACAATTAATCTGGTAGATTCCACTTTGGTTGTCGCGAAAAAATAAAAACACAATTGTGATACATAAAACAAAGTTTTTAATTAACAATTTATAATTCATTTTAAGTATTAATGCAGGCTTCCACGTGAATTATATTCCATTGTAATTAATATTTTTAATTTTGACTTTTGCACATTTCATGAACTTAATTAATTTTAAGTATTGTAATTCAATTGTAATTCAATAAAAAGTTGAATTAAATTTAGCTAATAAGTTAACACAACATTTATTGATTCTGAGGCGGTACGAAGTTCGTCGGGTCAGCTAGTATTATATACAAATACGATATCTTAATGTTATTGAGTAATCAAAATCATAAATGCAAAATAAGGTCACATATACATTGGAATATTCTAGTAGATTACTCTCACTGTTGGAAATTTCCGTACACACATATTGTAATATACATCTCTACCGATGTCTACCTTTACAATTTATAAGTAAAAAAATAGTAATATTTTTATCATTATTTTGATCAACAAATTTACACATCTTCAGAAGAAGTCTTCTTGTTCTTGTCCTGTCAAACCTCCGTGGTGCATAGGGCCTCAAGGAACCTTCTCTACCGACTCTATCGCATGCTCGATACCTAACATCATCCCAATTGAGGCCTGCCGCTTAACCTCGTCCTGCAGGGCTCTTTTCAGGTTGTTCTAGGTCTGCATCGCTTCCTCTTTCCCCCCATAGGGAACCAGTCTAGTGCGCCCCGAGCGATGCAGGCTGGGTTCCGTCTCAGAGTGTGACCAATCCACTGCCATTTGCATCTAGCGACTTGTTCTCTAATTGGCTTTTCGCCTGGTTCAGAGAACGGCATTTGACGCTGTTTGGGGCCAATAGATCCTGAATATTTAGACAGGAATTTACAAGGAACTGACAGAAGTGATTTATGAACCCCAGGGGATGCATATATGTAGCCATATCAAGGCAATGTTAGAAGGATAATGTTGTAGATCACAGGCTCCCAAAGTGGGTGGTATCGACCATCAGTGGGCCCCATCATTGTGGCGTATTCTCTGTCAATTACGTCTCTATTTTAAATCATGTCTTTATTGTATCCCAGCAAGGCAAATGGTTTCTTCAATGAAATTGTATCAACATTGTAAAAATTAACCTTGAGACAATCGCAACCTACCATGACAAAACCTTCTGGCTTACAGAGGTTTAGCTCTTGTGGCTATTCCTCTTACGTCTGATGGGAACATTGTTAAAAGGTGATTTGGTGGGTTGTTGGTTTATGCGGGGGCATGATTACTAAGATTTGGGGGTTTAGATTCAAAATTTCTTACGCAAGCCAGGCTTCTGGGCTTCTATTGGAGTACCGCCACTGATCATGAAGTATGCTGTAGAGACGCGGGCCGACACTGTACGAACCAAGGGTCTGCTAAGAACATCTGGGATGAAGGTCCTAAGATCCATTACGGGAAAAACGATCGTGTCCGTGACGCAAACATAAGAAAAACTTGCGAAATAATGGATATATACCTGTTCTCAATAGATGCCTTAAACTATAAAAAATGTTTGTAATGTCTTTTGAGAAAATAAACTGATTTGATTTGATTTGATTTGATTTGATATCATTTAGTGAAGTAGATCCAGAAGAAGATACTGGAGGGACCATGTAGCCAGAATTGATAGTGATAGTCTCGCATATACAGCCTCTTACGAAACCCCTTCCGGACACCGTTCACCTGGAAGACCACCTAAGAGATAGAAGGACAGCTGGTCCTCATCATCCATGACATTAAGAAGAAGTAATTACTTTATTCATTAATTTTAGTGATTATCTCAAGATTTTTAATTGTTAAATCGCAAGCTAAGGTATTAAACGCCTTCCTAATACATTGTTATAAGCATTTACGTAACGCAGAACAAGCGTTATTTGCAAACAATGAAATAGATACTACATAGTTAGAAGACAAATTAACGGACTGAAAGCCTTAGAGGTCGAAGTGTTTTTTTTTTGTAATAAGCTTTAAAATTTATTGATTCTCACCTTCAAAATATATTCAGATATTTACATGATGTAAAATTTCCATCACTAATAATCGGAAAGAAATTAATCTCATGTTGGAAAAGTAACATTTTTATTTTACTGTAAAATAATAAAATTACGGTAAAAAACAAAAACATATCTACTAATAAAAAAATGTGAATAAGATTTTTCGTGCAGGTTGACATGATTCGAAATGATAAACACGAGTAAAAACCTACATGATATTATGCATCTTCATGAAATCAAGATTCTATATAATTTGCCGTATAGGTAATGGTAAATGATATAGTTGGTCTTCATTTTGTAGTACAAAACTAATATTTAAAATGTTTTTGAAGGCATTGTATTTACGCAACACTTTTTTGAACATATTTCGGACAGCAGACGTTCTCCTTCAGTGTAATTTTTTAGCATTAAATTGATACAAAATTAATTACATAATAAATTAAAGGCGGTGGAGCTGAACCTAGTGAGTGAAATTATTATTTATTAGGTTTGTAGTAATAATTTATTATTGTATTTGTTATTATTATGTATTGGCTAAAACTTAAGACTATTTGGTTGTTTGTAAATATTATTTATTTTTAATGTTTTTTTAATTAACAAAATTCCAAGATTTCAACATTAAATCGTTTCTATAATATTTCTATTAAAATTTCAACGCCATTATACTTAATAAACGAATGATCTTTTTGATTATCCCGGAATTTTGATGTATTTAATACAGCATGAAGAATGTTTTAATACATATTTATTAAAAACAAAGATATAAAATATAGTGAATTTTTTTTGAGATGGTTTGAATGTGTGAAATAAATGGACGAGAGAAGAATGGTTAAAATGTTTATACGAGCAGTGTGAGCGGATAGAGACGCCGTGGAAGACCAATGAAAGCATGTCATGATCAAATTAATCAAATACTAAAAGGTGCCCACATTCGAAGTCGAAAAAATCGCCGAGCGTGTATGTGTATGTATGAATGTAAAAGATTCTAGATAGGCATGTCAGGACAGAACAGTATGGTGGTCCATTCTCTCTGGCTATTGCTCCGGTTAACACCGTGATGGTTAGTTAATTAGCTAGTTTAACAAACAAACATATTTGTTTTTAAAAATAAAATATATTGCATTGTTTTGGCCGAACACTATGATACTTCAATATTTTTAATTCAAATTGACATTGGAACAAACGCACAAAGGTTCGAAAAATCACGAAAATTAATTTTAACATTTGTAATTGTTGTAACACCTGATGATGTCTACATCGGCTGACGAAAATTATATTTAAAAAAAAATTTAATACCATAAACAGCGTTCGAGATTTTAACAGATAAAAATAAAATAAGTTAACTTAAACATCAATGCCTTTTATATTTCTGAATGACATGTAATATGCGATAATATTTCTCTAAGTATAATTTTAAAATGATTTACGGTTAGGAAAAAAACGCAAAGAGTACAAGTCAATAAAGGCAGTAAATACCTATAATTCGCAAGGAAACTACGTCGACGCAGACACGCGATTCTAAGTTGATTAAATTATTAATATGTACATTCACATCGCTTGTTTTGGGTTTTTACTGATTGCCACTTCCTCTAGTTACGTAGGCGTTCTATCCTAAGAACGTACGCTAAAAACCTTGCCGAATAATATTGTTGTCGAAACATCGTGAATGGCTCGATGACCTCAGCATAAAACACCGCTTCGCTTCGAGTCTCAAAACGTATTCTCTATTCATTTCGTTCTGAGCCGATGACAAAAACGGATCTCTGGTTCGCGTTCTCGCGCTGCATAGTGATCGAGTCAGCAGTGAATTCATTATCCACTGAGTGTGCAATTTATAACGAGCAAAGTAAATTGTAAATGACGAACATCACAAGTCTGTCATCTGACAGTTCGGTGTTTGGTCTCAGATACGCGCTACGTCAAATTAAACAAAATTTGTGTGTGACACAGATAAATTTTACCCCGCTTTCGTACTGTTATCTGTAAATAAACATCATTTTTGTGTATATTTTATCTGTTAAGATTTAGTCGCATATATGCTGTGTTAAATTATTTTGAGACGTGAAGTTAACGCGACCGGCGAAGCTGTATTTTGTATCAGCGGCGCGTGCGCAGTGAAAAGTGAATTTTTTATACCACCATGGATGAGGAATCGATGTGGAAAGGCTTCTACGACAAGCTGCAGAAACAAAAATCTGAAGATCAGGTCGATCATGAGACGAAGTAAGCTGAATTTTAATTATCATCTAAACGGATTAAGCGTTCGTATCATAAAATATACAGAAGCATCCATAAGATGAGCTGAATCTATCACATCTAAAAATAACTCTTGCGGTGTTTTGTTTTACTTGTTTTGATCTGGTAACTTTCGTATTTCGCGCACTAACTACGTAAGTATGTACAGTATTAGTTTGATCATTATACGGACATTAGTAAAAACACGTTAGGACAGTAGGTAGGTTCCCATTTAAACAAAATTTGCTTGCTTCAAAGCATTATATAATAACATAAGTGTAAGAAAATTATCTTTAAGTGTTTGTAAGAAGGTAAACAATAAAATTGTTATTGCCATGCGTAGATACAGCCTAAAATAATTTGAATACAATTCATATTTAAATATACAAAATTGCTTGTACAATTATTTTAAATTATAAAAATATACAACAGGAAGATGCGTGAGATTATATCAAACATAATACTTTGCACTTAAATATACTAAAAATAAAATAATCAAAATTCTTTTTACAATTTACATAAATTTAAATATTCAGTATATTAAATTATTAATAGATTAATAATATTATAAAGATTTGATAATGCACTAGCGACGAGATCTATTATACATTATAGGTACTCTTGCAGATTATTTATGGTTTCTTGAACAATGATGTAAAACTCCAAATTAAATAATTAATACGAATGAAAACGTCAGCTTTCTAGAAATTTTATTATATTCATTTGATATTTGATATGTGATATTTGACATTTGATAATGCCTTAGAAAGGCGAATAAAATATAATAAAACCCATAAAATATAATAAAACTTCTAGAAAACTGGCGTTTTCATTCGTATTTACTCTTACGGATTTTTTAATTTTAATGGAGTGACATGTTTTGTATTTTTAGGGCATCATCTAATGAAACATTTTATTAAAGATAACTTCTAGATTTTTTGTTGAATACGTCCGTTTTATAGAAGTTATATTATATTTTATCGAAGTGACGTATTTTGTCGTTATATAGCATAATGTCCATATGGCATAATTATAATCTTTTAATAATGTTCTATCGAGACATGTCATACCAATATAATATAATCAAACTGACATAAAACGGACGGTTATATCAGTATTAAATATCGATAATTAATATGAATGAAAAGTCTGAATTCTAGGAGTTTTATTATATTTTAGTTGGAATGACATGTTTCGCCCTTCTAAGCCATTATCAAGTGATAATACCTTAGTTAAACATTTGATAAAGCCACAGAAAGGTGAAACATGCCATTCCATCTAAAATATAATAAAACTGCTAGAAGGCAGACGTTTTCATACATATTCATTATTTAATTTTTATTATTATTAAAAAAAAAAACAATTAAAAAATAAATATCGAACATGATTTTATTGTTTTGTTCCAAAACCGTTTGCTTTATTACGAATCTGAAAAAATGATAGTTTTAACTATAAAATAAATTTTGTAGAAATTATGTTTTTTTCATTTATAATTTTAAAATCATTGGTTAAGAATCAACTAATATTATTTTTTAGTTGTTATATCATAAATATTTGGTCATTGCTATTGCTAACTCATTTTGTTGTTAAGTGTTTTGTAAATACGAGAATAAATAAAATCGTATATCAATATATTAGAGTGACCACAAATCAGGGATATCTTGCATTGAAACAAAAAAGTTAAAACGATTTTAGGCGTACGAATTACTCAAATACAGAGTCGTTTTAGAATTATTCCGATTCGGATTAAAGTCAGCAAATAAGGATATCATATTGCATTTACTCAAATGTGTTTTAGATTACTCAAGTGGTACACACAACAAGTTTATTAAAACTTATGTAAATTACATACGTAATTAACTTATTTTAATGTTTTAACATCTGTTTAAGTGTAAAAAGTATTAAGACTTCGTATTCCCGAATCAGTTATATAAGAAATAAACTAAATTCTTTCATTCTATATTCGCCATTACTTTGTGTTGCGGATTCATATTTGAATTACTTTTTGATAACTTTGTATCACAACACTTTATTACACTTTTTTCAGACATGTTTCGGGACACAGAAGCCACATTAGACCCGCGTTCTATACCAATAATAATCTAGGTAAATTGTTAATAAATAATAAAGACAAAGAAGACAAACTAATCCAATCGGGAGTATACAAACTTAAATGCGACGATTGCCCATCTTATTATATAGGAAAAACAACGCGTAACATTAATTTAAGAATGAAGGAACACATTAGGTGTCTCTCAAATAATAATTTTTCCGAATTCGCGAATCATCTCATAGAAAAAGATCACTCCTTCGATAAAAATAACGGCGTTGAAGTTTTGCATATCAGTAATAGAAAAGTAACATTAAATAACCTTGAAATCCTAGAAATAAAAAAGTCGATAAAAAATAAAGAAGAAATTATAAATAATCAAATTAATTTAACTTCCAGTCCGATACTAGATTTATTTCCCCTGTCCCATTATTCCGGCTAAAATGTAATTAACACTATTTCTTGGAACCACTCCCACTCCTCCTTTACCATTTTAATTTTATTTAGTATATAAGTAACGATTTTGTCTCATTTAGCTGTTAAAATTTGTACACACTGAAGAAGGGGCTTCTGTGTCCCGAAACATGTCTGAAAAAAGTGTAATAAAGTGTTGTGATACAAAGTTATCAAAAAGTAATTTAAATTCTTTCAATTGAACCTTTAAAATAAAATTTTATAACACTTTTAATCATAGATTATCAACCTTTTCTCGACTGCCCTTCTCCCTCTTTACAAGAAAAAAATTTTCATCACCCCCTCTACCATAATAGTTACATATTACTAATATAAAATAAATATGGTTTTCCATTATCTGTTTCTATGTATTATACTATTACAAAGTTGAAACAAAACAGATTATCAAATGGATCAGATATATTTAAATTTAGATAGTTTCTTAAATTGTTTATTCGTGAAAAAAATGTTGAACCTCTTGACTGCCTATTGACTGCCTAAATGCCCCCATTTACCCTTGGACCCTATCTAAATATTAATACTACGGACGCCTCTACAGAAAGCCCACTGGGGGGCGATTCCGTCCTTGTTGGGAACCTATGGTTTAAATGGTTTGTCTTCTATATTCGCCATAAATTTGTGTTGCGGATGCTTTGTATACAACACACACCTAATTAAAAAAATAAAATTAAAAACCAAACATGTTTCGGACACACAAGCCCTTCATCAGTGATGATATATAAATATTACAAATATTAAAAAAAAAAAACAGAAATATGGTCAGTTTTGGCATTTCATGAAATCATTTTAATATCTGTCAAAACCAGTGGCGGTACTCCTATGGAAGCCCACAAGCCCGGCTTGCCTAAGAAATTTTGAATCAAAACCTCTTTTGGCTTACAGCGGTTCAACTCTTGTGGCTATTCCTCTTACGTCTGATGGGAACATTAGTGATTTGGTGGGTTGTTGGTTTATGCGGGGGCATGTTTACTTAGATTTGGGGGCTTTGATTTAAAATTTCTTCTAATTTTCTTCCGGGCTTTTGGGTTTCTATGGGACTACCGCCACTGGTCAAAACTGATCACATTCGTGAATTTTAAAAAAATATTTGTGATATTTATATATCACTGATGAAGGGGTTGTGTGTCCGAAACATGTTTGGTATTTATTTTTTAATAAAGTTTGTGTTGCATACAAAGTATTATATATAAAAAAGTAACATTAAATGGTTTGTGATTTCTTGTTTGAAATATCGAATTTTATCGAACTTCTCAAATGTGACATTTGATAATGCCTTAGACAGGCGAAATATGCCATTCACAAAAGTTATTTTCATTCGTATGAAAAAAGTGCATTTAATTATAAATAGAAGCTGAGCAAGAAATGGCGTGAGTGTAGGCTATTGTATTGGCATAGTTTTATGATAATCAGAATGATAATGAGATTGCATTGTAAACAAACTGGTATACGTTCCGCGAAATAAGTCCCACGGAAAAACCCACCATCCATCCACCTTCCAAAATGCAAGAGAAAGCCAATATGACGGTATCTCGCAACGAGGCCAAAGATTTTAATATCAATTACCTGTTTAAATTGAAGTTGAGAAATACTTAAGTAAACAATGAATCTTACTGGTTGAAATCGAATTCTTAAAAATTTCTCTCACGTATCGTCATCAAGCTATTTTTACGATATTAACATGTATTCTGCCATATTTTTAAAACGAGATTTTATAACGAATACATGAAAGCAAACAGAAAACTTTAAAGTTTGTGATTAAATTTGTTCAACTTCAAAAATACATCAGTCTTCTGGAACTTTTTGTTGAATCTCTGTTCTGGTATAATAAGATGGTATATTTTTTTCCCCATATTTCTAAAATAATGAAAAAAAAAATTGTAATTAAAAAAAAATGTATATATCTTCTTCTTCTTCTTCCTCAGCCTATTCCCGTCCACTCCTGGACAAAGGCCTCCTCCATTCTCTTCCATGTCACTCTGTCTTGTGCAGACTGCATCCAGGTTACTGCGACGTGTCTGTTCAGATCATCCTTCCACCGTAGTTGCGGTCGCCCTGTACTTCTCTTTGCCGTTCACGGTCTCCAAGTCAACAATCTTCTTGTCCACTTTTCATCTGAGCTTCTGACTATGTAACCTGTCCATTGCCATTTTAGAGTCGCCACCCGGTGGATGATGTAAGTGACCTTTGTTTTTTTCTCTCACCGTATCGTTTCTGACTCTGTCTCTTAGGCTTATTCCTAACATGGTTCTTTCCATGGCTCTTTGGGTCACTCGTAGTTTCTCGGCACTTTGTTTGGACAATGTGACAGTTTCAAGACCATATGTACCAACTGGCAGAACGCAGGCTTCCCTTCAAACAATGTTTACTTATTTAGTTAAAATCCACTAATGTTTGTGTCTTCGACCGCTCTCGGCAGCTCGCTGCGATCTTCTGGCAACACCATTTAAAAAATATTTTTTACATAAAAAATAAAAATATTTTCATTATTTACAATGAACTTCTACCAAGAAATTTTTAATTAACAACATTAATATTAATCTTTAGTCAGATAGATCTTAATGTGAAACATTTACAATATGCATAGTACTCCACAAGTGATCCAAACCGGTTATTTTTTTATACAAATACATTAATCAATTTGATGGATTTTTAATGTAGCGTACAAAATACATATAGTTATACGAGTATATTGATGTACGAGATTTTTTTATGTTACCTCGATCTTCATATAATGTTATATATTTTTATTGGTTGATAACATTATTATATGTTACCTGTAATAACCATAATTGTTATTACACCAGCATCTCGCCACCTGTGATAAACCGCTGACTTATTAATTCAAATCTCTAATCACGTTTATTTTACGATTGAATGATTAAATATACTAAAACTTACTCAATATCTTATTTTATGCTACAAATTGCAACACAGAGGTGCTTGGAGGGAAGAATACCGAAGAAGAAAGCTTTTAATATCTACAAAAATTCGTTAAAACATTTTGAAAGAGGTAAAACACCTACTGTTTTTATGTTGATAATATTATAATCTTCTTGTTATGCGGTTTGAGAAAAACCAGGCGTTACTTCATAAAATCATGTCTGTAATATTGTAGAAAACTAATTGTAAAGGCTGCTACATTTAGAACATTCTTACATAGTACACCAATCATTTTCTTATGAAATAATTGTGTGATTCACTGCCATAATAGTGACAGTCTAACGAATGAATGTTTTTCTGGATGAAGTAATGCATTTCCATAACGAGAATACAAAATCGTAATGTGGACAGGGAAAAGATTAATCTAGAATCTATGCATACGAATTGGTCAGGATAGAAGGGAGTGAAAAACATGAGAGGAGGCCTACGTCCAGGAGTGGACGCCCACAACAGGCTGAAGAAGAAGAGAAGAGTTTATGTACTAGTATTATAGTTCCTTAATAATTATTAATGTAGTTTTTTTAATTAAGAGGGTGCTTAGAATGACTCCCACCGCTTACCTGAAACAGTTAGAGGATTAATTTAGGTTGTTGACATTTTTGGTTCATTGTGAAAACTGTAAAAAATCCATTGTTTTGGCCGAAACACTATGATTCTTCAACATATTAACTGTTACATTTATAACACTGTTATAATATAATATCACAAAGTTTATTATACCCTTTATGAGAATCTCGCGACAGCTGTTTCGCCAACCGATGTTGGCATTATCAGGTGTTACAAACAATCAAACGTCACCAATCTCTATTCTCTGTATGACAGCCGACCGCGACTTGTCGGCAAAATAGCTGTCGCGAGATTCTCAAGAAGTGTATAGTAAAAAGAGGCTGTTATAGGGCGTAGCGGCGCCCTTTCATCAACCTTGCTCGTACATTCCCTGGGCCTGTCCCCGGTCCATTCGGAACTTACATTTAAATACGGCAGCAGCAAGAGGGTGCCAGACCACATTTAATCTACCCTATTTTCCTTCTAATTTAAGTGTTGTAAATTTAACAATAAGTATGTTTTAATCCGCCTGAACCGATCTGCTTCGGAGCTCACCGCCATCTTCAGGTAGAAAATTATGGCAGCAAACTACCGATACCGGTCAGTATTAGAAGGTGGAATAAAACTACATTTACATACCAAAGAAATGTTTTTATGTATTTATTTTTTTCATTTTGACCTAGTTCATCAATAACTGTCAGTTATTTTCGAAGTTTTTAATTGTTTGAGAGTTCACACTAAGGTATTAAATAAAATAAATATGTTTTTAAAACTTTTATTTCATATAAATCTTAACATTATGAATATACATACGTACGAAGCGTACAATAATTTTATTTTAACAATAACATGTAAACTTATATTACAAACTACTTCTGTCGTGCTCAGGCGGTTTGTTTGAAAATCGCACCAGTAATTGTACCGTGCCTCTGTATAATGCACTGTCCTTTGTCAGTTTCTAAATTGATCACCGGCGGTCTTAAATTGGGTTGAAGTTTGCAGCTTTGTTCCGATATAGCAACAATAATACCCGCGGAATCTACGTGAGCCGATCCTTTAGCAGCCAAACAAAGACCTTGGTGATCCGCAAAGAGACATCCAGTAACTCCGGGAACGCTCATTGTTTCTTCTATAACTTTATCGAGTTCCCTTTCCATGTTCGTTGTTAATAAGTACTATTTAAATTAAATACTATACTAGACACAAAAAACTGCGGCAGTCATCCGCTCAACCTGACAATGAATCTGACATTCCATAGACATTTTCATTTCAGTATTGCCATACGCAAGCAGTTATTCATATTACATAGGTACCGTAGTGCGGAACGGGTGAATTTTCCATCTAGCAATACTTAACGTTACGTACACTCCAAGTTGAACACATTTGGTTTCTCTTTCTAAAGAATACATTATTGACAAGTAAGAAGAGTTAAAAGTATCGTTTGCTTTGAAGGTCATATTGATAATAGCTTTAATTTAAATAGATGTGGTAACAAATATTCTTTGGTTATTCATTGTCAAAGTCAATTATATTTTTATCTCGTGTGAATATCTCATAAAAATATTACTTTTTACTAATATTACTTATTCAATCGTGTTACTTCGCAAGGTTACTTGTTATCTCGCGAAAGTTTTATCTGCATTTAATTCTCTATAAATATAATCATGTTGGGTGGAAGAGTATTAGTATCGCTGTATAATTTGCCGCGCATTCGTCAACTAAATATTCGAAACATGCATCTGCTTAAACAGAAAGCCTATGTCAACGGTAACTGGGTGGACGCCGGCAAAGGGCTGACATTTGATGTCATCAATCCAGCAGATAATTCAGTGGTCGCAAAAGTTCCTGACATGACAGCAGAGGATACACAAATAGCGATCGAGGCAGCTGCGACTGCATTCAAGACTTGGCAAGATGTAAACCCGAAGGAGAGATCGGCTCTTTTAAGGAAATGGTTTGATTTGATGTCTAAAAACCAGAGTGAAATTGCTGCTATAATGACTGCGGAATGTGGAAAACCCATTAAGGAATCGATGGGCGAAGTGGCATATGGGAATTCATTTATCGAATGGTTTTCTGAAGAAGCACGAAGGATCAACGGGGAAATAATTCCGAGTTCTCAGCCATCGAGACAGATTTTAGTGACACACCAGCCGATAGGACCAGTCGCTCTTATTACGCCTTGGAATTTTCCTCACGCGATGATAGCGAGAAAGGCCGGGGCCTCTTTAGCAGCAGGATGCACGTGTGTGATTAAACCAGCTGAGGATACTCCACTCACGGCTTTGGCTATGGCCCAACTTGCTGAGGAAGCCGGAATCCCTAAGGGCGTCATCAATGTGATCACAAGCAACAGGCAGCATGCTTCCGAAGTTGGTAAACTTCTCTGTCAGAGCCCCCTCATTGCCGGGATATCTTTTACTGGTTCTACTGCTGTAGGAAAACTTTTGTATGAACAGTGTGCTCAGGGAATTAAGCGGATAGGTCTGGAACTAGGAGGTAACGCTCCTTTTATCGTCTTTAACAACGCTGATATCTCTAAGGCTGTGCAGGGTGCCATGGCATCCAAATTCAGAAATTGCGGACAGACATGCGTATCCGCAAACAGGTTCATTATTCAAGAAGATGTGTTTGATAAGTTTGTAAACCAATTAGCAGACAGTATTAAGAATAATCTTACTTTGGGTAATGGTAAAGAAGAAAGCGTCTCTCTTGGACCATTGATTAATAATACTCAATTTGCTTCTGTAAAGCGTCGCGTGGACGATGCTATTCAAAAGGGAGCAAAGGTTATAATCGGTGGAAAACCAGCTGCCAAATTTGGAGACAAATTCTTCGAACCCACAATTTTAACCAACATCACAAAAGATATGAGCGTGTACAGCGAAGAAATCTTTGGCCCCGTTGCTGTTTGCATTAAATTCAAAGATGAAGAAGAAGCTCTTACTATTGCCAATGGAACAATGAGTGGACTGGCGGGATATTTCTACAGCAGCGATGTCGCTCAGATCTTCAGAGTCTCCCGTAAAATGGAAGTAGGGATGGTGGGAGTCAATGAAGGGATCATATCTACTACTGAGGCCCCATTCGGGGGTATTAAAGAGTCTGGGATTGGTCGGGAGGGAAGTTCTCATGGGATTGATGACTTTGTCTATCTTAAATACACTTGTTTGGGTGGCCTTTAAATTCTGACTGTACAGAATTTAATTTCATTCAAGAATGCAAATCTTTTTTTATTGATTGCAATTTCATCAATTTTATTCTGTGCTGTGGAACAATACCATATTAAAAAATATATTATGTATATCTAAATGTGACGACCTTTATGGCAAAATGGCAACAGCTATGACCGCCGCATCAAAAGTCCCGGGTTTGATTCCCGGCGATGACACTGTGATTCCCACATTGTTTTTGGTCTGGTGAAGAATTCATATGACAATAAAATAGCGATAGATTAAGCCACACATTTCATGAGCTATTCAACAAAATAATAATATTCACCATATTGAAATTATTTTAAGTGATTAATGTGCCAAAGAATCATGTCTTCCAATGTACCCAAGGTATAAAATACTAAATATATATAAAAACACAATTATGAAACATGTCTTCCATTATATTTGTATATGTATACATATTGCAATATTAATAATCTACATTCCCATAATTATAGAATAAGATATTGTTATACAAATTATTTAACATAAGTTATTAACAATTATCAATAAGCAAAGCAAATTATCCTTATTCGTTTTGTTGTATCCTTTCCATGTATATGTAAATTCAAAATTCACATAGTATTCAATAGTCTCTTCTTCTTTTTGTCCTGTCACACCTCCGTGGTGCATAGGGCCTCAAGGAACCTTCTCCACCCGACTATCGCATGCCTGATGCCTAACATCATCCCAAGCGAGACCTGCCGTCTTAACCTCGTCCTGCAGGGTTCTTCTCCAGGTGGCTCTAGGTCTGCCTCGCTTTCTCTTTCCCCCCATAGGGGACCAGTCTAGTGCACCCTGAGCGATGCAGGCTGGGCTCCGTCTCAGAGTGTGACCGATCCACTGCCATTTGCGTCTAGCGACTTGTTCTCTAATTGGCTTTTCGCCTGCCATTGTCCAGAGGACGGCATTTGACACTGTTTGGGGCCACTGCACTGTTTGCGATTTTGAATATTGAGCGAAGGCACCTATTTATAAACACCTGGAGTTTACCAATAACGTCTGCGGTAGACTTCCAAGTCTCACATCGGTACAGCAGTGCGCTTTTAACGCTACTGCTGAATATTCAATAGTATGTAACAGTAAAAAATGACTTGTATTTGAAAATATGTATTTATTAGTTGTTCACAATAATAAAAATATTTAATTATATAACATTTAAATTGACTTTAGAATTGCTAATCAGATTTATGTGTGTTAGTTCTTCAGTAAAATTGCTTATCAACATTTTTACACCGCACCGAGAAACGGAAGATATTGATCAGAAATTATAACTCAAGATTTGTGTATAATTAGGTAGCTATTTAATTAAATTAATTTATAAGATACAATTTTTTAAAAGCCATATTTTTAATAGTTATTAAATGTTACAAATCAGATGTAGTGTATATGTATGTAATTATTTATTTTATGAAGCCTGTTATTTAATAAAAATAAATGTTGAATAATTGTGTTTAATTTTATTTCTTCGATATAAAATAATGAATTCTTTTTAATATTTACCTTACAGACTCCAACATCCATTTACATTTTTTTTCAGTCATCAAATGAATAGCTTTCAAACTGGTTTTTTATTCACAAATGTGGGTGTGACTTGATAAGGATATGCAAACATTTTTTGTTTTTAACTTTAGATATGAATGTGACCTTTTGGTCAAGTTTTTATTAGAAAGTAGAATCTTAGTTTTTTGTAAATATGAATATCATATTATACTTCAATAAATATTTATACAAATACAAGTTTTAGTAAAACAAAAACGAGGCAAATTTAAAAAAAAAAAATAGATACTGCACATTTCTTTTAAGGAAAAATCAAGTATAAATATTTTTAAAGTCTACTTTATATGGCCTCTTTTCTTTAAGAATTCTTTAAGAAAAGTCTATGTACGAATTATATAAAAAGAACAAGAAGTGAATGCAACATAGAATGAAGACAGAATGGTGAAGAAGTATATGTAAATGAGATAAACAGATCTATAAGACCGAGGAAAACATGGCGCAATCAAATGTATCATATATTAAATGTCGGCCACTTAAGGAGTCAGAGAAATCGACGTGTGTGTATGACACAATGTATGAATGTAAAGGAATCGAAAGAAATAGGTCAGAATAGAACAAAGTGGCGTTCCATTCTTTCTGCTTACCCCTGCAAGAGACAATGTGATGGTTAGTTAGTTATAAGAATTATGAGGAAATGGAACATTATCATATCAAAAGACATAACCCTCCATATTATGAATTTGTATATTATTACTTATGGGCATTCT
This sequence comes from Lepidostoma basale, assembly GCA_022606425.2. NCBI lineage: Eukaryota > Metazoa > Arthropoda > Insecta > Trichoptera > Lepidostomatidae > Lepidostoma > Lepidostoma basale. The sequence goes on from JAHDVF020001047.1 coordinate 374,372, forward strand.
ATGTAATGTACGAGTACTATTACAAAGTAGAGATAGAGTGATCATGATGGATTTAAATTAAGTATATTTGTGGACATAAACTATGTGAAATATTTTCCACTTTATTCTAAGCATTGAAGAAACATTATTTAAAATTAAGTTCTACTTCTTGGTGTCAATGGAAAGATAATCTTATAAATACTCGTATGTCGTAAGGATGACCCAAAACAGGCTATATCTTTCTTCTTTCTCTTGCCATCGTGGTGGTTTGGTCGACTTTGTGTAATTTCCAACAATAACAAGGTAAGTTTTGGTCTTCCCACACTTCGCTTTCCATCTGGTCGTGTACCTAGAATCTGACGAAGAATTCTTCCATTCGCTGGAGGTGTCCCAATCATCTAAGACGCTGTATCATTTATAAACTTCACTATGTTGAGTTCTTTGTAAAGTCCTTCCAGCTCCTGGTTATATCTCATTCTCCACACTCCACCTTCACAGAAAGGCTCAAAGATTTTTCTCAACTCCTTCCTTTTCGTCCCTTTTGCTCAGTACCCAACACTCCACACCATATGCAATGTGTAATTTCTAGGAGTAACAAATGTTATCATTTTAGTAATATCCCACATGAGGGCACATTCTTTGCCCTCTATAATATACTAATTAACGATATCTTGAATAAATTTAATAATTGTTAAATACTTACAGCATTTAATATTTATTTTTCAGAATTCAAGAAATTGACGACGGATTCTTTGAAAAATTTGGTTCCTTGCTTCGACAACAATCAGTAAAGGCTGCACTATATGAATCCACACCGCTAGCCCCACTAATAGAAGAACCCACCATCACTGAGGAAGGTCCGCAACCTTCGCTTGGAGCAACTGCAGAAAATGGAGAAGAAAAGGAAGATGTTGAAACTTCAGATGGAACAGTGCAAATCGCTTCGAGATTCGGCGATGCCGACAGTGGAAATGAAACACTGCCAGACACAGATTCAGAACACGGTGATGATGAAAAGCTTGAACTACTCCAAGGAGCGGTCGGTTGGAATGTAAGTAAATTCATGATTATTATTATAATATTATAATTTATATCTAATTCATAATAAATAGTACCTATTATAATGTTATTAAGAGGAGGTAAAATTCTTCTTCATGGTCACAATCCCGCGGATTGGTCTGCAACAAGCTTCATTTGTTTCTTCCATTCAGTCCTGTCTAGAGCCAGTCTTTTTATTTCTGAGTAGCTGCCACAGCACATATCTCTTATCATCTGGTCCATATAGGCGTCCCTTGGGCGGCCTCTGCAATTTCTGCCCTCAACCATTCCACCTGCGATAGAAATAAGCAAGCTCGGATGCTTAATGTTATGGCCTATCCATTTTGCTCATTGCTGGGCAATCTTTTGAACATTTGACTAGTTTCTCCGGCCCTTCTCATTACCTCGCTGTCTCCAACCAATGGACCCCCAGCTTGCATCTGTAGCACCACATTTCAAAAGCAGCCAAGAGGTAAAAATGGTTATTTAATAATTACGTAAAGAATATTGAAAACATCTTTCAGAACCGTTATTCATGTCTAGGTATAATTAAAATTCTAAAATTTGACTAGTTTTATCTTAAATAGTTCATTGTTTTGGCCGAAACACTATGATATTTTAACATTTCGTCACCTGAGAGTAAGAAGGTTTCAACTGACAAAAGTAAAAAGCTGAGAAAAATGAAGTCAAAGTTTTGTTGGTTTCGGGTATGTATCTTGGAATAAAGGGGTTTTATTCCAATTTCCAGAGATTTTTTTACTGAGAAACGTGTAAATTTTGTCTGGCAACAGTTGGATTAATAAAGTTCTAAGTTTAAATGAATCCTTCATCAGTGAATCGTGTGTTTTGAATGATCAGATGGAACTTGATTATTTTCGTAACATCAAAATGACGATACTATTACATATTTTTTTTAATTGTACGTATAGATAAGGTTAGTAAGAACCCTTTTCACGAAAAAAAGTCAAATGTGAAATTTTGTTAGTTGGAACCCTCTTAGGTGACGATTTTATAACTGTTAATTCAAAAACTTTGTTTTATATCACAAATTGTATTTATTTTACTTTACGACAGCTGTTTCATCAGCCAATGTTGACATCATCAGGTGTTACAAAAAGTAAAATAAATACAATTTGTGATATAAAACAAAGCTTTTGAATGAACAGTTCTATAGTTTTATCTTGTTTATCTATACTTGCTATTTGTAGCCGTCATATAATATTTCTTAGCTATACAATGTAACAATTATTTTATTATGAACCATAAAGCATCATTGCAAATAGTAACATTTGTATAATTTTTAAAGTAAACGATCATTTCAAACAGGTAAAATTAAAAAACTGTTCATATTTTCAATTGAAAAAAATTCTATGATCAAATAAGCAATATAGCCAAATCGTTTAACTATAGTTTGCACATATATTATTTGTAATTGAAAATTAACACCAAAGTGAACCAATACAACCAACCAACCAATACACAATACATATTGATGTTTGTGGTTTAATTTGGAACTCCATTTTAATATGTATTAAAAAACGCGATAACTTTTTTGGTTTTGCATTGATTTTTTATGTATACCATATATTAAAAAATATATTTTTATTCTATGAGGACAACACTTTATTTCTTATTGCAAATAACATGTTTCGGGACACAGAAGCCCTTCATCAGTATAGTTAAATATACAAAATAAATATTTAAACAAATTTTAATATGAATATGGACACTTTTGACAGATGTTAAAATATTGTATGAACATAGAGGAATCAAGAGGAGAGGTATGTCAGGACAGAACTATGTGGCAGTCCATTCTTTCTGCCTACCCCTCCGGAAAAAAAAGGTGATGGTTAGTTAGTGAGTTATCTTGTACATACAACAAATATAAAGAGCTCTGACTTCCATACCGAAGGTCCTGGGTTCGATTCCCAGCGATGGCAGTGTGATTGTCACACTGTCTTTGGTCTGGTGTAGAATTCATGTGACAATAAAATGGCGATAGATTGGCTACCTATCACATGTCACAAGAATCAATATAATTGCTAAAAAATAAATTGTATACAGTAATTGGGTACGAACAACCTGTTGTATACATAAAAAAAAAAAAAAATAATTCAATTATGAACCCGCAATTCAAAGTAATGGTGAATATAGAAGAAATAAAATATTCAATAACAATTTCCTAAATATTGCATCTTGTAGTGCCTACGCAAATAAAATAAAAATTACCTAATAATACATATTCAAATCATCATATCAGTTCTATTATTGCCCGATTCTTATAGACCTATAATATCATATCTTTGTTTAAATAAAACACAATCAATGCTTGTTATTTGCAAGATTTAAAACCAAATATATAGATAAATTCAATGTGAGCAGACTAGATTTAATGATTAAATAGATATTCAAGGCTGCTTCTCATGAATTTACATTATTGTAATCATCTTAACAATAAAGATATAAAATTTTTGACCACTCATCACTCCAGGCCCGGCATAAAAATATGCATTATAAATTCATTTTTTTAAAATGGTTTTAGTATAGATGGCTAAGATGGTATTTTTCAAGTAAAAAAGCACATTTTGAAATTGGATTGTTAACATTTGTGATACCTAATATACGAGTACATGGTGTGTCCGGAAAATAATGTCAGTGAGTCGATTACAAAGAATTTATTAAACTTATCGTTACAACATACCCAAGTTCTTCAAAATAGGCTCCTCCCGCGTTGATGCATCGGCTCCAACGATTTTTCCAGGCATCGAATGCGCCATGGTAGGCCTACTCCGGAATGCTCCTTTAGATCCGCTTCATAGTCTTGAAATGCTTTCCTTTCATGGGTCTTTTCAGGCGTGGAAACAAAAATAATATAGCGTCGGAATATATATATTCGGGGATAGCCAGGTCCGGCCTGGTGAGTCGTTGGAACCCCTGCTTTGGTCAGGTGGTTAGTGACGAGGAAGATGTTGATGGTTCGGTTCGCCAAACTTATCGTGCACTACGATCATTTACGGTCGACATAAACGTCCATCCGAGCAAGTTATTCGGAAGACCATGGATCGTTTTCGCACCACGTACACTAGTGGATAATACGCACCCACAAAGACAGTTGGACTTCACGATTGCGCTTCATTCGAGCTAGCCGTGGCGCTCATATGCCCGAAATCATATTTAAACAATAATGGCATAAAATTATCTATTAAATAAAACCAATATCATAGACATTAACATTATTTTAATGTGTGTTTTTCATTTTGAATATGTACTCGTATTGTATACCTCTAAAAAAAACACCTTATATATTAGAAAAAAAACTGCGTGGCTGTCCAATCTTTCTGCCTACCTCTTCGGGAGACGGCGTGATGGTTCGTTATTATAGTGCGGCCGAAATGAACTGAGTTGTGGGGCCATAAATGTCAAAAGAGATAGGGATGTGAAGCGCACTGGGACCGTTATCGCTTTTGACGTCGATCGATATACGATACGATCAACTATAATGATTTCATAATGATCTGTACCTTATGATATGTACTAATGATTGGTCTTTACCAAATGCAATTGCAGTGCCTGTTTTTTTTTGCTATAAATGTGTTTACTGCAATTGAATAAATTCGTGTGTCACCACTCGTTGCGCACTATGGATAGTTTATTTTTTAACGTTGATTTGAAGAAATTACATGGCGATATTAGCCCTCAAACTCGAACAGTGATTCACGACGTATTCCTGTTTGTCAATGAATTGAAAAGTGATTAGAATAAAATGGCTTCTCTTAATTTCAACAAACCACGTGTAATTGTCGCGTTTATTTGTGGTTTGAGTAGAGCGACAGTGGACCATTATAAGAATTGTGGCTTAAGGCCTCTTGGTAACATTTTCTAGAGGCCGCGCGCAAGATACTTCGGTACTAAAATCAAGTATAATATATGAAGATGTAAAGAACTGAATTCAATTTACAGACGAGTGCTTCCAATTTGCATTTACTCGCTAAATTCATCCGTGCAATACATTAACTCACAGATAGGGATTTGATTGCAATGGTTTGTAATGTTTATTACAGACATAAAATGACGTCATATTCAGGAGCATACTTCGACATTAACATTATCTCCTGTACTGCCGGTATTTAGATTCGTAAGTGCTTACACTTACAAAGGCATTTGTTGATGAGACGGATGTAGTTTATCAATGAAAGCGAAAATGTCCGTTCACAATGGAGTTCTGGTCCCAACCCTAATGTATGGAAGCGAAGCCTGGAACTGGCAGAAGAAGGAAGAGAGCAGAATAAATGCAGTAGAGATGAGGTCCTTAAGACGTATGTGTGGTAAAACAATATACGACAGAATGTCAAATGCTGATATAATAAAGGAATGTAGAGCGGAAGAAGGTATTATGAACAAAATTATGAAAGAATTGTTGCGTTGGTTCGGACATATGCAGAACATCGATGGAGAAATAATGGTTAAGAAAGTATACGTTAATGATGTAAATGGAGTACGGAGTCGAGGCAGACCGAGGAAAACATGGCATGACCAAATTAATCAAATTTTAAAGGTTGGTCATGTTAGAAGTCGGAAGAATCGATGTGCGTGTATGACTCGCTGTATGAATGTGGAGGAATCTAGAGAGGTATGCCAGGATAGAGTAGTGTGGCGGTCCATTCTCTATGCCTACCCCTGCAGGGAAACGGCGTGATGGTTTGTTTATTTATTTATTTACTAGAAATGATTCTCACAATTACATAAATCACTATATCCATTTCAAATTTGAACTATTCATTTAAAAAGGATATTTACTATGAATTTATTATTTCAAAAATAAATATTGATAAACCTAAAATTTAAAAAGTTCGTTGGTAAATAAAGTGTTAACACTGTAGAATTCCATATTGATAAAAAAATATGCATTAAATACTGTTTTTACCACTTTAGAGTTTATTTTTCTTGACGTGTTTCGAAGGTTTTACATCTTCATCATCCTGATGAAGAACAAGATATCTAATATTTTTTTATGGATGATAACACAGTTTTTTCCACTTTTGAGTTTATTTTTCTCGACATGTTTTAAAGGTTTTACCTTCATCATTGGGAGAACGATATAAACAGTTTATATCATTCTCCTGAGAATTTTTCATTTGTTCCAATGACAATTTGAATAAATTCTTCAATAATGTTTGTAAGTTCTTGCTGGTGTTGGATTGTTTTAAGTGCCTAATTACAGTAAATTTAAAAAAACAGTGGATAACGTGGAATAAAAATTAAATAAATACAAATGTCCGGATCGTCCAGCTGACGACAAGTGCTCCATCTAAAAGAACATTATGTGTTAAATTATTTTTCTTTGTTATTTTATTTTATATCATTGTATTTCAGATAATTTGTTTTAGATTTATTATGTAGACGTTGAACGATCGAAGTGTGCGCGGGAGATGCCTTTTGGTGGCGATGAGGTTCGCAACCCATCACACCGCGTCTCTCGCGATGGCGAAAAGAGAAGGATGGAGTGCCGCATCGATTAAAGTGTGGCAGTCCATTCTTTCTGCCTACCCTTTCGGGGAGACGGTGTGATGGTTCGTTAGTTAAAATTGGATCAAATTTAACCTGATTTTAACTGTGAATGAAAGAATCTTGGATATAATTTTTTAAATACTTTATTTCCTACCATCAATTCAATATTGTGTACATAGTTTTAAACTCATAGATTGGAAATGGATTAACGCAATTAGGTGAAGATTTGCATACTTTGAAATATCAAGATAGTGATTGAAATATCAAGATAAGCGATGGCAAGTTTCCTGAGGATCTGTTCAGGAATAACCGAGAATGAAGTAGACACACAGAAGGCAGATTGAGTTTTATTTATATTTAGATGTAGATGAAAAATGCTTATACTCGTAGATACGAGTATAGTGCAAAATAAATGCCTTCGTAGAAACGAGTTACTCACATTTGCAAGACACATAAACCATATAATTGATATATGATCAAATCACAAATAAATTATTAAAAAAAATATATATTGAAAACATAACCTTAGGACCAAATCTACGAGTGACCCAAAGAGCCATGTTAGGAATAAGTCTAAGAAAGAAAGAAAGAAACAAAGGTCAATGACATCATCCACCGGGTGGCGACTCTAAAATGGCAATGGCCAGGTCACGTAATGGACAAGAAGACAAAGGACAAAAATGGACAAGAAGATTGTTAACTTGGAGACCGTGGACGGCAAAGAGAAGTGCAGGGCGACCGCAACTACGGTGGAAGGAACAGACACGTTGGAATAACCGGATGCAGTCTGCACAAGACAGAGGGATATGGAAGCGAATGGAGGAGGCCTTTGTCCAGGAGTGGACATGAATGGGCTGAGGAAGAAGAAGAAGAAGAACTTTAACACCAATAATTACTTTACAGTAAGAAAATAGCTACGTAAATAGATGGATGAAAAACAATTACATTAAAATAGTATCATATTGCTAAAAATGTAGTTAAATAATAATTGATATGAATGAAAACGTCTGTTTTAAGAAGTTTTATTATATTTAATGACATGTTTCGCCTTTCTAAGGCATAATTGAATGACGTGTGATAATGCCTCAGCTAAGCGAATATGCTATTCCCATAAAATATAATAAAACTTCTAGAAAACAGTTTATTTCATTCATATTAATTATTTAATTACGACTTTTACACCATTGTTCAAGAAACAATAAATAAATATACGTATTATTTCTTTTAATTAGCCGTAAGGAATGTTATGTTTTTAATTGAAATATTGTTTTGTTTTCAATTGAATTTTTGTCACAAAATGTAACATTCTTACATAAAACAGTTAGAAAACATTTAAACATATGTAATCAAAATCTCCATAGATGGCACATTGAAACTGACATGTGAAATCTGGCATAGGACTTTAACATATATACAACTTCCAAAAATTTGGCATACATGGTCATAAAGAAAGGTGGAATGGGGAATGTTGTAATTACATAAAGCGTGCGCTTAACCCAACCAATGACAGGTCATAAGTCCTGTAAACACCTTGATCAACCATATTCAGTTTCCAATTTGCATCTTCGTCTCTATTGAGATACAATTAAATCATGAAGAAAACATTTGTTTACGTCTATAAACTCATTCTTAACTCCAAGTTATTGCTATATCTTGTGTATTTACATGTTTATCGAATGAATACTACCTTAATTCGTTAAATCATTTTTTATAGTAACTGTAAATCTTCAACTGAAAGACAAGTTCATTGTTTCGGTCCGTTAAATTTAAAATGTTGTCTCATTATTGAGGCGCAAGTGAAACGTGATCTGTAAAAAATCTTTGAAATGAAGAAATCTATTTGTCTTTGTCAACGAGCTTTTAGATTTATTTTAGGTTATTTTAGTAAGTTGTCCTCCCACTTTGAGTCAGCATTCGATTTACAATTTTTACTTTGAAATTCAATACTCCATCGCTACTTTTTTTATGTACACAACGGGTCGTTTGGACCTAATTACTGTATACAATTTATTATATATTTTAGCTATTATATTGAATCCTGTGACATGTGATAGGTAGCCAATCTATCGCCATTTTATTGTCACGTAAATTCTACACCAGACCAAAGACAGTGTGACAATCACACTGCCATCGCCGGGAATCGAACCCAGGACCTTCGGCATGGAAGTCAGAGCTCGTAATCACTCTGCCACGAAGGTGGTCGCTTACTTACTTGCTTTGAATTCGTTTATTATTTCGCCAATAACGAGGACGGGAGCAAAAATGCAATATTATTTCAATATGTTGTCGCTGTTTGGATTTCTTCCGTGACTATTTCATTGTTGAAAAGTAATTGCAAAGCTTATGCACATAAATCTTGCAGACTTATCTACTTACTTACTTAAGCAGCCGTTGTCGTCCACTGCTGGACATAGGCCTCCCCCCTATTTCTCCACGTATTCCTGTCTTGTGCCTTTCGCATCCAATCGCCAGCAATTCTTCGAATGTCATCGGACCATCGTGTTTGTCTTCTCTCTTTATTTTATTTTCACGGGGTCTCCACTCCACCACCCTCCTGTTCCATCTATCGTCTACCAATCTGGCAACATGTCCCGCAAATGGTCATTTAAGCTTAGCTACCCTCTCGAAATCTGTTACTCCCGACCTTCTACGTATTTCAGTATTTATTGTTTCGGTTCCAAGGTATTAAATATATTTTAATTATCGGAAAAACAATAAACCAAAATTATTTGAAAAAGAATATAAAAAAAATTAACATGCTTAACATATATCGAAACATACTTACATGAAAAAAAAAATAAAAGCAGTGTCTAATTTATTAAAAAATAACATAAATATTAAGCACATAATTTGTAGTGTTGTGAAAACGAAGTATAAAAGTGTTTTAAATTATTTTAAAATATTAATTACTTGAAGATTGTTCGACCTATGAGTTATTCTTCTTTAAGTGCCGTCTCCTCTGCGAAGGTTGGCGATCATCAGGGCTATTTCCACCTCGTTGACTGCGGCCATGAAAAGCGATATGGTGCTACTTCTGAACCATTGTCTTAAATTGTAGTCAAGAGATTCTTCATCGACCTGGTCCTCTTCTTCCTGGTATTTTTCTCTGAATTATCAGTTGTAAGAATTGGTATTTTTATCATATGAGTTAAACTAAACTCTAATGATTTAGTGTCTCTCAACACAAATGTAAATATAGGGTGTTTTTTTAGAGGTTTGGTTTTTAAACTGGCAACATTGTTTCTACAGACTGTTAATTTGACAGTTGACAGTTGATTTGTAGTCAATACGTTTTGCCATTTCACTATGAATGAATAGTCAGAACAGCGCTTGCAAACTGTGCAAATTTATTTGGAAAATCAAGGTTCGGTTCGCCAAACTTATCGTGCACTACGTCCATCTTACGGTCGACATAATCGTCATTCTGAGCAAGTTATTCGGAAGACCATGGATCGTTTTCGCACCACGTACACTCTAGTAGATAATACCCTTCCACAAAGACGACAATTGTCGAAAATTGGACTTCACGATTGCGCTTCATTCGAGCTAGCCGTGGCGGTCATACGAGTATGCCCGAAATCATATTTAAACAATAATGGCATAAATGTATTTATTAAATAAAGGCAATATCATAGACATTGACATTATTTTAATGTGTTTTTTTTCATTTTGAATATGTATTGTAAACCTCTAAAAAAATAGCATAGGTTTATATAGCATAGGTTACAGTGTAACAGTGAATCAACTGAACAGACTTTAATGCTATCGTTTGAGTAGTCAATAAAAACCTCTTTCAGTTAATATTTCTCAAATTTATAAAGCGCGTTTCATAAAGCATAAAACCATTTATGCAAAAGCCACAACTGTACTCTAACGCTTCTGGTAAACAACGCATGGTTTTATTTGTTTTGAAATATTTCGTGGCCGGTTTCCCGAACGCTTATTAATAGAGTCTTTTGAAAATCGGGTTTAGCTCACTTTTATAATATTTATAAACACGGTTTAATGATGCTTCTAGGCCCAAATGTTAGTTAAACACGCGCAAACTCGAACGCTAAATCTAACATCAAAACCGTTGAACCTGCTGAAGTGTAAACCGTCCATTTTCATACTATTAAAACAATGTATTAATTAATACTAAATATATTCATTTTAACTGCATTACCAATAGCCTCTTTTCCCCAAAGACAAAACAGAGCAGAAAAACATAAGGCAAGGTAGGTGCCTCCAGGTGTTGTGTTGCTATTTATAACACACGGTGCCCCTGGAAACGACAAAAGTCGACCCAACCTTTCGCTACAATGGCAAGAGTAAGAGAGACAGAGAAGAGCACAATTTAGCGCCACTTCTGCGATATATGAAGCTTTTTTGCCATTGATATGAAGAAGAAGAAGAAGAAGATTATATAACTAAAATTCACAACATATTGTTTTTATATATCCAACACTGGTTCCATGTCAGTCGATCTTGGGCAACACGCATCAAGGTTGTAATATTTGCGCTGTAATGATGTATCATAAGATTCTTCAAACTAAATAATTATGAAGACTGATACGAAGCCATTACTTGGTGGTTTGACGTATTTAAAAATAAAATTTAACACTGTTTTCACTTAATATAAACCACTTTATTTGAGTAATTAGGGCAAACCGGTTTCATTTCATTTCTCTGTAGCGAGCTTCCTCAGGGCTATACACAAAAAGTTTGTATAGGGTGGTTTTTTAAAGGTATACAATACATATTCAAAATGAAAAAAAGCACTTTAAAATAATGTTAATGTCTATGATATTGGCTTTATTTAATACATAATTTTATGCCATTATGATTTCGGGCATATGAGCGCCACGGCTAGCTCGAATGAAGCGCAATCGTGAAATCCAATTTTCGACAATTGTCTTCGTGGATGCGTATTATCTACTAGAGTGTACGTGGTGCGAAAACGATCCATGGTCTTCCGAATAACTTGCTCGGATGGACGATTATGTCGACCGTAAAATGGACCTAATGCACGATAAATTTGGCTAACCGAACCATGATTTTCAAAATAAATTTGCACAATTTGCAAGCGTTGTTCTGACGTCAGTCTATTCATGATGAAATGGCAAAACGTACTGACTACAAATCAACTGTCAACTGTCAAATTGACAGTCTGTAGAAACAATATTGCCAGTTTAAAAACCAAACCTCTAAAAAAAACACCCTATACAATCCTGCAAAATCCCATACTGAAGCTAATTTCCTATGTCATGCCATTCCTTTGTTAGATAGTTAAATTAAGTTGGAATTACTTATTAAGGCACTCAAGATCAAATCTTACCCCATAAATCGGACCTGAGCTTTTTAACCACGATCCAGTCTTACTTCCATTTAATAGTAAATTATTTATGGTCGATGTTTATGTTCTGATTAATTCCCCGCAAACGTCCGCCCAGGTCCATCAAGTATCCGCGATTTATTAACATATAAGCCGGACTAAAATAAATGTGGCTGAGTTCGCCTTGTCTTTTAACATTCATCACCTCGTATTTACTAGCAAAGAAAAACGTTTTATTGAGTCTGCTGAACTGTGAACTGCCCAACACCTTCAGTGCAATATCATCTAATGAATAAGTGGATGAATTTGTATATTTAGGAAATAATTTATGTTTCTTGAACAATGATGTGAAACTCCACGTTAAATTATTAATACGAATGAAAACTTTTTTTATTGTTTCTTGAACAATGATGTAAAACCCATATTAAATTATTAATACGAATGAAAACGTCAGTTTTCTAGAAGTTTTATTATATTTTATGGGAATGACATGTTTCGCCCTTCTAAGGCATTATCAAATGCCTTAGAAGGCAATTATGTAAACCTCTATATTTAAAAACTATTACGAAAAACAAAACACTGTTTTCTAGAAGTTTTATCATGTACTTTATGGGAATGACATGTTTCGTCTTTCTAAGGCATTATCAAATGATCATGCCTTTGAAAGGCGAAACATGTCATTTCCATAAATTATATGCAAACTTCAAGAAAGCAGACGTTTTTATTCGTATTAATTAATCGTAGTAATTTTGTACCGACCCTTATTCAGAGAAGCATGGAACTGGCTAAATAAGGATGAAAGTTAAATAAATGCAGTAGATATGAGATCTCTTAAACGAATGTGTGTAGATCTGTATATGATAAGAGAGTCAAATTCAAATATAAGATATGAATGAAGTGCAAATGAACATTATGAACAAAATAATGGTAGGGTCATTAAAATGGTTTGCATAAATGGAAAGAATTGTAAAGAAAGAATACGTTTATTATGTGAACGAAACAATAAATAGAAGAAGACCGAGAAAAATATGGCACGACTAAATCAATCAAATATTAAATATAGGCCGCGTCAGGGGTGAGAAATTGAAGGAAATAACATTATGGCGGTCCATTATTTCTGTTTAACTCTTCGGAGAGACTGCGCGATGGTTAGTTAGTTCGGTAGTTAGTATTTAAAGTTACATGAAAAATATCGGACGCTGTCTTTGATCTGGTAGAATTAACGTGACAATAAAAATGACGATAGACTAGCTACCTATTACATGTCATGAGAATCAATATCTAAATACTTGTACACAATAATGATGTATTAAACAACACCTGATGTATTAAAAAAAACGTGGAAAGTATAACATTAAAAGCCCAAGCGGCATCCCAAAAACAAGCAAAGATATATAAGACTTTGATGCAAACCAATAGCTTTGATTGAAACATAAAAAAAACTTGTGTTGATTTTATAACTTAGCCCATGTACACTCTAACTAACTAATTAACCATCACGCCGTTTCCCCGAAGGGGTAGGCAGAGAGGATGGACCGCCATGTTGCTCTGTCCTAACATACCTCTCTAGATTCTGATACATTTATACAACGTAACATGCACGCTCGTCGATTTTCCGTTTTCGAATGGGGCCGCCTTTTAGTATTTGATTAATTTGGTCATGTCATATTTTCCTTGGTCTTCCGCAGCTTATTTCCACTCACACTGCTTGTATACAACATTTTAACCATTCTTCTCTTGTCCATTCGTTACATATATCCATACCATATCAGGGATCCTTTTTAATTTTATTTATGATGCAATCATCTGCCTTAAATTTCTTCCTTATTTCGTCATTCGTTATTCTATCATATATCGTTTTCCCGGATCTCCGTGATCTAATTTCTATGACATTTATCCTATTTTCATCATAAAGGTTAGCACTACAACTCCATTATGTAGTGCCATGTTTGCTTCCCACGCATACTCTATTTAATAAATGCGTTAAAAGCAATTTTATAATAAAACAAACAGATCCCTATCCATTAATCATAATTTAACTCGGAAAGACAAACAGATAACAATCGTCCTAAAAGCTGAAAGCGTTACGGAGCTTTTATATGGAAAACCTATCTCACTCAATTTTCCCGCTAACGGATACCGTGATCGGGCCAAAATAGATTTGGCAAGTCACAGAGGCGGTGGGCCCGGGAGAACTACTGCTTCTCCGAGTACTCTATTCGCTGCAAATTATCACTATACCTGAGCAAAAACGTTGGTCAAGTAAACCGCGAGCTAGCCAACCCCCGCGGGGTAAAATAACAGTGTTAACCCCGTTTCATTTGGGGAGGAAGCACGTTCGTGTTTGACGTTTTTTCGCTCCTGTTCGATATCTGTTATAAGTGAAGTGTTACGTATTTCCATGAAGGGTGAATTGTTATGTGATTCGAAGATGAATGGGACATTGAAACGAAATGTTTTCCGCGGCATGAAAAAGGATGTCCTCGAAAGGCAGACGAGTCTTTTGGTTCAATTTATGACAGTGAGTTCGTCGTATTGATTATTTTTAACCGTGAACTTTTTGTTGCCGCTTTCGATTTCTTTGCGTAAAGCTGGTCAAAGCTTATGATTAATGTTTCGTATTTACGTTTGCATTTACTTATTTAAATATGTGATAATTTGATTGTATCTGAGTTAAATTGACATCCACATTTAATAATCAGTAATACACAAGTTATAATAAAATAACAGTAACATAAAACGTGTAGTTACAAATTTTGAATACATTATGATGTATAATTTATTTTGTTAAAATCAATGCAGCAGTTAAAATTTGTTAATCTGTAGTATTAAATAGGATTGTTTTTTTTTATACCTACATTTTTTTTATATATGGTACAAATAATTTATTGCGCAATGATCAAAACATTAAAAATATTATTTAAATACTAAAAAAACGTTATTCCTTTTGTATGTAAACCGTACATTTAAAACCCTTGATTATATTTTATTTATAAACTTACTACAAAACAAATAAAGGGGTTAATAATCCTTTAATATCTAATGCAAAAAATGTGCTATTTCTTGTCAATCTTTTTTTTATTGACTAAAATCGTATTCACTTACCATTTAAATTAAAACAGTTAATTGTTTATAGTTTTTGTGAATTATGTAAATAAAAATTAACTGTTTTTGAAACATTAAAATACCGTAAAAATGTGGTTGAGTATACCATGCCACACCCCAAGAAAACACTGACATTATTGACAGATTTTTTAAATGCATAAAAACACTGTTTTTTCCACACTTGAGTTTGAGAGTTGAAGGTTTTTCTACATTAGTGAATTATTGTTAACGCCTTATGTGCATCTCACAAAAAATAGTATTATTAAAATTGATCGATGGTGAGTTTTGTATTACTTTGAAAATTACTTGCTTCGGTAAAATGTTACGACTGCAACTGATAGTGTTACTTGTAATTTACAGATAAAAAACGTTTCAAGTTAATGAATTAATTATAATAACGATTTTTTAATTTAACAAGGTCTAACATTTCGTTCATCTCTCTTCTACCTAAATACGAAACATTAATCATAAGCTTTGACCAGGCTTTGGTTTATTTCCTTTGTTGTAAGTAATTACCTGAACCCCAATAAGAACTTTAAATTATTATTTTAAAATTTTAATTGATTCATAATTTTTGTTATAACAAAAGCATAAACGTTCCAAAATAAATCTTTATAACATCTTTCAAAACTGATCATATTTGTAAACAATTTTATAATATCATTATAATACCACTGAGGAAGGACCGGGTTGTCCGAAACATTTCTGATATTTAGTTTTTTTTAAAGTTAGTGTTGTATACAAAGTATATAAAAAAGAAAAAGACAAACAACAAATTATATTTTATATCTTGACATAATCTCAATTGTGTTAAATAAATTAATGGTATTTTTTGATACAATGTTTTTTCTGAATAATTGCGTAGATTTTAACGATTGGTAGCAATATGTTTTTTTGTGATTTTGGGAAAATCCGTATAAATCGTCTTTCTGGACCGACGTTTCGGAAACTATTGCAATCTTCACCTTTAGGGTGATTATAAATGTCACACATTTATAACCAAATTTAATATGGAGACTGCAACGAACTCCGAAACGTCGGTTCAGAAAGACGAGTTACACGGATTTTCCCAAGATCCCAAAAAACATGTATATTGATTTTTTATTAGTAGTTCCTGAGTAAAAATGTGCGTAATTTCGTATTATCTGATTCGGCATTCAATATTATTTAACTAACTAACCATCACGCCGTCTCCCCGAAGTAGTAGGCAGAAAGAATGGACTGCCACACTTTTCTTTCCTGACATATTTCTCTCGATTCCTCAACATTCATACATCGTGTCATGCACGTGCGTCGATTTCTCTGACTCCTCACATTGCCGACATTCAATATATGATTTATTTGATCGTGCCACGTTTTCCTCGGTCTTCCTCTATTTCTGGTTCCATTTACATAATTAACATATAATATAATTTTTTTTTACCATCTTTCTTCATTCATTCTTTCCATATGTCCAAACCATCTTAATGATCCTTTCATTATTTTGTTCATGACACCATCATTCGCACCGCATTCACTTCTTATATTTTCATTCGACACTCTATCATACACAGAGTATCCACACATTCGTCTAAGAGATCTCATTTCTACTGCATTTATTCTACTTTCATCCTTCTTTTGCCAGTTCCATGCTTCGCTTCCATACATAAGGGTCGTATGGAAGTTATTATTTTGTTGAGTTCAAAAAAATCTGTACAGAATGACGAGAACCTTCTAATCGATTATTCTATCGTGTTTTGTTTCTGTCATTAGGTAGCTATTATACTAAAAAATATTTCAGCTATTTTCGGCCGACTTATATTTGTTTTGCTGGATGCAAGGAAACTCTCGCTGAACTTTTTAGCTTTTAATAATGGCGGGTCTCCAAGTGTGTAGGTGTCATTTTTTACGTCTGCACTGCATGCGAAATATTTCTGTCACTTCCTCGGAATTTCGAGTTTTTCCATATCAACTTGATGTAGGTCCACACGCTAAAAATCCACGCCAGGGTTATTAACACTGGATTTACAGAAACCGTTTATTTGACAGATACAACTTTCAAG
Organism: Lepidostoma basale; assembly: GCA_022606425.2. Lineage (NCBI taxonomy): Eukaryota > Metazoa > Arthropoda > Insecta > Trichoptera > Lepidostomatidae > Lepidostoma > Lepidostoma basale. The sequence goes on from JAHDVF020001047.1 coordinate 391,358, forward strand.
ATTAGAATTATAGCTCTATATGAGAGCCATAAAATCTTAAGTGATTTTTTTTTTCCCGAAATGAGTAATATTCCTATTGGACTTACTGCACCTAGAATCGGGAATCCCGATGATAGATGAATTCATTTTGAAACTTGCCGAACGTTTTTACAAAGGACTCCCTTCACATCCCAACCCCACAATAAAAGACCTCTCAAATTACGACCCAAACACTTCCAGCCGCCACAAGCGCCCAAAATCGATTCTCCTTCAGAGGAACACTCCGGACCACACAAATCATGCCCCCGAATAAACTAACAACCCATCAAATCACCTTCCAACAATGTTCCCATTAGACGTAAGAGGAATAGCCACATGAGCTGAACCTCTGTAAGCCAGAAGATCCAAGTTCCTATTGGACTTGGATCTTCTGGCTTACAGAGGTTCAGCTCTAATGGCTATTCCTCTTACGTCTGTAGGAAACATTGTTGGAATGTGATTTGGTAGTTGTTTTATGATGGGGCTAAATGCATGGCCCGGAGTGTCCCTCCGAAAGAGGGCGAGGGGGGATTTATATTGACACGTAGTTCTTTATAATACTTGATGATGCCAACATAGGTTGGCGTAACAGCTGTCGCAACTAACTCATATAAATACATTGTGGTAGTAATAACAGTGTCTCAAATTTAAACATTTAATATTGTTAAAATATCATAGCGTTTCGGCTAAAATAATGGATTTTTTTCTTTATTTACCACAAATATTTCCGTTTTTGTGTTAGATCACTTGAAAATATAAACAAACAAACCATCACGCCGTTTCCCCGCAGGGGTAGGCAAAGTGAATGGACCGCCACACTTCTCTATCCTGACAAACCTCTCTAGCTTCCTCCATATTAATACAACGAGTCATACACGCACGTCGATTCCTCCGGCTTCTAACATGACCAACCTTTAAAATTTGATTAATTTGGTCATGCCATGTTTTCCTCGGTCTGCCTCGACTCTGTACTCCATTTTCATCATTAACGTATACTTTATTAACCATTCTTTATCGTTAACGATGTAAATGGAACTAGAAATAGAGGAAGACCGAGGAAAACGTGGCACGATCAAACTAATCAAATATTGAATGTCGGCCACGTGAGGAGTCAGAGAAATCGACGCGCGCGCATGACACGATTCATGAATATTGGGGAAGCGAGAGAAATATGTCAGGAAAGAAAAGTGTGGCAGTCCATTCTTTCTGCCTACCCCTTCGGAGAGACGGCGTGATGGTTTACAGTGGACATAATTATTTAATTTTCATTTGATTGAGACGTGTTTTAAGTAGTTTTTTCAATTTATAAATAAACTTTTTTTCGTTACTTTCAAATCATGATTTTATTCGTAACAGAAGCCATAAGCATAAGTCGTTTCTCTAAGTAAAAACATGTGTCGTAAAATATCTCGTTGACTTTGTGAAAAAAATTGATCAAACCATGTACTTGAAGATTTAATTTATTGTAAATGTGTAATTAATGTTGAGTTTTAAAAAAATATATTTAATGTATTATATATGTTTTTTTTCCAGATTGATGAACTTTACAAGGAAATACTGTACGAGATAATTCACAACATAGGAAGTGATGGGAACGTTGAAATAGGACAATTAGCCTTATTAAACTTTACTCAAGATGCTTTTAAGGTGTGTATGAAAACTGGGATTCAATTCAATTCAATTAAATTAATTTCAATTCAGTTTTTTTTCCAAAAGATATTACAAACAAAAATTTGGTACCTATTCGGCAATAGGTCCCTACTGCTTTTTATGAATTTTACAGGAGAGCAAAAATAAGATTTTTACATTATTTTGATTAGCTATATAAATGTTATTTGTGTTCCAATTTTTTTATTTCAAATGTCAATTTACGTAACATAACGTTATCTACAAGATATATCAGTAACTAAATATAAAAAAAATTTATGTATATATTTAAAAAAATAGGGGTTGAATGCAATTGTGCATAAAAAATATGTAAAAAAAATTAAAGTTCTAACGTTTTGTCAAAACATAAAGTGTGCAAAAATAATACTGATGGTATATTTAACTCAATTTCACAAAAAAACGCATCTGGGACCCTTTGTCAAATAAGTACCGAATTATATAATAGTTTAAGGCATCTATTGGGAACAGGTAAAATATAATATAAAAAAATATAATACCAGGAATGTATGAGAGATGGTTTGATATTAGAAATACAAGATACTCTCCAAAGTCAAGAATATTTGTCTTCTGAACGTACTTTCACAAATATGAAAGACCTCGATCTCCGAAGCGATCATGTTCAGCAGTTTGACTGCTCTACCCCACCGGGATCACCAGAGGCAGGTTGGTTCTGCATGCTGGGAGATAAAACAGTCTGTGCTGACGCTGTCGAAGATTACCATCCATAACATAAAGATGGATAAGAATCACTAAGAAGAATGTGCGGGAAAACGTTGTATGATAGAATACCGAATGATGAAATAAGAAAGAAATGTAAGGCAGATGACTGCATCATGGATAAAATTAAAAAAAGGATCCTTGAGATGGTTTGTACATATGGAACGAATGGATGAGAGCAGAATGGTTAAAAAGTTGTACACAAGCAGCGTGAGTGGAAAAAGAACCCGAGGACGACCGAGGAAAACATGGCATGACCAAATTAATCAATTACTAAAAGGCGGCCACATTCGAAGTCGGAAAAATCGACGTGCGTGCATGGTACGATGTATGAATGTAGAGGAAGCCCAAGAGGTATGCCTGGACAAAGCATTGTGGCAATCCATCCTCTCTGCCTACCCCTCCGGAGAAATGGCGTGATAGTTATGTATTTAGATAGTTAACATAAAGATGGATAGCCTCCAAGATGACGGAGTTCTTAAAGAATCATCTGTTAAGTCCGAAATGTCTGTCGATGCCAGCGAGCCTGGAGAAAACGGTCGTTGTCAAAATAATGACAAGTGGAAGTAGTTAATAAAAAACATTATTTTATTTAATTATTATTTATGATGAGAACGGTTGGTTCCTGATCCAAAAGACTAGGGTTTAAACATGGACACAACCTGATTCCTACTTCATATTGAGCTATTTTCTGCTCATATTGAAGATTGTAAAAACAAATTCTAATATCATTAATTTTAATCCTTGGGGCTAGGTTTTTTTTTAATCTTTCAATAGTTTTATGTATTTTTGTGAACAATAATTTTTGCAGATATCCAGCGAACGACATAGGGAGCTTCTGGCAGAAGCGGAGGCGAAAGAACCTCCGGATATTATGTTGAACGTGGAAGTAATCGAGGCCAAAGATCTCAATCCTAAGGATCCCAACGGACTCAGCGACCCCTTCGTTACGATATATCTCCTCTCAAATCCCACACTCCGCTACAATACTTCAGTCAAAGGAGAAACTCTCTGTCCTGTGTGGGAGGAGCATTTCTCATTGTAAGTTCATTTCTCCTTTAAGATATAATAAAACTAACTAACCATCACGCCGTCTCCGAAGAGGTAGGCAGAAAGCATGGACTGCCACTTTTCTTTCCTGATATATTTCTCTCGCTTCCTCAACATTCATACATTGTGTCATGCACTCGCTTCGATTTCTCTGACTCCTCACGTGGCCGGCGTACAATATTTGATTTAATTGATCGTGCCACTTTTCCTCGGTCTTTCTCTATTTCTAGTTCCATTTACATCGTAAACATATACTTTTCTTACCATTCTTTCTTCAGTCATTATTTCCATGTGTCCAAACTATCTTAATGATCCTTTCATTATTTTGTTCATAACACCATAATTCACACCGCATTCACTTACTATGTTATATACTTATTCGACACTCTATCATACACAGATTATTTACACTTAATTAAAAAGATTTTTCTTAAAGATATTAAATGACTAAAAAAGTTATTAACTGTTAAATTTACATCATCGTAATGATATTAAAAAAAAAATATTATATACATTTTGAGAATAAATGCGGGACCTATGAATGATAATGTTGAGAAAATAAGTATGAATGAGATGAAAAGATCTGTGAATGCAATGAAAAGTGGAAAAGCTGTTGGATTTGATTGTATTGCCATAGACTTTATTAAAAGCGGTGGCGAAGTGGTTTCTGCATGGTTATGTAAGTTATTTAACCAGTGCTTGGAGGAGGGATATACGCCGCTAGACTGGAGGAGAGCAGTAATTATGCCCCTATACAAAGGAAAAGGATCGCGTATGGAATGTGGAAACCACAGAGCTATTAGTCTTTTGAGTGTCGTTGGTAAAGTCTATGGCAGAATTTTAATAGAAAGAGTAAGAAAATTGACGAGTGACAAAGTTTGGGATGTGCAAGGTGCCTTTATGAATGGCAGAGGATGTATGGATCACATTTTTGGACTTCGTACATTGACAGAGAAGTTTCTGGCCAAAAACCGCAAACTTTTCTGTGCATTTGTCGACTTGCAAAAAGCATATGATTTCGTTAATAGAGAAAAGTTGTGGGAAATATTGTCTGAATAAGTACAAAACTGATCACGGCAATTAAATCGCTATACACAGAAAGCACTGCTAGTGTCAGAGTAAATGGAGATCTTACAGCCTGGTTTGATATCAATAAAGGTGTCAAACAGGGTTGCGTAATGTCCCCGTGGTTATTTAATCTGTATATGGACAAATGTATGAAAGAGCTGAAAGAGTTGGATGTAGGTGCCAAAATGAGCGGAGTGTCAGTAAGCTGTCTCCTGTATGCGGATGACGCTGTCCTTCTTGCAGACAACGAACATGAACTACAAGTCCTGGTGAATTGTATGTATGAGGTATGCATGCGAAATGATCTGATGATGAATGTTAATAAGTCCAAGGTAATGATTTTTGAAAAGGAAGAAACCACGACAGTCTGCAACATTAGCGTGAATGGTGAAAATTTGGAGCAAGTAGTTGAGTTCGTGTGTTTAGGTAGTATGTTTACAAGAGATGGGCGAGTGGAGAGGGATATTGAAAGAAGGGTTGGGGCAGGCAACAAAGTGAATGGTGCACTTAAAGTTGTCATCGCAAACAAAAACCTATCAAAAAAGCTAGAATGGCAGTGCACAATGGTGTTCTTCTACCGACCCTTATGTATGGAAGCGAAGCATGGAACTGGCAAAAGAAGGATGAAAGTAGAATAAATGCAGGTGAAATGAGATCTCTTAGAAGAATGTGTGGATACTCTGTGTATGATAGAGTGCCGAATGAAAATATAGAAGTGAATGCGGTGCGAATGATGGTGTCATGAACAAAATAATGAAAGGATCATTAAGATGGTTTGGACATATGGAAAGAATGAATGAAGAAAGAATGGTAAAAATTATATGTTAATGATGTAAATGGAACCAGAAATAGAGGAAGACCGAGGAAAACGTGGCACGATCAAATAAATCAAATATTGAATGTCGGCCATGTGAGGAGTCAGAGAAATCGACGCGTGCATGACACGATGTATGAATGTTGAGGAAGCGAGAGAAATATGTCAGGAAAGAAAAGTGTGGCAGTCCATTCTTTCTGCCTACCCCTTCGGGGAGACGGCGTGATGGTTAGTTAGTTAGTTAGAATAAATTTTTGAGAACATACAATATATATTTTTGCAGAGTTTTGTTATATGATACTTGTGTGCGAATGTAGTAAATTCATTTAAAAGGCAATTATTCATTTTCTAGAGTAATAGAAAATATTCAACAATGTCTCAATTGCATTTCTATTGCTGTAAGTTTATACATTTCCTTTGATGTGATTGAATGCTTGTTTTATATTTTCGTAAATTATTTATAATAGCATTCTTGCATCAATCAAGAGATATTTTATTATTATTGCCAAATGATACAGTGCAGCGTAATGAATCAATTCCAAGAACCCTGAAAACGTGATTGATTTCAACTCCAAAGAATTATTACTCATAACTTCTTGTAATGTACGCATATTTATAATGCTTTCAATTAAATTAATACATATTTTTTATGTATATTAATAGAGAAACACATTTTTAAAAGACAAATCATCTGTTTATCATGTTTTATCAAATCATTTAAACAAAAAAAACATCACGTTGTTTTTCTCCGCAGGAGTAGGCAGAGAGAATGGACTGCCACACTACTCGATCCTGACACACCTCTCTAGCTTCCTTATACACGAAGACTCATACACGCACGTCAACTTCCGATTTCTAACATGACCAACCTTTAAAATTAGATTAATTTGATCATGTCATGTTTTCCTGGGTCAACCTCGACTCCGTACTCCATTTACATCATTAACGTATACTTTCTTAATCATTCTTTCTCCATCCATGCGCTCTATATGTCCGAACCAACGCAGAGATCCTTTCATAATTTTATTCATAATACCTTCTTCCGCTCTACAGTCCTTTCTTATTGTTTTTCCACATATACTTCTTAGGGACCTCATCTCTACTGCATTTATTCTGCTCTCATCTTTCTTCTGCCTGTTTCATACTTCGCTTCCATACATAAGGGTTGGGACCAGAACTCCATTATGAATGTGATCAATGTATGCTGTAAAATACACCTATAACAATTTATGGCCAGATAAGGTTCGCAACCCATCACACCGCGTCTCCCGCGGTGGCAAAAATAGAAGGAGTGCCGCATCGGTTAAAGTGTGACAGTCCATTCTTTCTGCCTACCCCTTCGACGAGACGGCGTGATGCTTAGTTAGTTAGTTAAGTATCCACTAATCAGATCTCATATTGTGACATTTATAACACAATATTATAAAATTACATTTGATTCACTTTATAAACTAACTAACTATCATGATGTTTTCTCTAAGGAGTAGGCAGAAAGAATGGGACGCACACTGTTCTTTCTAGACACATTTCTCTCGCCTTATTAATATTCATACATGCACGTCAATTCCTCACTGACATTTTATATTTGATTAAAGATCATGTCACATTTTTATCGGTCTTTCACTGTTTCTTGTTACATTAACTTCTAACATATACTTTCTTCATTCATTATTTTCATGTGTTTAAACCATCTTAATGCTCCTATCTTTATTTTATTTGTAATGCTTTTATTTGTGCTGCATTCACATCTTATATTTACATTTGGCACTCTATCTTATAAAGTTTTAACTTTCATTCGTCTAAGAGATCTCATTTATTCTACTTTCATCCTTCTTTTACCAGTTTCATTTAATTTCATTTGATTTAATTTATTTTGCTAATAATCACAAACATTACAGACATACAATTCCAAATCGTTTGCAATTACATTATAAACAGAGAAGCATTAAAAAAAATAAAAATTAAGCTTAAGAGTAAGAAAAAATCATAACATTGATATTGCATCCCTGAGGCAACTCACACTATCACGAAATATGTCGACCTCCGAGGCGATCTGATTAAGCAATAAGATTGCCCTACCCACAGGCATTACCATTGGCAGGTTGGTTCTGCAGCGTGGCAAATAAAACAATCTGTGCTGTCTTTGACGAAGGTAATTATCAGGGACAAATAGACCTACATCACTCAGGACATCCGAGTTCTGTATACGGCCGCCAATCAGCTGAAAGAAGTGAACTCCCAAGTGAATGTTCCTCCTTCTCTCCAATGATTGGTAGCTTAGCATACCTAGCAAGAATTCAGTCGGAAAGAGCCACGGGTAATAACCGCGCTCCCTGAGGTAAAGAAAGCGCAGAAATTTTTTCTGCACTCGCTCCACCATCAGAGAATATCGGATCCCAGGCGGTGACCAAATAACGGAACTATATTCCAGCCGACTTCTTACCAGGGAATTATACAACACCCGAAGTACCTGTGTGTTCGAAAATATCTTGGCATTCCTAAAAACAAATCCAAGCATTTTAATGGAACTATTACGTATAGCAACTATGTGAAGATTGAACGATAATTGAGCATCGAACAGAACACCGAGATCTCTGGATATAGAAGCTCTTTCAAGCTGTACCCCATCCATAAGATAGCGAAAGTATAATGTTTTCGATGCCCGTGTGTATGACATAACGAAGCACTTGGAGACGTTGAAGAATAATTTATTACGTTTACTCCATTGGGTTATGCTCTGAATGTCACACTGAAGCTTCAAGCAATCTGAGGGATTCTCTATTTCAGAGAAAACTTTTATGTCATCAGCAAATAATAAAAAATTTGAAAACTTTATTTCGTTAGAAATATCATTTATGAATATCGTGAAAAGCAATGGTCCTAAATTAGACCCTTGTGGCACCCCTGATGAGGTTCCATGCTTCACTTCTACATAAGTAAACCATTATACCCTGACATCTTTTTTTTATGGATTGACATTAGTTTGCGATGACAACTTTAAATGCACCATTCAAAAATAATATATTTCAACAACGAGGCCAAATTAAAACACTGGTATATTTTGGATTCTTCTTCCTCTTAGTTTAGGTCGTATGATCTGTTTGTGACGATGGGCTGTCCTGGGATGATGATGTCCAGCCATCTCTCCATCTCTTTGACGGCCTTCCTGGTAATCTCTTACTGCTTGGGTTTTCATCTTTAACAATTTTTGCAATTCTTGTATTCTCCATGCGGTTCACGTGGTCTCTCCAAAAGCGCCTTCTGCTTCTTCCCCATCTCACTATGTCTTCAACACCACAGACAGACCTCATCGTTTCATTTTTGATCCGATATTTATCCGATTTTTGCCAGCGATGGAGCGTAGGGTTCGCATTTCTGCTACTCTAAGAAGGTTCTTAGTTCTATTGGTATCGGCTGTGACCTCTATTTCATACATCATGATGGGGTGAACGCATGCCTTGTATATCTTGACTTTACTTTCGGTTAGCATGTATTTGTTCCTCCATATGGTGTCGCGCAAGCAGCCAGCCACGGCTGTCGCTTTGTTGGTTGGATATATTGTAGTTAATTTGTTTTTGTTTTCATTTTTATGTTTATTTTGTTGCATATTTGCAGACCAGTATCAGAAACACCTACCGATGACACACTCTGCCTAGAAGTATGGTAAGTACCTTTAGAAAATTTAATTCAATTTGAAAAATATAAAAAACCAAAATTATAACGTGTTTTTTAACATCATTAGGCATTGTGTCAATATAGAAAAATAAGATCATTCACGAGCTATTCACACTCATACACTTTTACACTTTTTTAAGAGCTTTGATTTTGTAAGTTCTGTTAAATAAACTACACTTTCACGTGTAAATTTTTATACTGGGCATAATAATCAATATCATTATCTTCTTATAAAATAAAAGCCCATTCAAAAGGTTCAAAATATCGCCTATGATTGTAAGTGTTGTACCGTCCGAGGCTTTTATTTATTTGTAGTAGGAAATCCTTTGCATAAAATATATACCTACAATTTTAAAATAAAATAAAATTAGTTTTTTTGATTTTCTTTCAATACGGTTAAGAAACACTGTGCTAGATGGTTGAAAGTAATTGTTTCAAATAATTCAAATAAATAACGTAATTAATTCCTATTTAGGAAAATAAAAACCATTATACGGATGAAAACAATTAGAATCAAAGCATTTTGATTCAAATAGATAATACAAAAAGCATTTAAAGTGTATGTAGTTTAAATGTGAATTACTCTATTAAACAAATCTTCAATTATTTTTCAGGGATTTTGATCCAGCAGAGACAGTGAAAGAAAAAATGTCTAAAATATTTGAAGTGAAGGGTGTAAAAGGTTTAAGAAAACTAGTAAAGGAAATTGCTGTCACTGCTTCGACGGGGAAACATGATAATGAACTTATCGGCAGAGCAAGCATACCATTAAAAGTGAGTACACCATATAAAACATAACAAATATTCTCACTTTTTGTATAAACATCAAAACGAGGCAAAGGTGCATCTGTCACCACCTGTCAATTTAAAATCATATAATCACAAATGGTAAAACAGATTTCTGTATTACCGACACTAAGAGAACATTCTAAAAATTGAAAAAGTGTTTTTTATATTCAAATATGTTAAAAGTACTTATTTATATTTTAGCATACAACATAATTCTTGTTACCTACCTGTGTGAATGTTCAATAAAGATTGGTTGTAGAAATAAAATAACTTATTCGTTATCTAACTTGAGAACAATGCACAATGTTAGATAATACTTATTATTTTATGCTTCATGTTTATAATATGAACAATGGGTTAATTTTATTTTTATTTCTAGTCTATCCCCACATCTGGGATGACGATGTGGTACAGTTTGGACAAGAAAAATAAATTAAGAAAACAGGGCGTATTAAAATTAAGACTGTCATTCTCCTCTGAGAAAAATTCCCAAGTGGCAACACAAGAGCATCGCCATCTCATTAGAGTTCTACTGTTGAACGATTTGGAGAATTCAAAGGTAAATTATTGCTTAACATAATTCAATTACATCTCAATTGTTTTATAATGCAAATAAACAACTTATATAAGAAGCATTTTATGTTCTAGTCCATTTTTTAAATAACATTCATATAATTTAAATAGCTTACGACTATTTAATCAATAAAATATAATTCATGAAATTGTGTTTATTTAATCATTATTTAAAAAATAAAATCTGAGACATAAAACTTATCCATTATATGTACATACAAATATCAATGTTGAAAGAGAAAAGATGCACATAAGTTAATTATTATTTAATTAGATATTTGTATTATATATTTAAAATTTTAGTCTTATGGTTTGATATAATCCTTTTTTTTACGTTTTCAATTAAAATGATTAAAAAAATAAAATTACATAGACATGATTGGCAGATGTTATAAAGATTATAATCTTCAAAACATCTCGCCACCTGAGAGTAAGAGGGTTCCAACTAACAAAATTTCACATGTAATAGTATCGTAAAAAAAACATGTTAAAGTATCGTCATTTTGATGTTACGAAAATAATCAAGTTCCATCTGATCATTCAAAATACACGATTCACTGAAGAAGGATTCATTTAAACTTCGAACTTTATTATTCCAACTGTTGCCAGACAAAATTTACACGTTTCTCGGTAAAAAAATCTCTGGAAATTGGAATAAAACCCTTTTATTCCAAGATACACAAAACTTTGACTTCATTTTTCTCAGCTTTTTACTTTTGTCAGTTGGAACCTTCTTACTCTCAGGTGACGATCTGTCAGATCATGTAAACAATTTTATAATATTTTTAAAAATGTATCTTTATAATATGTATCACTGAAGAAGGACTGGTTGTCCGAAACATGTCAATGTAATTATATTTTTTTAATATGAGTGTTGTTTATACAAAGTATATAAAAAAGAAAATAAAAAATTTCAATTAAAAAGTTAAACTTTTAAATAAAATCATAAAAAGGGCAAAATTTTATAATATCCTGGCAAGGCAAAACGTGTAAATTTTATTTATCCAATTTAACTAAATTAAGAGTTACTATTTAAGACAATTGACCTTATATATGTAGTATATTTATAATTAACCCCTATAGTGCGCCCTACTAAATATGGAGCCCATTTTTTTTTGTTAAAACTGCGCAAGACGACATTTGCAGCTCGTATTTGAAAGTATCTTGTTAACCTTTTTACTTTAGTACCTTAATACTAAATTGTAAGAAACACGATGAACTGGGATTATCTGTCTGAGCTGTAAATGTAGCTATCTGCAGTTCAAGACCATTTTTTTTACTGGAAACGTCGCCAAAATTGGATGCACATGCTTCAAAGAAATAATAAAAAAGTAGAATTTTATCATAAGAAGAATATCACAATAAACTGTGAAACAAAAATTCCACTTAATGTCGTTTTAATTTCTCACCAAAGATTTTTTTCAAATTTGGACCCAACGTAGGAATTTACTTATGCAATCCATTAAGATACTTTATTGGCTCTATTTTTCTTTGAACTTCCAGTTCTACCCTGCATACTTTCATTAATCTATACCAGTACCAAATTTAAAATGCGTCGTAGCCTTTACATTCCGCCTTCGTCATGACATAACTCTCATATTGATGTTGAACACATGATACACTTCACTTGACCTTTTGATAAAAATGAGTTTTTGGATAAAGTTACGGAAGATTTCCAAATTGGTATGCTCTGATTGTATATTTGTATTTTTAAAAACTATAAATTAAAATATTTTCATATAAAGCACTTCATTTATAGCGCGGCATTTTTAAAAATAATCTTAAACACTTGCGTAATTTGTTTATACACCACATTATTTGTTTTTTAGAATCAACCGGTTTTGCTGAAGCTTCATCAGGGTTACAATACAAATTGATCGTTTATAGTTTCCCCCTCCCCTTTATTGGTTTCTATAACAGTATTCTCGCTGATGTTTAACTGAAGGATATTATTAATTATTATAATATTTTTTTCTTTATTATGAATTTCTTCTCTTCTTCTTTTTGTCCTGTCACACCTCCGTAGCGCATAGGGCCTCAAGGAACTTTCTCCACCTGACTCTATCGCATGCCTGATGCCTAACATCATCCCAAGTGAGGCCTGCTGCTTTAACCTCGTCCTGCAGGGTTCTTCTCCAGGTGGCTCTAGATCTGCCTCGCTTCTTCTTTCCCCTCATAGGGGACCAGCCTAGTGCGCCCTGAGCGATGCAGGCTGGGTTCCGTCTCAGAGTGTGACCGATCCACTGCCATTTGCGTCAAGCGACTTGTTCTCTAATTGGTTTTTCGCCTGCCATGGTCCAGAGAATGGCATTTGACACTGGTTGGGGCCAATAGATCTTGAATATTGAGGGAAGGCACCTATTTATAAACACCTGGAGTTTTCCAATAACGTCCGCGGTAGATTTTCAAGTCTCACATCCGTACAGCAGTACACTTTTAACGCTAGTGCTGAATATTTGGAGCCTGAGCTTTCTGGAAATGATACTGGAACGCCATACAGGGCGAAGCATAGCGAAAGCTCTTCTTGCCTTGTTGAGTCTGCTGGCTACATCTGCCTCCGTACCTATTATGAATTTATAGTTAAACAAATCTCTACTGTACTGATTCAGTCAAGATCTGTGGTCCATGGGATATCTATATATATTCCAATATTACCTTCCAATTGTTTTTAGCCTATGTGGGACGGTTTGTTTTCTAACTCTGTCAAAGCGTAGCATTTTAAAAATACAAACAAGGTGGTGTTAAAACGAATAACGCAAGTATTTTAAATTATTTTCATTACTTAAATATTTAATCAAGTATATTTCGACTTCAATAATGTGCAGACATCTATATCAAGAGCACACAAGATTCATTTTCTTGCCATAATATATGTATGTATTTTTTCCATGGAAATAAGTTAGTATCAGTATTAAAGACATGTTATATTGAATGTATTTTGAATAATGAAGTAAATATAATAGCATATGCCTTAAAATGTGAGATTGCAATTAATTCCAGAGATCACATTTTAGTAAATTCGATTTTCCCTCTCTTTCCACCATCTTGATTTTACATTTACTTGTTTTTAATCCATAAATAGATAAGCATTGTTTTTAGACACATTATATGTAATAAATTTTCCATGTTAACTGTAAAAAAACTAACTAACTAACTAACCATCACGCCGTCTCCCCGAAGGGGTAGGCAGAAAGAATGGACTGCCACATTTTTCTTTCCTGACATATTTCTCTCGCTTCCTCAACATTCATACATCGTGTCATGCATGCGCGTCGATTTCTCTGACTCCTCACATGGCCGACATTCAATATTTGATTTATTTGATCGTGCCACGTTTTCCTAGTTCTTCCTCTATTTCTGGTTCCATTTACATCATTAACATACTTTTTTTTTACCATTCTTTCTTCATTCATTCTTTCCATATGTCCAAACCATCTTAATGATCCTTTCATTATTTTGTTCATGACACCATCATTCGCACCGCATTCACTTCTTATATGTTAACTGTAAACAATTAAATACTTAATATGTAATACTATGATTTATAAATAGTATTTTCATTACAGGTAGCACATTACTGGTGGTCAGGCACATACAGCGTGCAAGCTGAAGCCATCATTCAACAACATGCAGCTCTAAGTGGCCTGTGTCCCAATGAGGTAGCTCTCGCACAATGGACCGAGTTCTGCGCGGTGCACATTGATCACCCTCTAAGCTTCAAGCTCTTCAACAATATTCTAATAAAGCTAGTCAAACCTCTTCAAACGGAGCTCATATGCGACGAGGAACAAAAATTGTTTTGGGACGGGGTCAAAAAACTATTGCCATCGTGTTTTAGCATTATAAGAAAAATCAGAAAGAAAACCGCCGGAGATAAGAGCGTTTTGAAAACATTAAGAGAGGTTTTGAATATTTTCGTCACATTATCTGATTTGAAGGTTCCTGAAACCGTCGACTTATTTCCTGCAAATGTTTATGGCTGGTTGAAAAGAACTGATGAAAAGCCTATCTGTGATATAATTTACGTTTTAAAAGAAGCATGCTTGCAGGGGGCTTCAGAGTGGTTTGTTCATATTTTGGAAAATAATGAATGTAAGGACAAAAGCGAGGAAGGCAGGCTGCAGCATCTCATAAGGGTTATTCAGCTCGTTAGATCAGATTTGCAGAGAGCCGTCGAATATTATGATAAAGTTTTTGCTGAGTAAGTACCCTTTCATCAAAAATATTTGTGTGCTAAAATTTCAAATTTATTTAGGATGTAAAATTAATAATCAAGTGTAATTAGTATGAATGAAAACTACAACAAATATATTATTGAAAAAGGCTTTAGCAAGGCTTAACATATTATTCTCATAAAATAAGATAATTTTTCTAGAAAACAGACATTTTCATTCCTATTCGTTGCGATGAGGTTCGCAACCCATCACACCGCGTCTCCCACCGGGGCAAAAGAGAAGGATGGAGTGACGCATCGGTTAAAGTGTGGCATTCCATTCTTTCTGCCTATACCTTAGTTAGTTAGTTAGTTAATTATCTAATATGGCAGAAGAATACATCAATTGAGTCTACGCATACAGGATGGCGATTTTATATTATATATTTATAATACTTAGAATCATTACTCACCTTGAAATATGTAAAAAGATAAACAATTTGTAAAAATATGTTTTTCTTAGAAACACTTTATTTCGTCCTACCTCAAATAACTTATTTTTGATTTATATAATATCATTTAGTACCCCATAACTATGTAACCATTGTCATAAAGTTTCTTAACGAGTTCCAAGAAACACTTTCCAATATTTCTGGACCTACCCAAATAATTCTTTGTTAAAAATGTATAAAGTCACATCAATTTTCGTTAATTACCATATTCTGCTCCATTTACTGGTGTATATAAACTGCAACAAGTTGAAGTTTCGTCACATTTGATAATGCCTTGGAAGGGCGAAACATGTCATTCCCATAAAATATAATAAAACTTTTAGAAAACTGACGTTTTCATTCGTATTAATTATCTAATATGGCGTTTTTCATCTTTGTTCAGTAAACAATAAATTATTAAGAGTCTTAAGGAAGGCTAATTGGTTCATTAGTATCATATGTTTTGGATCTAAGTATATAATTAAATAGCAATGAACATTTACATTTGTTGGAATTGTATATGAGATGTCAGTTTTTTCATCTGAGATATTTTGAAATAATCTAGTCTTAAGATCTTGTCTTTCAGGAGTATTAGCCAGAAGGCTATTACTCCCCCACCTGTTGGAAGTGATTTTCTCAGGAATGAGAATATGTTCTATAGAGCAGCATTATGAGGGAAGGTTAGGAGGAAGACATTAAATAGTTGCATTAATAATACTTAAATAAAAATGATATTATAATCTTCATTCTACAGTAGTAAAACAATTTCATTATGTCGAATTATTTAAAATTGGAATTCATGATTGTATTTCATTCCAGAGTTGTACACTTCTCATATGCCAAGAATTTGTACACTCTGTACCAATCCAAGATCGCAGAACTTGTGGAGCCAGAGGTGATTGAAGTCTGCAAGAGTATGAAGAGGCTGCGGTACAGCGAGGACTATTCCCAGCACAAGGTCACGCTGGCTGATGAGAACGGGGATGGAACGCAGCTCGGCGGACCCAAGATACAAGGAGAACCGCTGGCAATGGGGACTACACTATTTGAACTATATCTTGTTTTGCAACGCTTCTTAGCGTGAGTATTTTGTCATATCAAATAATATTTACAATTACTTTAGAAATCTTACTTACTTATTTCAGATGGCTGTACAACTCTTAAAGAGTTTTAGCCTCATTGATGATGTTATTCCAAGCTCTTCGATTGGCTTCTTTTATTCCCAGCAGTCCTTTTCGCCTAATTTAGTCAGATCAGCCAGAACATAAGAGATCTATGAAGCAATATTTAAGAGAGCTCAAATTCACTTTAGAGATCAATGAAGCAATATTTTTGATTGCATGAAGAATTCTGTCTTGTAATGTCAAATCTGTATTCTTCTTCTCCTGGATCCTTTCATAATGTTTGCAATACTTTTTTCTGCTCTACATTTCCTCTTTATATCAGTATTTGAAACTCTGTCATTTAGCCATCCGCTGTGAAGGTGCTATCTAAAATCACAAACTCAGATACCTGCTCTAGGTACTCCTCATTCACACTTATGTTACAAACTGTCATTTCCTCATCCCTATCAAAAACCATCACCTTTAACCCATTGCAACACAAAGTCGGCGAATCGCCGGCCAAGGTAATTTGTAGTCAATAGGGAGTCACTGACTCACAAAGCCGGCGATTCGCCGGTTTGTCTTTGAAGTGATTTGTTTTACATTAAAATTGAAAAACAATAACTTTATTCATAAAAATGACATAAATAAGCAATATATTTTGGTTCCTGATTTCATAATAAAATGTAATCATCACAATTTATTTCACATTATTTATTACAAAATATTACGATATTTTAACATCTGTCAATACCTCCAAAATGGCCGAACGCACTCGTAAACAAACTCGTGGCGCTTGTAATATTTTTTTCGTTGCGCTTGTCATACAATGACTTGATTCTAATGATTGTGAATCTTGATAGGAATGTGAGAAATGTTTGGTGGCTCTCCACATGCCAGAATGTTTTAGCTTATCACACTCTTCCAAAACTACCTGGGGATGAGCCATAATGATCTAGCTTACGAACAAAAAAAAATATGCTTTTATGTTTTACCATTTTTATTTTGTGTGTAATTTAGTCTTAATGTTATTGTAATAAAAAAATTGACAAAATTAAATAGTATTTTGTATGAACAAATTATGTCATCTTTATTAGTGGTGCAATGGGTTAACTTTTCCCACATTCATCATTAAATCTTTTGCCTTGCATACCTTGTAATTCGTCTGCATTATCCGCAACGAGAATGGCATCGTCTGTGTAAAGCAGATAACTTACAGACATCCCACTCATCTTAGCACCAGCACTTATTCCTTTTCATACACTTATCCATTTACAGATTGAACAACCACGGAGACATCACACAGCCCTGTTTAACACCCTCTGTGATATCAAACCACGGCACGGTGTCTCCATTTACCTGTATAATATAATAGAATTTATAATTGTAATTTTTTAGGTTGGGGCAAGGGCTTTGTCCCGTGGATTGGTCTGAGTTGTCTATATCCAAGTTTCACAATTGGTTCTTTGGCGGTGTGGCGCAGTGGCTGGACATCGCGGTGTTCAAAGCACTCACACGCATAGAGAAGGCCGTGGAGCTGGACCAGTTGGTGCCGGTGGATGCCACCGTGAAGTACAGTAGCTCCGCAGTGGACACGCTTGCCATTTTCTATCAAATCAAGGTCTTTTGGCAGCAGCTTGCCTGGCCCGACGTGGAGGGGTCTTACACATTTGTTGCCAAGATAATTGATGTAAGTCAAATATTCTCTCTAAGAGAATTAAATTATATAAGACTCAAACCAAATGTAAATGTGATTACCGCCATCTATGAATTCAATTATTATCTAACATGTTTCGTTTGATCATGGAAAATAAATAATTTTTTTTAAGTGAATTTGTAGAATAAGTGACTTTACAGAATATTTTTTAATTTGCATAGATGAATGATAAATCTTAATAAGGCAAAATAATAAACTTCAATGTTCTAGATATTTTTATAGAGTCGTACATCGTTATGCAGATATGGGTATTTTTAGTATACATCTATCTAACTGTATATTGGATTAAAAATATGTATTTTTAACAATATGGGAAACAAGTACCTCAAATGCATATTTTAAATATTTTTAAAATGATTTTTTAATGAATAATTTTGATAAAATTTAGAAGATGTAAACTCAAAAGTGGAAAAAATATTTTAATTATGGAATTCCACAGTTTTCCTTAAGTTTATAAAATGTTTCATCTTAGCAAGGTGAAACATGTCGCTCCCATAAAATGTTATAACTCTTTGAATTAAGCGTTTGACATAATATGTTTATTATTATTATTATTTTATTAGATCGCTCTTTACATCATTACAGCGCGAGCCAAATCAATGTAAAGGGTATAGCTAATATATTGATTCTCATGTAATCTATCGCTATTTTATTGTCACGTAAATTCTACACTAGACCAAAGACAGTGTAACAATTACACTGCCGTCACCGGAAATTGAATTCAGGACCTTCTGTGTGGTAGTCGTAGTATTTGCCACTCGGTCACCAAGGTCTTCTTATGTAAAGTTGTATATGTTGTCAGTTGTGTTAAAATAATGCCAATATGTGTTTTAGGATATTTGCCGGTGCTGCGTATTCTACGCTGACAACATGTCCGCCCGAGTGGAGGGAATGGGAGAAGTGACCACGATCTATGAGAAGAAATTCCAAGTTACTACGGAATGGTGTTTGGCCATAAACAATATCGACTATGTGAGGCAAAGTTTGCACCCATTTGTAGGTGAATTGGGAAAGGAAGATATTATACAAAGGATTGGAGAGCTAAAAAGCAGTGGAGAGGCAGAGAGGTAAATTCAATTCTATCATACATCATTGATTGACAAACACAATTCTATCGTGCACCATTGAGATGTCTTACCACTGTTTTAATCACTGACAGCATGGAAGATCTACAAGTCTTAGTTACAAGAATGTACGAAGTATGTAATAAATGTGACCTTGTGATGAATGTGTCAAAGTCTAAAGTTATGGTATTTGAAAAGGAAAAAAATGTAAGACGGATTGTGACAAGTGTGAACGGTGAAAAAGTGGAGCATGTTACTGAATTTATTTATCTAGGAAGCATCTTTACAAGAAATGGAAAAATGGAGAAAGACATTGAAAGAAGGGTTTGTGGTGGAAACAAAATAAATGGTGCACACAAAACCATCACGTCAAATAGAAATATATCGACTGAAGCAAATATGGCAGTGCACAATGGGATTTTAGTGCCGACCCTTTTGTATGGAAGTAAAGCTTGGAGTTGGCAGAAGAAGAGATATCCGAAACTAATGTGTGGTAAATCTGTTTATGATAGGGTGTCAAATGCAAATATAAGAAGTGAATGAAAGTATTATTAACAAAATAATGAAAGCGTCGTTAAGATGGTTTGGACACATGAAAATATTGAATGAAGACAGAATGTTGAAGAACATATATGTAAGCGATTTGAAAGTAGCTAGTAATAGAGAAAGGCATAGGAAAACTTGACACGATCAAATCAATCAAATATTAAATGTCAGTCATGTAACGAGTCGGAGAAATTGATGTGCGTGCTCGACACAATATATGAATGTAGAGAATGCGGTGGTCCATTCCTTCTGCCTACCCCTCCAGAGAGATGGCGTGATGGTTAATTAGTTAGTAAGTTTTAAAATGTCATAAAACATAAATATTTAATATGGAGTTTCACATCATTCTTTCTGTGAATCTTGATAAAAGTGTTTATTTCCTTTTTGTAAATGTCTATTGTATCATTCGTCTGTACATATCATACAATACTCTACGGTAACGAGTTTTATAATTTTTATTTATTAAGTAAGTACATATTATTTTTTGTTTTAGATGTAAACAAACACTGGATAATGTTGTGGAGAATGCGATTGATACCGTCCGAAATAAAATAATAGAACTTCTAGAAAAAGTTGTAACCAAGGTAATGAAAATATACATTTGTAGTTCCTACTCGATTATGTGCTTTAGCAAAAATGAATGTTTGATTATTACTGTATTACGGATACAATAATAATGACGTCTCTAACGAGGGCATCCATATCATTGAAGATAAGTTACAAATAATGGATATGAATGAAAACGTCTTCCAGAAGATATTTGATAATGCCTTAGAAAGGCGAAACATGTCATTCCCATAAATTATAATAAAACTTGTAAAAAATGGACGTTTTCATTTGTATTAATGATTTAATATGAACTTTTACATCATTGTTCAAGAAAGGATATACAAGTTACAGAAGTTATTTACCTTTTAAATGTTTTATTGGCTTTTCTTGTGAATTCACACACAAATGAGAATAACCATAGAGTAAAAAGATAGTTATTATTCTTATTTTTATTTAATTCAGAAGCCTTTCCAAGGGATATAACATAATAAAACAGTTATTTCGAACACATTTTATACTGAAATATTGTTGAAATTATATTTTATTAAATGAAAATACATTGTATTGTTTAGATGATGCCCTCGATCTCTCGCTTCCTCCTGGAGGGTGCGGAGTTGTTGCATCAAGATTGCTCCAGCATGGATCGCGTGATGCTGTATCTTGAAGAGAATTTGGATCTTCTTCACAGCCAGCTAAACCCTGATAATTTTACACGAACCTTGGATGTAATCTGGGATCAGCTCAGCCACCTGCTGTACGAATTAGTAGAAACTAATTTAGAGGTGACTATATTTATTTTTAATTTTTAACCTGTCCGATGGTATGACAGTACCAATATTATTGCGCCTACAAATAATTTATTAAAAAAAAATTTTCCGAATTTGTACAGAACGATACCGGTATCTGTAAATCTTTTGTCACAAATATTCAAAGTTTTTAGCAATGTAACTATCATAGTAGTAAAGTAGTAATTCACATTTTTAATATTCCGTGACGTCATCACTCTCATGTTGATTGTAAACCTATTAAAATCTTTATATTTCTCATAAAATGCCTAAAGTATTTAAATTTCTTATGCTTTCTGGTCATGATATATACATTTTTTTCTTTATGTGATGTTCAGAATTTTCAATGAAACATTTCGTATCAAGATTGCTATTTTATTTTCAACAAAACAGTATAATACAATCAAAGTCTCGTCAAACAGGTAACATGAAATGTAAACGGGTAATTTGACATTTGAAAATCCCTTTGAAAGGCGAAACATGTGATTCAAATAAAATATCGTACCTTCACGTACAATTGCACGTTTTGTAATTTTTCATTAGAGACATTTTAAGATTTTTGAAGAATAATATTGTGTTATTCGTACACTATCGCTCTCTGGCAAAGCAAGACTGAACTTAATGAGCGACTTTGTTCCTCCAGATAAAGGGATGTTTTTAAAATACATTGGCATACTTAACTCATTTTGAGAATTTTTAACAATTATGCCCTTTTTTTTCAATCTACACTAGCGCCATCTATTAAGATTACATCTAATTTTAATAGATGGCGCTAGTGTAGATTGAACAAAAATATGTGAAGTGTTTCTCAACATAGTAGCAAAAATTGACGTGGTGGTCGTCAAAGGGCGGAATGGGGAATGTTGTATTACATAAAGCGATCGCTTAACCCAACCAATGACAGGTCATAAGTCCTGTAAACGCCTCGACCACCATATTCTGCTTCCAAAAAAACAATTTACATCTTCGTCTCTATTGAAATAAAATTAAGCCTTAAATGATTTACCCGCAATGGATAAAATCCAGTATTTGTCTACAAGTATTGGTAATATTCAAAATTATGCCCTTGTCTTACTGAAGGTGCGATATAATAAAACTTCTAAAAAATAGCCAATTTACTTTGTATTAACATAAAATGTGTTAACATTGGAAACGGGTATGAAATGTACTTTAACCGCTAATATTTAAAATGAAATTGAATAAATTTGTTTCGTTTTCAGAAACGACGACCACCTTCATTCTTTGCCAACCTTCATGAGTGTCTTAAGGTGATGGTCCAGTCCTTCAAGCAGGATAACACGGATTCCCAGTCCAACGAAACCCTTTCCAGGATAGAATACTTGCTACAGCTGCACGGCTTCGAGACGGCTGACCTCATCCACCGGGTGTATATAGAAAGATGGGAAGAGCAGAAGGCTCTCAAGGAATCGCCTTTTGGCATGCTCTCAGTCAGGACAATGTTCACGGAATCGTCGTTGGTTATAGAGGTTATGAATGCAAGAAATTTGTTAGCCATGGATTCAAATGGTATGTTAATAAAATTATTCCGTTAAAATAATTCGTATAAAATACAAGAACAGCTTTAATAATATTATATTAACCTAAACAAATTGACGACTTTCCTGGCAGAGTAGTAAGAGCTCTCATTACCATACCGAAGGTCCCGGGTTTGATTTCCGGCGATGACAGTGTGATTGTCACACTTGCTTTGGTCTGGTGTAGAATTCACGTGACAATAAAATGACGATAGATTAACTACCTATCACAAGTTATGAGAATCAATATAAACGACCTGTTGTATACAAGAAAAAAAAAATAATAATTCCTCTCAGTGGCGGTATGCCCATAGAAGCCCAGAAACCCGGCTTATGTAAGAAATTTTAAATCAATATCTCTTCTGGCTTACAGAGGTTCAGCTCTTTTGGCTATTCCTCTTACGTCTGATGGGAACATTGTTGGAAAGTGATTTGGTGGGTTGTTAGTTTATGTGGGGGACGATTTTTTAGATTTGGGAGTTTTGATTCAAAATTTCATGTGCAAGCCGGGCTTCTGGGCTTCTATGGGAGTACCGTCACTGCTTCCTCTATGTTGCCCAAAGCAATGGTGTCCATTTTAAATCAGATATATTTTTAATTTGCCTTTAAGGTGAATGCAGTGCGAATGAAATGTTTTGAATAAAATAATGCAAGGCTTATTAAGATGGCTTGGATACATGGAATGAATGAATGAAGAAAAAATAGTAAATACAATTTGTAAGTGATGTAAATGGAATTAGAAATTGAGGAAGACTGAACAAAACATGGCACGATCAAATCGGCACGACAAGATATGTGAATGTTTAAGACACGAGAGAAGTATGTCACGAAAGAAAAGTGAGGCAGCCCATTCTTTCTGCCTACCCTTTCAGAAAGACGGCGTGATCTTTATTTAGTTAGTTATCTGTTTAATATTTTTTTGAAATATAATATACATATACAAATAAAATTAAACACTTTTTCACTCAGTATACACCACTTTATTTGAGTAAGTAGCGTCAACCGGTTTCACTCTGTAGCTAGCTTCCTCAGGGCTATACACAAATTAAACTGAAATTAAATAGAGAGTTATAAAATAGAGTGGTTTACACTAAGTGAAAAGTGTTAAATTTTATTTTTAAATATGTCAAACCACCATGCAATGGTTTTATATCAAAGTTTAAAAAAAATGGATTTATATTACACTTACAGATTTCTGTTTCAAACAATAAGCAACTCATGTTATTTGTTTTATTTTAGGGAGCGTTGATTCTTTCGTGAGAATACACTTATTGCCTGAAGACTTATTTGCCGGTACCATTAGACCGAAAACACAAACGCACAACAAAAATCAATTTCCCTTATATGATGAAACATTTAAAATGTGAGTATACCTTTTATCATAATCTTAAACTTTTTTTTATCAAAGTATTTTACTATAATGAACCTATTTCTAATTTTTTCACCTAGATATGGGCATTTTCTATATTCATAAAAGAGTCTTTGTATATAGATTTACAGTAATCAAAATAAAACTTGTTTGGTAATTATATTACACTTGCGGACCCGACAGATATTGTCCTGCCCGTTATTTTTTTTGCTTTTGAAAAAATGTGTACACATATGATACAAGTTCTTATTTGACATAATATTATTGTTTGTACAATGATGATACTTCTGTGTTACATAGGTTAAATGTTTATTACATTAATTTTCAGAGTTTTAACCCCTGAGCAGAGGAAGTGCCCCCAGGGGTTGATAATGTTCAACGTTAAGGATAAGGACATGTTTGGAATGTCTAATCAGTACCTGGCGGAGGCTTTTATTCACTTCAGTGAAGTTCCAGATAACATTGATGATATAAAAAGTCTACCTCAAGTTCATCTCAAGCTGTCACGACCGACAAAACTTGGTAAGTTTAATGTGTTTTGATACAAATTTAATATGTTATACATCTTGTTTAGATATAAAAAAGTAAATTTAAAGCCACCTACAACAAAAAATACATAAAATTTAATTTGAATAAAAACATCTGTTTTCTAGAAGTTTTATTATATTTTATGAGAATGACACTTCTCACCTTGATAAAAGTTTATGAAAATTTTGAACGGAATTTTGTGTAATTAAGTTGTTACACACCCAATTAAATTATTCAATTAGTGGATAACATTTTTTCAAATCACAAAATAGTTAACTAACTAATTAACCATCACGCCGTCTCTCCAAAGGGATAGGCTGAAAGAATGGATAACCCATTGGAGTATACGTAACAAATTATTCTTCAACGTCTCCAAGTGCTTTGTTATGTCATACACACGAGCATCGAAAACATTATATTTTCGCTATCTTATGATGGGGTACAGTTTGAAAGAGCTTCTACATCCAGAGATCTCGGTGTTCTGTTTGATACTCAATTATCATTCAATCTTCACATAGTTACTCTTTAGTTAGTCATTAAAATGATTTGTTTTTAGGAATGCCAAGATATTTTCGAACAATCAGGTACTTTGGGTGTTGTATAATTCCCTGGTAAGAAGTTAGCTGGAATTTAGTTCCATTATTTGGTCACAGCCTGGGATCCGATATTCTCTGATGGTAGAGCGAGACAGAAAAATTTCTGCTCTTTCTTTACATCAGGGAGCGCGGTTATTACCCGTGGCTCTTTCCGGCTGAATTCTTGGTAGGTATGCTAAGCTACCAATCATTGGAGAGAAGGAGGAATATCCACTTGGGAGTTCACTTCTTTCAGCTGATTGGCGGCCGTTTACAAAACTCAGATGTCCCGAGTGATGTAGTCATGATTTGTCCCTGATAATTCAGCCCTTTGTCCCTTCGTCAAAGACAGCACAGATTGTTTTATTAGCCGCGCTGCAGAACCAACCTGCCAATGGGTAAGGCAATCTTATTGCTTAATCGGGTCGCCTCGGAGGTCGACATATTTCGTGATAGTGTGAGTTGCCTCAGGGATGCAATATCAATGTTATGATTCTTTCTTATTCTTAATCTTAATGTTTTTTTTATGCTTCTCTTATAAATTCTTATAATGTAATTGCAAACGAACTGGAATTATATGTCTGTAATGTTTGTGATTTTTATTAAAATAAATATAATAAATGAAAAACACTTTAACCAATGTGGCACTCCATCCTTCGCTTTTCGCCCCCGCGGGAGACACGGTGTGTAGGGTTGCGGACCTCATTGCCACCAATAGGCATCTCTCGCACAAAATAGTTAAAATTTCAAATACTTTGCAGTACATTTCAATGCAATTTCTGTTTCTTCCCCCAAAATTTTATTCCTTCCTTTCTGTTATATCGACACTGTTATATCTACTGTTATTTTATTTTGTTATAATAATTTATAACTAATATAATTTTAATACAATAACATTGAAAGAAAATTAGTTCAATGGATTTATATGATTATTATTATTATTATTTGTAAATAGACATTTTGAAATAATATTTTTTTTATTAATCTATTTTAGAAGGAGATGCAGTGAAGTCACTGGAACATCGGCAAGGCGATAAGCAGGCGCGAGAGTTCCTCAAGAAACAGAAGCAGAAGATCGGGTTACCGCATTGACTATATGTTCGGAATAACATGATGAGATCACTTAATAACCTGAACAAAACTATAGAATAAACTCCACCCCATCATTCATCTTGATCGAAGAAATTTATATCATAATAATTATAAGTTTGTTTATAATACGACATTTAAGATAGATAATGTGTTATTTTGTATACTTTAAAACAATTAAGAACACACATTACTGATAATGAGTTAACGTGAAATGTATAGACCAAAAAAAGTGATTTTTAAATCAAATATTTTAATATTCACAAAAACAGCTCCAGTGAAGCTGACACTATGTCCATTATGATAACATTAAAACATTGCTTTTTGTCAAGTTTGCGATGCGTCTAAGTTATGAAATTTAAAATCAATAAGTACAATATCTGTGATTAATACGAATGAAAACGTCAGTTTTCTAGAAGTATTATTATATTTTATGGAAATGACATGTTTCGCCCTTCTAAGGCATTATTAAATGTTTTTATCAAACATTTGATAAGGGCGAAACATGTCATTCCCATAAAATATAATAAAACTTCTAGAAAAGTAACGTTTTCATTCGTATTAATTATTTAATATGGAGTTTTACACCATTGTTCAAGAAACAATGAATACAATATTTGTGATTAAATTTTACATATTTCTAAATGAATTATGACAAATAAAATATAATGAGATGAAGACATTTCTTATAATGTATCAAGTTTTCGTTTTGCAAATGATATTGTCAAATATTTATTCTATTTACTAATTAAGAAACATGTGAGTTAAAAGGAGACACTTAAAATTAAACTTCAATTTAAGACAAACTTGCTTCATGATATATGTAATTTATTTAAAAAAAATCTAAATATGATATATTGAACCAATTTCATTAACTATGTATTTAAATTTTTATTTATTGAATATACAATTTAAATCATGTTTATATCCTTATAAAACAAGCATTTTCTACAAACAATCGGTTTAATAAAACTAAAATATAAATATTTTTTTACTAAAAATGACGTGT
The DNA here is from genome assembly GCA_022606425.2 of Lepidostoma basale. NCBI lineage: Eukaryota > Metazoa > Arthropoda > Insecta > Trichoptera > Lepidostomatidae > Lepidostoma > Lepidostoma basale. The sequence continues at coordinate 418,243 of JAHDVF020001047.1, forward strand.
ATTATTGAAAACAATAAAATACACATTTAAACAAAATATATTTTTAAACATTTCTAATAACAAGTTTCTATATGATAGTTCTAAACCAAAAAGAAAAACTCTTTGAGTTTCTGTGCTGTTCTCACTTTGAACAATCATCATTTTTCTTTCACAGAAAACCTATTATGACTAGGTTTATTCTCATATTAATTACCTGTTTAAATTGACAGTACGAAATATTGATTAAAATGAAATAAATTATCACTCCTTTTTCACTTGTACAGTAATAGTCTCTTTTCTCCCTCTCTTTCTCTTCTTGTGGAGAATGAATTAATTTTTTTCTGTGTTGTTTACTTTCAATTTTAAGAGATGAAAATAAGGGTCACCCCGCAATGAAAAAGATTAAGTGTGTGGTTTTTAATGACATTTCAATGAAAAAAAAAAATATATGTAACACAAAATGTACTCGAACAAAGATTGTACAAATATAACCATTTAGAATATAATCTGTTTTCCTTTCATTAGACTGAAATTATGCAATTTATTTTATAATCTCCTTATAAGTTTTCATATGAACAAATTTTCCAGAATATTGTTTTGAATTGCATTTTCTGTATAATCTATTTACTTAGTCTAATGTATTTATTAATTTAACATTTAATAATATTCAAATGTGAATCTTTTAATATTGCTAGTCTCAAAAGAAATAAAAAGAACATTTTGTTTATTTGATAATATGATCAAATGTTATTCATAGGAATTTAAATTCTTGTCGTGAGTTTCAAACTTAGAATGGCTCAAAAAGTTATTAAGCACATAAAACCCAAATGATTTTAAAAATGTGGATTTTTCTAAACTACGGTCGAACTTGGTTATTATGAGGAACATGGGACTGACTGAATTTGGTCGTTATAAGCATTGCTCGTTATATCAGGGAATATGTATTTTTAAACGCTTACAAACATACACATCACATGAAGACATGAATAATTTGAAGCGTTCCCATAACACAAAAAGTTGCAATTCAAACAAAAATACACAATTGAAGGCTGGACATTACAAAGGTGCCAAGTGGTTTGAACATAAAACAGATAAAATAATTTAAAAAAACTGTTTTTTGTTCCACATGTCATGTACCACGGGTGACATCTCTAGGGTGACATTTGAACTGCACTATATTATCCAATCATTACACACTTTTGCACAGTTATTGGTCATTATGGCAAGGGGAGCTTTCGCTAAGCTTCGCCATGTATAGCGTTCCAGTATAATTTCGAGAAAGCTCTAGCTCCAAATATTCAGCAGCAGCGTGAAAAGCGTACTGCTGTACAGATTTGAGACTTGGAAATCTACCGTGGACGTTATTGCAAAACTCCAGGTGTTTATAAATAGGTACCTTCGCTCAATATTCAAGATCTATTGGCCTCAAACAGTGTCAAATGCCGTTCTCTGGACCATGGCAGACGAAAAGCCAATTAGCGAACAAGTCGCTAGACGCAAATCGGCTACAAGATTGGCCACACTCTGAGACAGAACCCAGCCTGCCATTGCTCAGGGCGCACAAGACTGGTCCCCTATGGGGGGAAAGAGGAAGCGAGGCAGACCTAGAGCCACCTGAAGGAAGAGCTCTGCAGGACGAGGTTAAGGCAGCAGGCCTCACTTGGGATGATGTTAGGCATCAGGCATGCGATAAAGTCAGGTGGAGAAGGTTCCTTGAGGCCCTATGCACCACGGAGGTGTGACAGGAAAAAGAAAGAAGAAGAAGATGGAGAAAATCATAAACTAAAATGCCAACGAATGTTTCCTCGTTACATCCGAGATCTCGCTGTATCCATGATCATAATAACCGAGTTCGACTGTATATAGAAGTTAATTAATCTGCATTACACAATTTTGTTTCTTTGAATGTATCATTCATTTCGAGTGCTTAGATTGAACACGGCATATTTATGTATTAAACTTTAATACATTAGTAACTCTTGTAATGGATTATGCTTAACGTAGGAGAAACATGTCTATCATAAATTTGCACGAAACATTTTGATAACACCATTTTATAATATATATTTGGTTTTACTATATTTACAAAATAATATTTGTACCTAATATTGTTAAATGTAATTGATTATTAAATTTTAAATGCCACGTGAAAGAACTATCCCTGTATGGTTATTTTACAGACATATGTGCCTTGAATTAAAATCGCAATAAATTCTCAATTGCATTTTATTTCTTAAAAAAATGATGCTACAAAGAAGAGAAAGAACAATACGAAATAAATTTAACTGTAGTTTGTGTCAGTGGGGTCAGTGTCAGTGTCCCATAGAAGCCTAGAAGTCCAACTTGCGTAAGAAATTTTGAATCAAAACAGTTCTGGCTTACAGAGGTTCAGCTCTTGTGGCTATTTCTCTTATGTCTGATGGGAAAAGGTGATTTGATGGGTTGTTGGTTTATGCGGGGGCATGATTACTTAGATTTGGGGGTTTTGATTCAAAATTTCTTATGCAAGCCGGGCTTCTGGGCTTCTATGGGAGTACCGCCACTGGTTTGTGTATATGTTTTATCATGCATATTTTTATTTATTAATCTGTCTAGTACTGATTTTAAGTATATGAAAATATAATCTTTCATATCTTCCTATACCTATATTTCTTGTAGTTTATTATATGCTATGTTTAATAGAATATCAAATAATATTTTTAATTTAGGTTTTTTAAATAAATAAAAATTGCATGGTTTATGCAATTATTTATAAATGATTTTAAGTTGTATTTTTAAAATATGTAATAAAAATTTAGATATTTTAGTTTTTATATACTCTTTAGATCAACAAATGATTAATAAATAAATATATACTATTAAATAAAAACAAAGGTGTGTTTCATTTGATAAAAATGTTTTATTTTCTTAATAACTAGGTACAAACAAGTATAAATAAACAGATACTAAAATAACATAATATAACATTGAAATGAAATAATTCTTCAACATTAAATAAATTACAAGGTACACTGACACTTAATAAATATACATGGCAATCACTTAATTAATTCTTTGATGGGCTTATTTTACTGTTAAAACAATCCAGTTGTATTTATATTTGAGTAAATATAATTATACTTTGTATTACACTTTTTATTTTCACTGAACTCAGACATGTTTCGGTTACAAGTAACCATTATCAATGTATACTAGGAAAATAAAATAGGTCACTTATATACTAAAGGGAGATCGAGCTATGTATAAAAGTGGAAGGGGTATAATTAGGAATGAGGAGAGGGGATATGTAACGGGAACATATCGAGTGAAAGGGGTTTGATTAGGATTGAGGAGAGGGGAGATATAACGCGAATATATATCGAGCATGGGAACTGAATTGAAATTTAATAGGTCATTTATTTTCTTTTCATTATTGTTGGTGGCTTTCATTCTGCTTTAATAAAAATAATGACAGTAAGAAGTTTTACAGAAAGTTTTTAATGTATAATGTTTTTGCTGTGTTGAGCAATGAAATTACGTTATTAATTTTGAATATCTGCTATTTAAATAATGAACCAAAACAAGATTTTTCAATAATTCATTTGTTTTTAATGAAAAAACAACAACGAGATGTTGTTGTTTTGGACAATTGACAATATACTTGGTAAACTTCGAGGAATAACATAATAATTATGGACAACACTGTGGAAATTAAATCACATTGTTTTTTCCACTTTCGAATTTATTTTTCTCGACATGTTTCGTCATCATGACATGTTATCATCGGGAGAAAGATATATCGTTCTCCCGATGATGAAGGTGTAAGCCTTCGAAACATGTCGAGAAAAATAAACTCAAAAGTGGAAAAAACAGTGTTTTAATTCATAAAGATTCGTTCCAAAAAATTGTTAAAACAGAAACATTAATATTGATTAACATAAGATTTATTTGATATGTTGGGAGGTTTGTTTCAATACAAGCTTCGAAAAACAAATTAATTTAAACATATTGATCTGTTGGTTCAACATATTATTACAGTTTAACAGACTTAATACTGTTACGCAATGTATATATTTTCAATCAAGTTTTGTTTGATTTTCTAATTTTATTATATTATTCAATATTTATACAACCCAAACATTTTGTGCAAACAGCTACTTAAATATGACTTTGAAATTATTTCTATTGGAAGAAATATTACTTAAAGTAACGAAGTATTATATCTCTACATATTGTATGTTTAATTTATGACTGGTTTTAAAATACAATTGTCCTTATAGCTAAATCAAGTTAAATTGAATAAGAAAAATCGTGAAATACACAATAAGCTTCATAACTCTGATCCTTATACAAGTATTTGAGAATATAAAAATGACTATGAATCTATAAAAATGTTTGTTTTACAGTCTGAAGTAATGGGTAGACAATTTTTATCACATAATTAATAAATTTATTTCAAGATAATAAAATGTGTAGTAAAAATAAATTATTTATGTCGTTAACTGCCACTTCTCATTACATAAAATACATTATGCGATTGAAAATTATATAATAAGATGTGTGATATAAATACATATTTTATTAAATCTACAAATTGAGCATAAAATCTAGCCACGCCATAATGAATTCAATTGTAGGGAAAGTGACAAGATTAATCAACGACATTAACGACATCTGTGCTTTTTTCTAAACATAAAAATGCACAGTGGTTTATGACATAGATGTCGCTCTAATAGATGCATTTTTTAACCTTGAAATTTATATTCGTAATTTAATAATGATAATAGATAGTGATATCACGATTTTAAATATGCAATAAGAGTTATTTTATTATACAATTACCCAATCAAAGAATATGCAGTCGTTTAAATACTTAATAATAATTTAAATACGAATGTGTACTTTATTCACGTGGGAGTATTGAGTATCACGTTTACACGTGCAAGGTACAATCACAAACAATGCGTTTATATTGTACATATCACTGCATAAGCTGTAGGCAGGGTGTATTTAAACAATTGGAGCCAGGTCACCGCAAGAAAAGTGTCCAATCTTTCGCACTCCTGAAAAGAAAGAAAACACATGTTAATTTATATCCTGTTTTAGTAGATTTTTAAGGATGAAATACGCATCAGATCACTGTATACGTAAGTATTTCTAGTTACAGATGAATCTTAATAGAAATGGATTTAAATATACTAAAGAAAAACAAATACCTAAGAGTAATTTACATTCCGAAAAATAAAAACTAAACAGCCAGAGATGTGATAATTTGAGATGCAAGAAATTAGGTTTTCAACATTTTTTAAATTATCTGTAAATATCAAGAAAATTTTATTACTAATTTTTGGTAAAACACTTTCAAATAGATTGAAATGTTCATAGAAAATATGTGACTTTTTATTTCATTACATGAAATAATTTTGTGTAATTATTAAGCACGTATGAAAAAGCTTTGGAATTTGATTCAAAGGTGGCGCCATCACACCAACATGGCGTTGATCATGATTGAAAAATTGATTTTCATTAAAAGTTAAACAACTATTTACTGATTACGATTGTACAGTGAACCAAGTTTTTAAATAATAGAAAATATTTACTTCCGTTCACGGGTTGCAACTAGTTTGATATAAATATTTTATTAATAGCCGTTCACAATGGAGTTCTGGTCCCAACCCTAATGTATGGAAGCGGAGCATGGAGATGAGGTCCCTAAGACGTATGTGTGGTTATACTCGTACGATGTACGACAGAATCTCAAATGCTGATGTTAGAAAGGAATGTAACGCGAAAGAAGTATGAACAAAATTACGAAAGGATCGCTGTGTTGGTTCGGGCATATGGAGCGCATGGGTGAAGAAAGAATGGTTAAAAAAGTATACGTTAACGATGTAAATGGAGTACGGAGTCGAGGTAGACCGAGGAAAACATGGGATTACAAATTAATAAAATTGGAAAGGTTGGTCATGTTAGAAGCCGGAAAAATAGTAAGATGATGCCACAGCCACATCCATATAAATGAGGAGGAAGCTGGTGTGTAAGTGGCGGTCCATTCTCTCTGCCTAACCCTGCGGGGAAACGGCGTGATGGTTTGTTGTTGTTGTCGTTGTTGTTGTTGTTGTCATTGTCGTTGTTGTTGTTGTCATGGTCGTTGTTGTTGTTGTCGTTGTTGTTGTTGTTGTTGTTGTTGTTGTCATTGTCGTTGTCGTTGTTGTAGTTGTCGTTGTTGTTGTTGTTGTCATTGTCGTTGTCGTTGTTGTTGTTGTCGTTGTTGTTGTTGTTGTTGTTGTTGTTGTTTTTGTTTTATTGTAAACCAATACTGATCTTAATATTTATATGAAATAAAAAATGGTTTTTATAAACTTACTTCTTCTGCATAACTGCGCACAGCTGAACTTTCCCGGGTTTGTATACGTCACACCGTCACTTCCACAGATCGGGTTATATTCGCCCGTAATTTTTCTGTGGCAGTACAATTGACACAGGTTAGGTAGGTTTGAAGGTAAAGTACTCTCTGTGGATGTATAGACAGACAAATCATCTCTATTGAAATCGAAGTCAGGCATCAGTATTTTATATGAAGAACCATCGTTTTGACTGTGTTTGGGGTATAACACAGATGTCTGCCAGCTGTTATCCTCAGGGAATTCGAATACTTCGTTACTTATTTCATTTGGACTGCGTGTGATTTTCTGGTCGTGCACCGACGACGTTTCGTAATTTTCATGGTCGAAGAATATAATTTTGTAATCGGTGGTAGAGGGAGTTTTTGATGTTGTCGTGTCGGCGTTAAATATAGCTTTAACATTCTTCTCTACTTCTTCGGACACTTCTTGCGGATAATCAGGTAAACTGTCTCTGCCAATTGTGAAATTCATAACTCCCTTTTCACTTATCACAATTTCGCGTTTCCATATCGGCGTAGACAACGCACAGCAAGTGATTGCCACTGGGAAAGAGAAAAACAAACAAGATTATTATAAATGTTTTATGTATAGAAATTAAAATTTACCATATACTCGTATATGATTCATGCATACTGCCGGTGATGACTCAAGGGATGGAAACTATGACCCTCGCCAAGAGAAATGTAGAGAGATTAAGAGTCACGCAGCGTTCCATGGAAAGACATATGCTCGGCGTCAGTCTCCGAGATAAAATCAGAAATGGGGAGATTAGACGCCAAACAAAAATAACGGATATCATGGAACGACTAGCGAGACTGAAGTGGCAATGGGCGGGTCATGTGGCGAGACAGAGTGAGGAGAGATGGACCCAGAAAATAATAAGATGGAGACCATGGGAGAGTAGGAGAAACGTCGGCAGGCCGCAAAAAAGGTGGGCCGACGACATTGCTGCCGTGGGGGGGAAATGTGGCTACGGCTGGCAGGAAATAGAGACGAGTGGAAGAGAAGGGGAGAGGCCTATGTCCGTTAGTGGACCGATAAAGGCTGACGAAGAAGAAGAAGATATATATAACTTGGATGAATTAAAATATATTGATTCTACATGAAAGAAAATCGTTGACTAACATAAATACTAGAAAAAATGGCATATTTGGGACACATTCTCCGCAACAAGAAATACAGTCTGATTGAGGTAGATGTCTTGCCTGAAGAACATCAAATAATAGTGGATCGGAATTCGGAGGGTGGAGAAGTTGTTCCGATTGGCACAGGACCGAGAGACCTAATGGCCTGACTTTGAGAAGAAGAAGAAGATTCTTCATATATTAATTTCACTGGTTCTACTGCAAAACAGCTTGAAATCGGCACTAAATATTGTTCTTAAGAAATTAATTTTTCATTAACCCCTATAGTGCGTCTGGTTACATTTGCAGTTAAAAAAAATGGTTACGAACGTCATGTGCTCATATATGAATGTATTTTATAAATCATTTTACTTTATTTCCATACAACTAAATTGTACGTAATACGATGAACAGGTTAATACGAATGAAAACGTCTGTTTTCTAGAATTTTATTATATTTTATGTCAATGACATTCACGAAAAATGTCATTCACATAAAATACAATTGTGTGAATGACATATTTCGTGAATTATTTTCTGTTTTCTTAAAGTTTTAACTTTAAGAAAACAGACGTTTTCATTCGTATTCATTATTTAATATGTTCAAGAAACTATACATATTATCATGAACTGGGATTATCTGTATGAGCTGCAAATGCAGTCAGCCCCAGTTTGCGACCAATTTACTACAAATGAAGCCAGCCGCACAATGGGAGTGTTTTAATTAAACGGGGATTTTCAATATTTCTTACTACGGCTAAAAATAGAATTATTATTTTTAAATAAAATAAAAATCAAATCAATTTAATTTAAGTTTGAAACTAATTGTAAATTAAAACGTAGTTGAAGGAAGGTACTTACATATCACTAACGTGAAATACAGCATCTTTGTGGTCTTCATGATTTTGTATTCTCTCAATAAATATCTGAAACAAAATGACACATTATGTTAATAAACAGTATATGTATAAAACCTTAAAAAAATAATAGGTATAGATAATGAGACGACCTTGTAAAAACACCATAATGGACACACACCCAGTAGCATTTATTCAAAATAACAACCATAATGTGAGTTTATTTCGTTTAATAATTTTTAATATATGTAACACTTTTTGTACTTGGTATACAACTTCTTTATTTGTGAGGATGAGGGCCTTCCGGTTTCGCTCTATGCGAGCTTCCTCAGGCCTTGTATACTAATATGTTGTATACCAAGTACAAAAAGTGTTTAATTAAGTGTTAAATATGTCTAACCACCAAGTAATGGCTTCATATCAAAGTTTATAATATATGTAATTGTAAATCAGCGGGTAATGAATTTTTCGATATACAATAGAATATTAAAAATCGATTATAAAGAATTCTGAGGCAGAATCTAAGATCAAACTCTTTTATATACTTATAATATAAAAACAAGCTTTGTGACCTCTTACTCAAAAAACTCAAATAAGCTATTAATTGAATACAAAATATGAATACAGGTAGGTTTTTATTTATTTATATTTTCTTTCATTTTATTTATTATTTAACAAACTAACTAACCATCACGCTGTCTCCCCAGTAGGCAGAAAAAATAGACCGCCACATTGTTCAGTCCTGACATATTTTCTCGCTTCCTCTACATTCATACATCGTTTCATACATGCACTTCGATTTCTCCGACTCTTTACGCGGGCAACTAATATTTGATTAATTTAATCATGCCACTTTTTTCTCGTCTTTTCTCTATTTCTAGTTCCGTTTACGTCGTTTACATATCGCACCGTGAGTGTCAAACCGAATTAAGTGCAAATATACATTTTGGAGATATGGGAGTTTAAAGGTTTCATAGGTATTCATTTAGTAATATACCTATAAACCGAAAATCATTGGTTTATTAAAAAAAAAAGTTTTTCCAAGCAGTATGAAACTTTTAAACTCCCATATCACTAAAATGTATATTTGCACTTAATTCGGTTTTACACTCACGGTGCGATAAACTTTCACCACTATTTCGTCTTCAATCATTCTTTCCATGTGTTCAAACCATCTTATTAAGACTTTCATTATTTTGTTCATAACACTTTCATTCGCACTGTATTCACTTATTATATTTGCATATGACACTGTATCATATACTGATTTATCACACACTCGTCTAAGAAATCGAATTTCTTCTGCATTTATTCTAATTTCATCCTACTTTTGCCAGTTTCATGCTTCACTTTCATTCATATTTATTTATTTTATTCGATTCGATATGGAAGAGTTATGAGAGGTCTCTCATTTTGATACCGCACTATTTATTACATAAAGAGCTTTTTAAAATATTTTATCCATAACATAGTGAACGTATATAAAATAACTTAAAACACAACAATATGAGGTAAATCAAATTCACATAAAAGTACTTTAGATGTTAAAAAAATTGTTAAAATAAATAGAAATATAATATTTATGCACTGTAGAAACAAATTATTGGAAGATAAATAAAACATTGGAGTTGTACAGTATAATTTAAAAAAATGTACGAAATTATGTAGGTATATAGGATTTATAATATACTCGTATACATTATAATTGTCTTCCTTTTAAAATTCGAATGAAGGGAATCCTTTACAGTATAACATTCGTATGATATACCCATACTTATATTTTCTTAGAAAAATATCAGACCCATATTTAAAAAAAATAAGTTATTCCTATCTTATGTCGGTTCGAAGAAATACCAACCGGTTTAAAAAAATAAAGATACGGTTTGTGATTCATAGATGGCGCCATGTGACGTGTGCCAATAATATTATCTAAATTAAATGTCCAGTATCCGGTTCCGGAATATATGACACGTTCGACCGCAAATTTAAACTGCTGTTTTTGACCTTCGTAGTAATAGCTTATTATTATGAAACCATAGACTATTCTTCATACTTAGATTATTAGTCATGCATAGAGAATTCACTTCAATTAATATTTTGAAAAAAAAAAGAAAGTGTTTATTAATCCAGTAATACGTAATGTAACACATGCTCTAATGTAATGTTATTTATTAATTTACAGATTTACTTATTTCACCATTTTTTGAAACTACATAATAGTTTAGACATTTAGTAAAACTTGAATTAGTATCGAGCGTCAAGGATACTGATTTTATTTCAACTGACTATACCGATTTTATTTTACTTCACTCCCATACACATTTATTTATTCTATTCGATTTAATATGGAAGAGTAATGAGAGGTCTTAACTAACTATCAAGCCGCCTCCTCGAAGGGGTAGGCAGAAAGAATGGATCGCTACACCTTTCTTTCTTGACATAATTTTCTCGATTTCTCAAAATGAATACATCGTGTCATGCACGCACGTATTATAAACCAATTGAGTTAATTTTTTGTTACCCTGACGAGCTTCGTTGGGAGTTTTTTTTTATTTTAATTTATTTTAATCAAGTGGTGTTAAAACACATATAGAAGGTTTAGATAAACTTAAGGCGTTAACACTGTGGAATTCCACAATGTCGAATTTTTATGAAATAAAACACTGTTTTTTCCACTTTCGAATTTATTTTTCTCGACATGTTTCGAAAGTTACACCTTCATCATCGGGAGAACGATATATTATAAAAGTTATTTACCATAAACTCCCAATTTGGATTACAATATATCGGATGTATTTTAACTGAAAGACGATATGGTCTTAATGGCTCTTTCTTCCATACTTAACGGTAAATTCTATTATACATCACCAATCAATAATAATAATAATATGCTAACTTTTAAAGCACTGTTTTCGTGATGTAATCACCTCAAGGGCGCATTAAGACGCGTTTTAATTCTAAAAATGAACGCTGCATCATATATTCGATCAATTAGAAAGTAAAATAAATCAAATATATAAGTTAGGTTTTATTTTGGGCGTGAAAAACTAAAAAATATGGGTTTTCAGCTTAGATCTTTATATATTTTATAAACTAACTGACTAACTAACCATCACGCCGTCTCCCCGAAGGCGTAGGCAGAAAGAATGGACTGCCACACTTTTATTTCCTGACATATTTCTCTCGATTCCTCATCATTCACACATCGTGTCGTGCACGCGCGTCGATTTCTTTGACTCCTCACGTGGCCGAAATTCAATATTTGATTTATTTGATCGTGCCACGTTTTCCTTCCTCTATTTCTAGTTCCATTTACATAGTTAACATATACTGTTTTACCATTCATTATTTCCATCTTAATGATCCTTTCATTATTTTGTTCATAACACCATCATTCGCACCGTATTCACTTCTTATATTTTCATTCGACACTCTATCATACACAAAGTATCCACCCATTCATTTAAGAGATCTCATTTCTATCGCATTTATATAAAATAATTTTATTTAACAAAATCTTGTACATAAAACATATCATATATTACAAATTTTATTGAAACTTGGTAAAGAAATACCATACAAATTGATGAATCGTGTAATATTTCAATGAATACATCATCACCATATTTACGTATTCAAGCTCAAATGGTTTTTTGAAACGATTTTTAAAAGATGACCTTAAAGGTGAGCACGTTTCGCGGTCACGTTTAGTTTAAGGCTTCGTATTAATTATTAAATATCAAGAGATAGTAATAATACATTGTATTAGATTCAAAAAACAATATGGTTTATAAGATCATAACAGCGAACGAATGAATTAATTAATACGAATGAAAATGTCTGTTGTGACATGTTTCGCCGTCTAAGGCATTATCAAACGACGTTTGATAATGTGTTAGATAATGGCATTTGATAATACAGTAGACAGGAGAAATATTTCATTCACATAAAATATAAAAAACCTTCTTCATTCGTTTTAAATATTTGATAACTACATATTTGTAACAGAAACAATAAATAAAATTAATTAACCCTTGCAGGCGATGAGTTTCGCAACCCATCACACCGCGTCTCCAGCGATGGCGAAAAGAGAAGGATGGAGTGCCGCATCGATTAAAGTGTGGCAGTCCATTCTTTCTGCCTTCCCTTTCGGGGAGACGGCGTGATGGTTAGTAAGTTAGTTAGTTAACTCTTGCATTATGTGTCGTAATAATGAATATATTTCACTCGTTTTACTTAAGTTACAAAAGTCAATATCACCTTTTTGTCTAGTATCAAATTAGAAATACAGTAGAACTTGGATAAATGGCATTCCAAGGGACCATGCCTACGGTGGTCAATTAACCAGGTTTTCCAACTATCCATTTATTCATGTATTCCAGATTGTGCTTTGGCTTTTTAACCAGGTTTTGTAACCACATAAACAGAAAAGCCATAAAAACCATTAATAGATTGATGCATAAAACAATCAATAAACATTTAATTAATGTTTAATAAGTAAATAGTAATTGTACATACGTGCCTACACATACAAACAATACATTTAATTATTGTGGCTAAAAACATCAGTCTTATGGGCCCATTACACACGCTAAAAATGTTGTACAACTCTTCGCGAGATTTCTTCGCGAGATTAGTTTTAGTTTAGAGCTCAAATCATGGCCGTTATATTAACGTTTGTGAAACATTGCGATCTAAAATGGACCATCTTCGATGAGTACAGAACAAATACTGAGGAGTTGTCAGTTTACAGAGATCTAGAAGGCAGAACAGGTTTCAGAAACAGGTTTCTTTTTTCCAATTACAGAGGTTTTAGTGCTCCAAGGGAGTGGGACCGGAACTTTTCTCCCAATTATAGAGTTTTGCCAACTACCCAGGTTCCAATTATCCAGATTCTACTGTACTGATATGATACGTTAATCATATTTTTTTATACTTATTTTAATACGAGCTGTTTAATCAAAACAAGTGATGTAAAATACTTAATCGAAAAAAATAAATTGATTAATTTTGAAAGTGATACTAGACATGTTTTTTACTTGTGTCACTTTACAAATATTATATTATACTAGTGCGATATGTGTATCGTATTTTCACCTGCAACTTACTTACGTATGTTTTTATAAATGATTTTAATTATAAAATAAAAAACATATTAATTAAAACATTTCAAATTTCCCGTGACGTTTAACGCGGAAAATAACGAAATATATATCACTGTATTTTTCCCTAATCTTAGACATGGGGACATTGTAAAACACTTTTTACGTCAATGAACCGATTTTACCTGTAAATTTAACGTATTACAGTTTTTAAAAGTATAAATTTAATGTGAATATAATTTATAATTATTACCAAAGGTTTTTAATGTTTTTGTGAGATTAATTGTTGGATTTTCCTAGTACTCCTATTCGAATGTTTGTGGGTTAACCCATGAAATTACAATAGAAATGTTTAAAGTAAGATAATCGCCGTAGAAATCAGACCACTGAGCATAACGTGCGGAAGACGATTTATTAAAGAATACCGAACGAATATATAAGGAAGAAACGTATGTGTATAATCTTCGCTTCTAAGGGATAGAACGCTTGCCTTCTGACCTAGGGGAATTGGGTTGAAGCTTGGACACGACACGATTCCTTTCTCATGATGACGAGCTATTTAGGCTCAGTTAAAAGATTTCTTAATAAATTCTATTCCGACTTGGATCTTCTGTAAGCCAGAAGATCCAAGTCCAAGTCCAAGTCACCCGAGATATGTTTTTGTTATAACAAATGAACTTATAAAGAACCAGAACTCAATTGTTTTATTTTATTAATGCAAATAGAACAAAAATACAGAATACTGTAAAAGATAAACTAACAAATAAGAAAATAAATAATGACAAATCGTCTCAAATTCAAGACAGTTTGTGGTTTATAATCACTTAGATAAACTTCGATAGCGGCTTCCTTAATATGGTAGACCGCTTCCAAATATCTTTCTTCAACCATAATCACCAACGTAGTTAAATTATGAAAAAATCTAATAATCTTATTTACGTTTTCATACAATCACCGTTACTTTTATGTACTATTTATTGCAGTTATTGTACTTCTTGTGGTTAAAAATAGTAATACTTTGTTTCATAATAATAAATAAAAGCAAAAAAATCATTTACTATAATACTTAACTTGTATATCGTTTTATATTATATATTTAAGTTATACAGTGTAACCTCGATATAATGGAAATAGTTCAGAGACGAATGCGGTGTGAATGAAAGTGTTATGAACGAAAAAACGAAAGAATCAGATGGTTTGGACCCATGAAAAATATGAATAAAGAAAGAATAGTATCAAAAGTATTTATTTATTATGTAAACGCAACTAGAAATAGAGTAACCCGAAGAAAAAGTGCTACGATCAAATAAAATCAAATATTGAATGTCGGCCTCATTGGAGAAATGACACGATGTATGAATGTTGAAGAACGAGAGAAGCACGTCAGCGTGCATCCGTGATGGTTAATTAGTTAATTAATAGAAGTAGTACAGTAAAACTTCGATATAACGGACAAAAATCCGGTCAAATGTAAAATAAAAATCAAAAACGTCCTGTTAATATTATACAGGCTTAAATTAAAGTGTCGCCGCATGTAAACAATTTTTAGCGGCCATGATAATCACGTCATACGTCTAGTACTAGAATTTGAGACATACTGCCGAGGATGGAAGTGAGGATAGCGAAGAAGAAGAAACAACACTGCCAAAAATGAAGTTATCAGTGGTAAGATCACATTACAACGATCTAATAACATTTATTGACTATTCGTCAAAAAACGAAGTTCAACTATATTATACGCATTTTGGTAATTTTAGAGAGTTGATTATAAAAAAAACAGGAAATTTCAAAAGTGCAAACAAAACTTGATTCTTTTTTCTAAGCAGGATTACCGAAAGCAAGTGCGTCGATATCAAACAGTAACGTCACTTCACCACGAGTGTCCGAAGACAATAACTAGAATTTTGTTTGTGTTTGTTTTGTTTATTTATATCTAAATACAGTATACGAGTATATATTTAAAATAACGGTTTTGATTTATCGTGGTTTTAATGTATTATAATCTCTGTTTATTACCCTAAATAAATAAATAAAAATTGTGTACTTATGTACGCACGTCAGAAGTTATACTTATTTGGTGTAACAAAACAAAAAAAACTTAAGTATTTAAACACAAGTTTTGTCACTGATAACATTTTCACTACATAATGTGGGATTATTATTATTATTTATTTATATTTAATGGCTTACTTCATAATGTAACTTTAAATACTGATTTGTATTACGAATATTCGAATTATTGTTCTACAATAATATATTTTGTAGAGGCTCTTTCTTCTTATTAAATAGTTCGTATAAATAATATTACACAACATACTCGTATTTGAAATTACCCCACTAAATTTTGACAGTTCGTTAGTACTTGTTTTACCACAGATTGTTTTACCTACCGGCCGCCAGAACCAATCTGCCTCTGGTGACACCGGTGGGAAGAGCAATTTGTCATCTGAACGCGGTCTCCCAGGAGATCGACGTCTTTCATACAAGTGAAGGTACGTTCAGGGGCCAAATACTCTTGACTCTAGAAAGTATCTTGTCTTCCTAATGTCGAATCATCTCTAATGCGTTCCTGGTATTATGTTGTATTTTTATAATATTTTACCTGTACTCAATAGACGCCTTAAACATTTTGTTTTTTGTAATGTCAATTGAGTTAATAAACTGTTTTGATTTGATTTGTTCACACCTTTTACGACTAACTTCATTCTGTCTCCTATCATGACATGTTTTCAAAATTCGTGAGTTGGCACGCGTGAAATGTCCGGCAGATATTTATTATAATCGTAGATGGCTAACTTTATTATATCGCACTTCCGTAACAGGGTGCGGGCGCAGCTCTCAATTTAACCCTCTATTAAACACCCCAAATGAAGCGTAACTTCATAAAATATTATATTGTATCGTTGTTGATATAGTTAGCTTCCTCAATTTCTGTTCGCCAATCTACCTACGATCATCCGATCTTCTGTATTTGGCATACCTCGGTGTTTGGGTCATCAATTAGGATATTTTTAGCTGGCGTGTATCCTACACCAACACACGGCACAATTACCTAAATGATGCTTAGATGACATACTTAAATTTGTACAACTATTGAAATATTTGCTTTCTTGTGACAATTCAAATAATACTCTAATGTGATTTATTCAAATACAAGGATGTTGTACTTTACATTATAATTTATATAGTAAAGTAAACACAATGAAAACACTCGTATAAGTTTGTCGACAGCTAAAATCTGGCAACACCTTTTTAATTAATTTTTTTCAGTAGGTACTTTTAACGTCTTATTTCGATATTGAATTTATCATATTTTTAACTCTTTCATAGAAGTCCAAAAGCCAGGCTTGGAGACAAACTGATAAAGAATTAGACACATTTGAGTTAAAACAAAATCGTTCTTTTCAAATAAAATATATATAGGCATATACATTGCTAGGTGAGTATTATGGCTAATCATTTATTGTATGTAATATACAATGTATTATGAAATATTATCAAATTTAGTTTCTTGGTAAAATTTGTTTTAAACATTACGTAGGTATAACTATAAATTACGTAGAATAGGTATAAATATAAATTACGTTTAATTTGTTTTAAACATTACATACGTAAAAATATACGAGTACATTACGTAGGTATGAATATAAACAAAAAACATATGACATTAAATATTACTTTTTTAATTTCTTATTTTGCAATAATATTGAAAGGTACATTAAGATGGTTTAGACACATGAAAACAATGAATGAAGACAGAACGAATCAACGATGTAAATGGAACTAGAAATATAGAAAGAACGAGGAAAACGTGACACTTAAAACTAACTAACTTACCATCACGCCATTTCCCCGGAGGGATAGGCAGAGAGGATGGATCGCCACAATGCCCTGTCCTGGCATACCTCTCGGGATTCCTCTACATTCATACATCGTACCATGCACGCACGTCGATTATTCCGACTTCGAATGTGGCCGCCTTTTAGTAATTGATTAATTTGGTCATGCCATGTTTTCCTCTGTCGTCCTCGGCTTCTTTTTCCACTCTTTTCTCACAAAAAGTTGTACGTGACACGATAAAAAAATCAAATATAGAAGTCGGCCACGTGAGGAGTCGGAGAAATCGACCTGTGTGCATGCCACGATGTGTGAATGTTGAGGAATCGAGAAAAGTATGTTAGGAAAGAGAAGTGTTTCAGACTATTCTTTCTGCCTAACCCTTCAGAGAGACGGCGTAATGGTTAGTTAGTTAACAAACCAGATAATAATTTTTGACTCATTTTAAATGGTCTCGATTAAATTGTATTTATTTAGTTATTTTTTATGATCACAGAATTTGGTATTTATTAAAAACGAATTTTATAAGCAGGAAAATGTTGTCTTAAAAGGTGAGTAGGTTTATAATTTTAGCGCCCAGAAATACTTTTTATGAAGAAACAAAAAACTTTTCATATTATTTTTACAACAGGTATCGCAGAACCAAATATTCTTGCATACAGGGTATTTCGAAAAGGCATTTTTTTAAAAATCTATGAATTATTTTTATGGTCACATTGTTCAACTTTAGTGACTGATCCAAAACAGAATTAATTATTAATCTATTATTTTACGTTTCTATTGATGATTCTAAATTTGTAAACCTTTACCTAAGATACAAAGTGTGGAACTGGCAAAATTATGATGGAAGTAGAATAAATACACTTTAAATGTGATCTATTAGAATAATGTGCGGTAAATAGAATATGCATATGTTCAGATAATCAAATTGAAATATTAAAAGTGAATGCAGTACGAATGAAAGTATTATAAACAAAATACTGAAAGGGTCAAATCATATCAAACGAGTCAAGATATTGCAAACATAAAAACTCGAAATAAATCAATCATGAAAAGTGAAATCTATCCAAAAAAGCTAAAATGGCAGTGCACAATGGTGTTCTTGTAACAACCCTTATGTATGGAAGCGAAACATTGAACTGGCAAAAGAAGGATGACAGTAGAATAAATGCAGTATAAATGAGATCACTTAGACGAATGTGTGGATACTCTGTGCATGATAGAGTGTCGAATGAAAATATAGGAAGTGAATGCGGTGCGAATGATGGTGTTATGATCAAAATTATAACCAGCTAACTAACTAACCATCACGCCGTCTCCCCGAAAGGGTAGGCAGAAATAATGGACTGCCACACTTTTCTTTCCTGACATATTTCTCTCGCTTCCTCAACATTCAAACATCGTGTCATGCACGCGCGTCGATTTTTCTGACTCCTCACGTGGCCGACATTCAATGTTTGATTTATTTGATCGTGCCACGTTTATAAAAATATCAAAATTATAAAAGGATCATTAAGATGTTTTGGACACATGAAAATAATGAATTAAGAAAGAATGGTAATTTTTTTTTGCTAACGATGTAAATGTAACTAGAAATAGAGGAAGACCGAGGAAAACGTGGCACGATAAAAAAAATCAAATATTGAATGTCGGCCACGTAAGGAGTCAGAGAAATCGACGCGCAAGAGAAATATGTCAGGAGAGAAAAGTGTGGCAGTCCATTATTTCTGCCTACCACTTCGGGGAGACGGCGTGATGGTTAGTTAGTTGAAAAGTGAAAGATTTTAAATTAGATATTATACAGCAATTATTGTAGAACCTTGATAATCGTTTCGGCAAAAGCATAATCATTGTTCCATTTTTATCCTTGAAATATTTAATAAGTTGTAAGTATAGAGCGTCAAAATGCAGGAAATATACAATAATAAAAACAGTTTCCATATCCCGTGTATGAGTATGCAAGAGAGGTCAATGTCAAAGTATTTTTGTATGAAGAACTTATATTCAAGAATAACAATTTGAAGTTGGCCATTTTGAATATAAAGCTATAATACTCGTATATTATTATACAATAAAAGTAAATAATTTTCAAGTATCATTTCAGCCAATGTTGGGTATAAAACTCAAGTGTTTTTATAACATGAGTCAAAACTTTTATTCGTTTTGGTCAAACTAAAATAAATGAAATATGATAGAAAAACATTCTGTATTCATTGTATATCCACAGTCAATGGTTGGACATGTGGAACGAATGGACGAAAGAAGAATGTCAACCTTCGTAGCAGAGTGGTAAGAGCTCTGATTTCCATACCGTAGGTCCCGGGTTCGATTCCCGGCGATGGCAATCTGATTGTCACACTGTATTTGGTCTGGTGTAGAATTCATGTGACAGTAAAATGGCGATAGATTGGCTACCTATCACATGTCATTAGTTTCAATTTAATAGCTGAATTTTGTTCTGATTATTGTTGTTTGCCAGTAATGTAGGAAAAAAAAGAAAACAATTTGATATTGTTAATTGTGAAATTTTCAACGTGTGTGAAAAAAAAAGATTCCTATTTAAAGATAATACTTATTTTGGTTTAAAATTGTTCATTGAACCAAGTTTTTAAAGGGTAGAAAATCTTTACTTCAGCGAATATTTCACGGGTTGCAACTAGTATAAAAATATTCGTATTGAAAAATAATTGTATCGTAAAGGGTGTTTTTTTAGAGGTTTGGTTTTTAGACTAGCAAAATTGTTTCTACAGAGTTGATTTGTAGTTAATACGTTTTGCCATTTTACCACAAATAGACTGACGTCAGGACAGCGCTTGCAAATTGTGCAAATTTATTTTAAAAATCATGGTTCGGTTCGATCGTGCACTACGTCCATTTTACGGTCGACATAATCGTCCATCGGAGCAAGTTATTCGAAAGACCATGGATCGTTTTCGCACTATGTACACTCTAGTGGATAATACGCATCCACAAAGACGACAATTGTCGAAAATTGGACTGCACGATTGCGCTTCATTCGAGCTACCCGTGGCGCTTATATGCCCGAAATCATATTTAAACAATAATGGCATAATATTATCTTTTAAATAAAGCCAATATCATAGACATTAACATTATTTTAATGTGTTTTTATTTTGAATTTGAATATGGGTTATGGAAAGTTACTTTAAAAATGTAATAATATTATCTGCAATTGAATACGACGTAAATAACCAGCATAATGGATGTGCCATTACGAGACGTAGTAATTAAGTAATAATATGTCATGATATTATATGCAAATTGAAATACAATTAACATTGTGTAATAACTGTGTACTGAAAACACTACACGTGATTTGTTAATCCAATACTTTGTGGTTATGAAATTAAAAAAAAATTAGAATTCTTAATTTTTGATAGTGATCCGTTTCCCTATTATAATTACAATCTATTGTTTCTACTAATAAAAGCGATTTAAGAAAAATCTAACATTGTTGATTCATATATTAAATGCTAGTTAAAATAAAAAATATGTTTTACAATTCTATAATTATATTTCTAACTATCTTTGTGGCTTACAAATGTTTGTGGTGGTCTACCAAAAACCATTTATCATTGTATTATAAATATTAAAAATGAACATCTTAATAATTTTTTTTTTTAAGTATATTAGCAACTAAACGTACCATATTTATAAAATAAACGTAACAATAAATTTTATTAAATATAGATTAAGGATTAGATCAATGGCGGTAGCAGTGTGATTGTCACACAGACAGTGTGACAATCACACTGCTACCGCCTGGAATCGAACCCGGGACCTTCCGTATGGAAGTCAGAGCTCTTACCACTCTGCTACGAAGGTCGTCATTATGTTTTTTTAAGACTTATTCCAAGGATTTAAATCAATAGCATTATAATTTATTTTAATATCTTCAATTTGAGCAGAAACTAGATTATTATTATGAAGAAGGAATCTGATAGTATCCAGGCTTGAACCCAAGTTCGCTGGATTAGGAGCCAAGCGCTCTGTTCCCCAGACTAACATCTGATTACTAAAATATATTTTTATAAAATAGCCCACGAATTGGAACTATTGAATAAAAATCAAACGAAATTATGAAAGTTTCATTGTTATGTAAAATATTTTCAAGAAACGATTCTCTAAATAATTAAAACATAAAATAAATTTAACGTCAAATCCAATCTTTGATATATTTAATTTTTTTGTAAGTAAACCTAAACCCCAATAAGAACTTACAATTATTCTTTTAAGTTATAAATTGAATCATAATTTTTGTTATAACAAAAGCATAAACGTTCCAAAATAAATCTTTATAGCATCTGTTGATCATGTCAACAACAACAATTTTATAATATTTTTATAAATATGTATCTTTACTGAAGAAGGACTGTTTGTCCGAAACATCTCTAAATAATTTAATTTTTTTAATATCAGTGTTGTAAATACAAAGTCTATAAAAAAGGAAAATAGAAATAAACCATCATAACAACACAAAGTATGGCGTATATAGAAGAAATTAAAACGTGTTTGAATTTATCTTTACTGATAATTGTATTAATATACGTAATCTTTCAATTAAAAAATAACTTGATATATTATTTCATCACACTATACACATTAAAGAAATTAAATAATTATTTATTTAAACTCACCAAAATTAATTTCACAATATTTTTTATAACTCAACTTTATATATTTTATTATTAATATATAGATAACAACACAACACTTGAATAGAATCACTCTGAAGTTGCAACGAACTGAAGAATTGTTCTCTTAACGCGTTGTTCCTTCGGTCGACTTATAAACACAATGAGTAAGAACCGCCAAGATCCACATTAAATACTCCGCTACGAGAGTAGGTACTTTGCAAAGTGGGAATTCACCCACATGATTACTAATTCATCACAAGTACCTACCTCTCGCACATAAAATTTACACTATTAACGCAGTTTTAATTTTCATTTATACACAAAATGTACTAGTTTCAGATACCAATTAAAATAAAGGGTTAAAAAAAATTAACTAAATGATTGTGAAACGAACTATTGCGAAATATTGTGAAATACAGGTCCGACCAATGAGAACGATTTTAACAATATTTCACAATTATTTTATATCGACTGAAACAAAGATGGCAGTGCACTTTGAAGTTCTAGTGCCGAACGTTATGTATGGAACTGAACTTGGAGTTGGGAGAAGAAGAATGAAACTAGGATAAATGACGTAGAAATGAGGTCACTTAGAATAATGTGCGAAAAACAATTTATGATAGAATATCTAATGATGAAGTGAAAAAGGAATGTTAGACGGATGAATGCGTCCTAAATAAAATTAAAAAAAGGTCACCAAGACACTTTGGACATATGGAACGAATGGATGAGGAAAGAATGGTTAAAAATATATACAAGTAGTGTGAATGGAAAAAGAAGTCGACGAAGGCCAAAGAAGACATGGCATGAATAAATAAATAAATTACTGAAAGGCCATGTTCGTAATAGAAAAAATCGACGGGCGTGCATGTCACAATGTGTGAATGTGGAAGAGGCGCGAGAGTTATGTCAGGATAGAACAGTGTCACATTCTATCCTCTCTGCCCACCCCTTCGGAAAAAGGCGGGATGGTTATTATTATTATTATTATTATTATTATTTTGTTGAATCGCTCTTTACATCATGACAGCATGAGCCAAATCGATGTAAAGGGTATTATTATAGCTATCATAGTGATTCTCGTGACATGGGATAGGTAGCTTATCTATCGATATTTTATTGTCACGTAAATTCTACACTAGACCATAGATAGTATGATAATCACACTGCCCTCACCGGGAATCGAACTCGGAACCTTCGGGGTGGCAGTCAATGCACAGTAAGTTAGTATTTTATGGAGAAATCGACGTGCGTGCGCTAAGATTGCAATGCACAATGATGTTATTGTGCCGACCCTCGTGTATGGAAGTGAAATATAGAATTGCAAAATAAGGAAAAAATAGAATAAATGCGGTAGAAAAGAGATATCTTAGACGAATATGTGATAAACCTGTGTATGATAAAGTGTCTAATAAAGTAAATGAAGTACGAATGAATTATGAATAAAATAATAAAAGGGTCATTAATGTGGTTTGAACATATGTAAAGAATGAATGAAGAAATACTGTGAAAGAAATGTAACGATGTAAACGGTAGAATAAATGGAGAAAGAGTGAGGAAAATGTGACACGATCAAATTAATCAAATATTAATTGTCGGCCTTGTCAGGGATCAGAGACATTAGAGACATCAGACAATATAAGTAATTATTATTGTATGTTAAAAATATACGTTAACGATGTTAATGGATTATGGAGTGGAGGAAGACAGAGAGAAACATGGCATGACTAATTTAATCAAATTTAAAGGTCGGTCGTGTTAATAGTCGAAAGAATTGACGTACGTGTATGAGTCGCTGTATGAATGTGAAGGAATCTAGAGAGATGTATCAGGATAAAGTGGTGTGACGGTACATTCTCTCTGCCTATCCTTTCGGGGAAACGAAATGAAAGCTATCGTTTTTGTTGTTTTTAAAATAAAATAAAGAACACTTGTGTAACTTTTAAACGAACTTCGGTAAGTATGTACTATTCGTATGATTGCTGAATTGCGTTTATACAACTTTTATAAGTACTTGATTAAAGAACTTGACCTTCGTGGCAGAGTGGTAAGAGCTCTGACTTCCATTCGTGTGATTGTCACACTGTCTTTGGTCTGGTGTAGAATTCACGTGACAATAAAATGGCGATAGATTGGCTACCTATCATATGTCATAAGAATCAATATAATAGCTAAAATCAATTGTATACAGTAATTGGATTCAAATGACCTGTTGTATGCAAGGGAAAAAAAATTCCTGTAGATAAAGACAAGCAAATGGATAGCATAGATATTTTGAACAGTTAATATATGTGTTATACATACAAACTCATATTGTGCATGTTGAAAATATTCTAAAAAACGATTCGCAAATATAGAAGCTGAGTCATTCTTTTCAAGAGAGCCTGTTTTACATTGTATATTGTATAGACTTGGATATTTAAAAAAAAGATATCAATTTATAACAGCCCACA
Organism: Lepidostoma basale; assembly: GCA_022606425.2. Lineage (NCBI taxonomy): Eukaryota > Metazoa > Arthropoda > Insecta > Trichoptera > Lepidostomatidae > Lepidostoma > Lepidostoma basale. The sequence continues at coordinate 442,639 of JAHDVF020001047.1, forward strand.
CACAGAATCGATAAGTCACATTTGCAATAAAAAGTTTTTTTTTTTATAAATTAACGTTCTGTCCTCTATATCACAAACAATTTTTAATTATTATTCTTCTTCTCGATATTACCTTTTTATCGATCTTGCGATCTGTTCAGACAGAATATAAATCTTCTTCGTGTGATCAAGACGCCCAACTTTCTCTCCAAATCTTTGGTTGTTGTCTTAGTGCCTTCTGGACACTTGTGCATCACGATCTTGGGAGTCCTCACTGGGTCCATCCCTCCAGAAACGCCTTCTCTGCCTATTCTATCACAATTATTGTTCGTGGCAGAGAGGCAAGAACCATGACTGCTACACCGAAGGTCACGAGTTCGATTCACAGCGATGGCAGTGTGATTGTAATACTGTCTTTAGTCTGGATAGAATTTACATGATAATAAAATGGCGATAGATTAGCTACCTATCACATGTCACGAGAATCAATCTAATATGTATACAGAAATAAGGTCCAAAGGACCTGATGTACACAAAAAAAAAACATTTGCATATTTTCATATCAAATCAGTTAAATTATTATTAGTGTAGAGTAGAGTGTTAAATTGATTTCTTCTATATTCGCCATACTTTGTGTTGTAGATGCTTTATTTCTCATTTTCTTTATTATTTACTTTATATATACATACAACACTTACATTAAAAAAATTTTTAATTACAAAGACATGTTTCGGACAACCAGTCCTTCTTCAGTACATGAAACATATTATAAAAATACATATTAAGATCATTCATTTAATAAAGATAATGGCGTTGAATTCTTGCATGCAATAATAGAAATATAACTTTGAGCAATCTCGAAATTTTAGAAATTAAAAAAGCCATTAAATTTAACGTCAAGTCCAATTTTTGATTTATTTCCTTTGTTGTAAGTAATTACCTGAAACCCAATAAGAACATTAACTTATTAAATTAAATTTTAAATTGAATCATATTATAATATTTGTTATAACAAAAGCATAAACGTTCCAAAATAAATCTCTATAACATCTGTCAGATCATGTAAACAATTTTATTATATTTTAAATATGTATCTTTATAATATGTATCACTGAAGAAGGACTGGTTGTCCGAAACACGTAGTTTAAATTTTTTTAAATGTAAGTGTTGTATATATAAAGTATATAAAAAAGAAAAAGAGAGTTCAATTTACATCCCACCATCTCTCCTTTGACTGATAGTCTCTAGCTGCTGGGATTTTTACATTTGACCATTTTTTCAATTATTTCATCCTCCATATTGTCCATATGATTGTTTTTTGGGCATTTTATGAGAAACGATAAATGCAAAGTATCGGGAGAATAAGAAAATCCTGGCTAGAAAACCTTCCTTCAGTTGCAGCCCAACATCCCTGGTTAGAGCTGCTCTACCAAGGGTAGAAATAGCCGCAATGCTGTCCAACTTCCGATAGGAGAGAAACAAGAAGAAAAAGAAGAATACACGTTTCTTAAACAATGATATTAAACTCCATATTTTGAATAATTAATATGAATAAAAAAGTGTGTTTTCTAAAAGAAATATTATGTTTTATAGGAATTACATGTTTCATCTTGTAAAAGCATTATCAAATGTCTTGGAGGCTTGTATAAGTGTGTATTTAATGATCTTCAATGTGACCAGAAATAAAATTAGTTCATAATTATCAATCCTGGGATCCAGATCCGGTGTTGCTGCGGGAACTTGGAACTTGAACCAAGAGATCCGTACGATGACCCAGCAGCCCCTTATAACGAGTAGCGTGAGAGGTAGCAAGGATTGGTCACGTACCAGTAAAGATACCAGAGCAATTAAGACCCTGTACGCGTCTAGACCGACTGGAGTAAGACCTCTAAGAAGGCCTAGACAGTGCCTAATGGACAATGTTCTGGCTGATCTGGCTAGGTTGAGCGAATCGGACTGCTGGGAGCAAATGGCGCAGGGATCGAGGAGCTTGGCGGAAAATCATCAAGGAGGCTGAAACTCTTCAAGAGTTGTATGGCCATAGTACGTAAGACTAACTAACTAACTAACCATCACGCCATTTCACCGGAGGGGTAGGCAGAGAGAATGGATCGCCACAATGGCCTGTCCTGGCATACCTCTCGGGCTTCCTCTACATTCATACATCGTACCATGCACGCACGTCGATTATTCCGACTTCGAATGTGGCCGCCTTTTAGTAATTGATTATTTGGTCATGCCATGTTTTCCTCGGTCGTCCTCGGCTTCTTTTCCCACTCACGCTGCTTGTGTACAACTTTTTAACCATTCTACTCTCATCCATTCGTTCCATATGTCCAACCCATCTCAGGGATCCTTTTTTAATTTTATTCATGATGCAGTCATCTGCCTTACATTTCTTTCTTATTTCATCGTTCGGTATTCTATCATACAACGTTTTCCCGCACATTCTTCTTAGTGATCTCATTTCTACGGCGTTTATCCTGCTTTCATCCTTCTTTTGCCAGCTCCAAGCTTCACTTCCATACATGAGGGTTGGCACTAGAACTCCACTGTGTACTGCCATCTTTGCTTCTGTGGATATATTTCTATTTGCAGTAATGACTTTGAGTGCGCCATTTATTTTATTCCCAGCACCAACCCATCTTTCGATGTCTTTCTCTATTTTTCCGTCTCTTGTAAGTAGTAAGTAAGTCATTATTATCAAGAAGAAACCCATGTACCTAAGATTAACAGCCAAGTGATGTGTCGTCTAGACAATTATCCAGGTTTTAATGATGATAGAATAATTATCTTAATTTTATTGCTTATTACTGATCATTTGATTTTTCAATAATCGTTATGTATATGAATTTTCCTGTTCCATACTAGTACATAATGTAAAGTAACGTGAAAATTTATGCCTCCTGCGTGTATAGATTTTCCTAATAACCAACATTACGTAAATAGAATCATTTATACTGCAGAGTACGTACAATTTTTAGGTTGTATGTTTACAAAGATTGGGCGAGTGGAGAGGGATATTGTAAGATGGCTTGGTGCAGGCAACAAAGTGAATGATGCGCTTAAAATAGTCATCGCAAACAAAAGCCTATCCAAAAAAGTATCGAACGTATCAAACGTATCAAACGTAAGTATCCATCACGTATCAAACGGTTGATGGCAGAGCACAGTGGTGTTCTTGTGGTTCTCAGTGGTGGTAAATCTGTATGTGATAGTGTGTCAAATGCAAATATAAGAAGTAAATGGACACGTTTGGACACGTGAAAAGATTGAGTTAAGACAGAAAGGTATATGTAAACGAGGTACATGTTTTGAACGGTATCATACAGTAAAAAATACTAGACAGTAATTTTGACAATTTTAAATAGTGTTATCTAGTGTTAAATAGTTGTATTGATTTTAAATAGTATTATAATTTGATAAAAATTCTGTGTTTCTATAAAAATAAAACTTCCAAAGTGCTACTTTGAAGCCCAATTTTTTTGTGTGTTTATTTTCCATCATTTCATCATTGAGACACAATACGGTAAGATGCATTTAAAGTTTCAGTCAATTATCACGGATATTTCAAAAGTTATAGACTTTTAAAATAATGTTGAAAAAACTCGCGCGCGAACCCAAATATCGCCCGCGCCAGGCTGCAATCAGCATAAAACAATACCCGAAAACAATGTGATAACACATTTATTTGCAATGAATTCACTTTTTTATATATCATTTATTTTTTATATGCATTTGACACTCTATCATACGAGTATATGAAAATTCACCTAGAAGAATTATTCAATTTTCATCCCTCTTTTACCATTCTTTACTTCCATACATAAGGGTCGTCACAAGAACACCACTGTGCACCGTTATCTTAGATTTTTTGGATAGGCTTTTGTTTTCGATGACAACTTGAGGTGCACCATTTACTTTGTTGCATTGAAATGAAGAAAATAGTTTTCCTCTAAAGGTACAAGGAAAATTTCATCATTCAGATTTCATTATCAGTTTGTGTAGTTGTCCAAGCTGATAGCGGTTAACCGTGGTCTGCATGGATTGTAAAGATGAGTAAGTGTTTAATAAGCTGGTTGTAGAAATAGAACGTGCCTTCCAAGAATTAGATTCAACCTCTTTCCTTTTCAATAATAATACTTCAGGAAGAACTTTAGATATGAACGTCCTGAGTTCTTCCTAAGAACCTGGATTTGTAGGAAATTTATGTTTAAATAAAGTATATTACTTCATAATTAAAATTTAAATGTTTCTTATATGTTCGTCATTACTTTGTATTGTGGATTCATATTTGAATAAATATAATTATACTTTGAAATTCAACAGTTTTTAATTTCACTGAACTCAGCCATGTTTCGGTTACAAGTAACCTTAATCAATGTATACAAATTTAACAATCAAATAAAACAGAGCGGTCACTAATTTACTAAATGGATATCGAGTTTTTTATAAAAGTGGAAGGGGTATAATTAGGAATGAGGAGAGGGGAGATCTAACGGGAACATATCGAGTCATCACCATCAGCCGTCTGTCATCCACTGCTGAATGTAGGCCTCTCTCATATATATCCATTGCCGCTCCCATCCATACATGTCCAGCAATCCTCTTCAGATCGTCTGTCCAGCGGGCAGGGGGACGTCCAACTCTACGGAATCCTGTACGTGCTCTCCACTCCAGAACCCGTCTTCCCCATCGGCTGTCGGTTCTCCGACAGATATGGCCAGCCCACCGCCACTTCAGCCCGCCTATCCGTAGAGCCATCTCATATCGAGTGGAAGGGGTATAATTAGGATCGAGGAGAGGGGAGATGTAACGGGAGCATATCGAGCATGGGGATTGAATTCAAATTAAATTGGTTATTTATTAAATTTTCATTATTTTTATTGCTTTTTTAATTTTTAAAATTTCAATTTGAAATTTTGCATATTAATGAAAAAATAATAATCTGCGATATATAATATACATTCATAAATGAACTGCAAATTGTCTGCTGTAGTTTATAATAAAATATGCCGTAGTTTATAATATAATATAATCTGCAGTTTATAATATATAGTACATTCAAAATGAACTGCCAATATCGTCTGACTAAGGTTATAATATAATGTAATTTGGGTTTTTTAATATATATTCAACAATGAAATGCAAATATAGTGTGGCTTAGTTTATAATAAAATAAGAAATCTTTCTTGGACTGCAAATGTAGTTAGCCGCACTATAGGGGTTGATATATAAATCGTGGACCTTCAAAGCTTTCATATTTAGGAGTTTGATTGGTCATGTCACTACTATCATTTGTAATACTTATTCCTAATGGTATTTCTTTTGTTAAATTCTTATTACGTAATTGCAAACGATCTGGAATTTTATGTCTGTATTGTTTGTGTGCTTTTTTTTTTAAATAATCGCAAGAGGGGGGTTGCTTCTATTTTATATTCTGGGAGAAAAAACATTATATGCTAATTCTGTTGTTAGCAGACAATAATGTGATTTTGAATATATTACTTTCTAAGATCGCGGATTTCCCGAAGAATCAGTCAATACATTTGAATGAATAAACAACTTCTTGAATTCTTGTAGTTTCTGAAGTGTACAGAGGGAAAGATGTTTAGACATCTCTGGAGACTATTTTATATATTTTAATATGAATAAACTTGATAAAAATTGCCCCCAAAGAGAAAAATGCTATGGAACGTCGTCTGCGGTGGTACGGCCATGTGAGCAGGAAATGGGGACCAGGTTGGCCTCCTGCAACGTGGATGTCCACAGTTAGGAACTACTTGAGGGCGCTGAGACTAGACAGCCAAATTTCCTAGGATCGTGAAACTTGGCAGAGCTATGTAAGAAGAGCCGATCCCAAAATAATGGGAAATGGCTAGGCGAGAGAAGAAGATAAAATTTTCTCTTCGTGCCGTGGTAGGTTTCCATGACGCTGGCGATCACTGTGGCGAATGCTTTCTCACCACAGCGATTTCCTGTGAGAGTTATTTCTATTCTAATTCTTCAACCTGTTGTAGCCGTTCACTCCTGGACGTAGGCCTCCACTCGTATTTTCCACTCCCTTCTATCCTGAGTGATCCGTATCCAGGCACTTCCCGCACTCCGGATATCGTCGCGCCAACGCAACTGTGGATGCCCAACTCTGTGCTTTGGCGTGCTCGGGCACCAACAGTCGCCTTATCCAATTTTCATCCAGGTCACAAGCGACGTGTCCCGCCCAACGCCACTTAAAGGTTGCGGCCAACTTGTTGACGTCGGAGACATTTGTCCTGGCTCTTATGTTCCTCATTCCTGACTCTGTCCCACAAACAACTCAACATGGTTCTCTCCATTGCTCTTGGTGTGACTTTCAGCTTGTCGGAATGGCTCAGCAGAGTGTTCAACGCCTGTGTTCTGCCAGTGTTCACGTATGGTATTGGGACAGTCACAATGTCACAAAAAGTGTGAGTGGTTTTCTGGTGGGTCTCGGTTTCGTGGTGCCAAAGATGTATGGTGTACCATGTACCCTCTCCGTGCTTGCTATGACCATGATGATAAGGTCAATGAATGAAAGGTGATTACATTACCCGGGACTCACGGGATCACGAAGACCAAATTTGGTTTGGTATTATCGGTGACTTTAGAAGTCTTTGCAAGTTGGTAAGCAGACACGATTCACGCATTTAAACATGTTTCAATATAAATAATATGGTAGCCTGTAATGACTTGTTGACAGATTTTATAATTTCAGGTCTGATTTGTGATTTTAAATAGAAAGACAGATTTTAATAATTAATACGAATGAAAACATCTGTTTTCAGGGAATTTTATTATAATTTATGTGAATGACATGTTTTACCTTTCTAAGGTATTATGAATTATCAACACATTTGATAATGCCTTAGACAGGCGAAATGTGTCATTCACATAAATTATAATAAAACTTTTAGAAAAAATACATTTTAATTCGTGTTCATTATTCGAAACAAGAACAACCGCCGGAATACAACGAACAAATATTGAAAATTTGGTACAGAATAGTTACGTATTTACAAAGTTAACTGAGCACACGATAACACACATTCCCATTTATTTATATAGATGGAGTTTTACATCAATGTTCAAGAAACAATAAATAGATGTTAATATTAAGTGCAACTATTATGGGAGAGGGAGCGATGGATTTTTTTTTTATAAGAGAGACGATGGTCCAGAAAAAGTTTGAAATATGGCTATGTTGGTACAGTGAGATTTTGCGTACCACCCATGATGCGCTAGATTTCATTAAAGTATTACGCAGTGGCAAATTTGCCAATTTTTTTCAATTAACTCATCCTTCTCATGACTCCATAGGCTAGAGATCAAATATAGTCAAGTAACCGTTATATTTAAGAACAGGCAGAAATATAGGGTGTTCTTTTTTTTTATGTATACAACAAGTTGTTTGAACCCAATAACTCTACACAATTTTTTTTAGCTATTATATTGATTCTCGTGACATGTGATAGGTAGCCAATCTATCGCCATTTTATTGTCACGTGAATTCTACGAGTACACCATACCAAAGACAGTGTGACAATCACACTGCCATCGCCGGGAATCGAACCCGGGACCTTCGATATGGAAGTCAGAGCTCTTACCACTCTGCCACGAAGGTCGTCTTTTGCTTTATTTAGGACTGTCTTGTGTTTAATTTCATTTAATTTATTTAATTTATTTAATTGATTTAAACATATCAAAAGCACAACAGAACTACATTTCAATACACCAATGATACATAATATTGTAAATAAAAAGTTTGGGAAACAAAATTGTAAATAATACGTAATGAAATAATATGATGAACTCATAATTAAAATAATGACAGAGACAGTGCCACATCACGTCAAATACACTATCACAAAATACGTCGACCTCGAAGTGGCACGATTTAGCAAAGATATTGCTCTGCCAACCGGCTTAACCATCGGCAGGTTGGTTCTTCATCGTTGGAGATAAAACAATATGTACTTTCTTGGAGGCCGTTCCTGGGATGAAGATGTCCAGCTGTCTCGCCTTCTTTAGGGTGGTCTTCCTGGTGGTCGATTGCCTGTTGGTTCTTTATTTATTTATGGGATGTTGAAAGGAATAATTTATTTTTTTATTGTTTTTTAACAAACAGTACAAAATTAATGAAATTGTATTCTAATGTGTTGTATGCTTACCGCATACGTATACAGCTCATTCAGGGACATTAGTGAAATATTTTAATATTTAAAAACATATGTATGGAAAGTAAGCATGGAACAGGCAATAAAAGGATGAAAGTAGAATAAATGCAGTAGAAATGAAATGTCTTAGATGAATGTGTAGTGAATCGGTATATGATATATTATCAAATGCAAATATGGGAAGTTTATGAAAGTGTTATGGACAAAATAACGAAAAGATCACATGGAAATAATGAATGAAGAAATAATCATATAGAAAGTATAACAACGACGTAAACGGAATCACAAATAGAGGAAGACCGAGGAAAACGTTCCATGATCAAATCAATAAAATATTAAATGACGGCCACTTGAAGAGTGAATGTTGAGGAATCGAGAGAAATATGTCAGAAAAGAAATATGAAACCAGATGTTTTCAAAATTTAATTTCCATCATTATCACGGTTTGACATGTTTCACTTGCGGTTTTTTTCCTTCTTGTTTTCTTTTACCCATTTGAACTGACATAATTTTTTTAAAATGAAACATCGACAAGTATTTTTTCAAAGGCAACATAGAATCACTATTTTTTGAGATGCCTAAAATTTTGCATATATTATATACGCGAAAACCCCATTATTAAAGGCAATATAAACTCTATAAAAACGTGTTTTACCGTAATAGAATAATTAAGTAAAAATATATAAAAAGAAAGTATGTATGATACTCTAGTGATCAAGCCAAAGTCATCTGTGTTGAGTTAGAGTGACCACACCCTGAGGCAAAGAATGGATCGTTCAAAGCGCACTGAACTAGCGGGAACAGGAAACAAAATAGATCTGCATGTCTTCTTCTTCTTCTCTAGTATTATAAAAATAATCATCGACCCTTATGTATGGAAGTGAAACATGCAGGTGGCAAAAGGAGGATGAAAGTAGAATAAATGCTGTAGAAATGAGATCTCTAAGACGAATGTGTGTCAAATCTGTATATGATAGAGTGCAAGTATAATAAGAGAATGCGGTGCGAATGAAAGTGTTATGAACAAAATAATGAAAGGGTCATTAAGATAGTTTTGACACATAGAAAGAATGAGTGAAGACAGAATGGTGAACAAGGTATATATAAACGGCGTGAACGGAGCTAGAAATAGAGGAAGGCCGAGAAAAACGTGGCACGATCAAATCAATCAAATATTAAATGTCGGTCACGTGAGGAGTCGGAGAAATCGACGCGCGTGCATACAAGATGAATGAATGTAGAGGAAGCGAGAGAAGTATGTGAGGACAGAACAGTGTGGCGTTCCATTCTTTCTGCCTACCCCTCCGGGGAGACGGCGTGATGGTTAGTTAGTTATCATTTAGAACGAGATAAAAGTGGGAGGCTAAACTTGCAGCGGTGTCAAAGATCCGCCAGCTATATAGACGGGTGGAGTATAATCATCAATACCATATGTACCACAGGAGACAGTGCCGGATTAGCTACGAGTATACCATACAGCAGAAGTAGCAAGTGCCACGGGTTCTGTGTTTCTGGAGGGCCCGCGCCTATAGCGTGATTTGCCGGAAATTCAGCTGGTTAACAAGCCGGATGTCCGGATATACGGCATCTGTATTAAAAAAAAACATTTTACTACCGAATTCACACAAAAAATGCAGCACGTAGGTATATCAATAACCCTCGCGATTCCATCAGTACTGGTATCTCTTGCATTTCAGAGGAAATGCAGAGAGCATTGTGTTCATTCATATGTTCAACTTTAGTATCATGACCCCTTCGTTTAGATCATAGGTTCCCAAGGTGGGTCCTCTAAGGGGCAGATGGACCCACAGAGTCATAAAAAACATCAGAAACTGGATCGAAAGTCCCCATGGAGAGGTGACATTTCACATGACCCAGTTTCTCACAGGACACGGTGTTTTTTACTTGTACCTAAAGAATATCGGAAAGGCAAGTTCAGAAGAGGGCATATACTGCAGGGAGGGTACAGACGACGCAGAAGACACCATTTTTAAATGCCCCAAATGGCAACAAGAAAGAGTAAATTTGGAGAGCAGGATGGCATGACAACATTTAAGAACGGCGGAATGGGGAATGTTGTTAACATAAAATGATCGCTTAACCCAACCAATGGTTCGTAAGTCCTGTAAGCGCCTCGACTACCATATTCTGTTAAAAAAAAACAATGTATCTCTTCGTCTCTATTGAGATACAATTAATCCTTAAAAATGATTAACCCGCAATGGGTACATAATAATAATACAGTAATGTCATTTAAAACACATTAATTTTTAAACGTTCAAATCGTTCTCGGATTACCAATCTTCCCCTAATATTTCATTCCTTGGACTCTCTCGAAAATAGACGCTCGCTCAACGATATGATGCTGCTTCACAAAATCATTCTCTGTTAAATTGATAACTCTGAACTTCTTTGCAAATTGACACTCAATACCCCTACATCTCGCACAAGACACACCGCAAACTAAGTTTTCGATCTCCCTGTTTATCGCACTAACTACGCTCAAAGCGCGGCAATGTACGAGGATTTTTGATTTTTTTGTGGCGTTATGTTGGTACTCATGTCTCTCACTTATGCCGATAAGTTCGGCCAGTTTGAATGTTCAGTTAATTTTTGAGAGCCATTTTGCTTGCACGTGTTTTGGCTCGTCTTCGATTTTTGCACACTCCAAAAAAATGGATCAATGAATCTGTATCAAATTTTGAGTGAAAAACAAAATTAAGTCCCCGGACGCATTCCGAATGTTGACTGTGGCATATGGTGAAGCTATCTTGGACCAAAGCAGCGTTTATCGGTGGTACAAAATGTTCTCAGAGGACCGAGAAGATGTGAACGAAAAAGAGCCTGCCGGACGCCCGAGCACGTCAACAACAGACGAAAACATTGATGAAGTGAATAACATAGTATTGGCCAATCGTCGAATCACCGCTAGAGAAGTTGCTGAGGACTTAAACATATCGCTTGGCTCGTGCCATTCGATTTTTACCAATGATTTGGGCATGAGATCGGTCGCCGCGAAATTCGTACCAAAATTGCTCAATTTCGCATCTGCTTGTGCGCGAATTTTTGGCCAAAACAACACACCAATAATGCCGCAGCCACCGTATTCCCCAGATCTGACCCCCTGTGACTTTTTCTTGTTCCCGAAACTGAAGAGGCCCATGAAAGGACGACGCTAGGCTACGATTGAGGAGATAAAGACGGCATCGAAGGAGGAGCTGAACAAGATCACAAAAAATGTTTTTTTGGGGTGCTTCGAGGATTGAAAAAAACGTTGGCACAAGTGTATAATATCTGGTTGGGATTACTTTGAAGGGGACAAAATAGAAATTCATGAATATATAAATAATTTTTGAAAAAACACAAAATTCGTGATACTTTTTGAACGGACCTCGTACAGGATTTGTGACAACTACAACAAGTATTTTGGAGACATCGATGTTTTCCATTTGAACGAACGAAACTTAAAAAAAACGATAGGAGCAACTTTTCGGCGCGGGAGACCATAATGTTACATGATATTATAATATTTTTATTTTTAATTTTGTTCTATTTCTACTACTTTTGTTATGTTTAACTCTCAATCATTTTGTTTGACCATATTTTGCCTTAGCTTAAATTCAATTAACTGTTTATTGTATTTGTGGTAGCATGTAATTGGCTTTATTTATTATTTTTCTCAATGTTTCTTAATTAATATATTGATATCGCTGTATGCTGCCCTTACTGAATAAATAAATAAATAAATTTATTGCTCTGTTGTACTATTACAAAGATTTTATTATTACATAGATATTGCGCAATCGGGCTTCAACCTCATGCATTAAAATAAATGACGCACTCTAATATCGTGTCGTATGAAATCGAATACATTCTTCTATACTCCTGCAAGGAAGACACGTAACAAGGAAAATGTTATTTTTATATCTAGTTTCTTGATGAAACTTGACAACGATATTCTTGCGTACGTTATAAATTACAAGAATAGTGTTGCCAGCAGTAAAGGTTTTGTGACGTAGTGATAAAACATATCTCACAAAACCGGTATTTGAATATAATTCATTTATTTTTAACACACCGATCTACTTTATATTCATACGTATATTATTGCGCAATCATTATTGTTAAAAGTATCAACTTCTTCTTCTTGTTCCTCTTGTCTCACGGTAGACAAAGTCTCAAATCAAATCAAATCAAATCAGTTTATTTCATCAACAGACATTACAAAATTAATTTTTAAGGCATCTATTGAGAACAGGCAAAATAACATATTGTGTATAGTATACCAGAAATGCATAAGAGATGGTTCAACATTGGGAATGCAGGATACTCTCCAGAATTAAGAGTATTTGCCTTCTGAACGTACTTTCACTAATATGAAAGACGTCAATCTCCGAAGAAACCGCGTTCAGCAGATTAATTACTCTAAAACAATCTACGCTGTCGCTGTCGGAGATATCTATCAGGGACAAAAAGCCGAACACATCTTCCAGCACGACCGAGTTCTCGAAACATCCCCCGAGTAATCTAAAGAATTGGGTTATGAGATGCCCATCTCTTTGAAGCTGCAGAGAGTTGGCCTCAAGCATTCCCAAAAGAAATGCTGTGGGATAGAGCCACGGATAGCTATCATATTCCCTCATATAGAGATACCTCAGAATTTTTTTCTGAACCCTCTCTAGCATAACGGAAAATAGCTATTTGAGATCATATATTTATAGTCTTGTAATGTAATCTGTGAATACCATGAGATTAATTTCAGTCAAGCGCCCCTTCCTGAACCCATGTTGTTCTATTATAAAATAGGGGTTGACTGGTTAATATCAATTTGTGCAAAATATATTCAAATAGCTATATTCGAGTCTCGAGCTCATACGGGAGACGCGCTCGTTCCAGTATCTTCGTTTGCGCCTCCATCAAAAAATGTCTTCAACTCACAAATTCCTCGGATTTCTGTAGTCTTATTCCGTGATATTCTCATTTGACGTGGCCGTGCCATCGCAATGGTTCTCCACAAGCTTAACCGAGATTGGCGTCACTATAAAACTGATGCGTATATGTATGTTCCTGATGTGAGTAACGTTTCTCCGCCCACCCACCTCAGTATCCGCATTTCGGGACTGCAGTTTATCCTCCTGTTGTTTTTTGAGTAGCCAACGTTCCAAACCATAGATCATGGCTGGTCGCACCGCCGGCTGGTATACCTTGCCTTTTACCGTGGTACAATACGATGAAAATCGACCTTCGCGGCCTAGTGGTATGAGCTCTAACTTCTATACCAAAGGTCCCGGGTTCGATTCCCGGCAATTACAGTGTGATTGTTACACTGTCTTTGGTCTGGTGTAGAATTCACGTGACAATAAAATGGCGATAGATTGGATACCTATCACATGTCATGAGAATCGTAAATATAATAGCTAAAAATAATGTGTACCTATACAGTATACAGTAATACCGAGAAATTTTTTTGGACCCACGCTGGAGGATGGGACTTACGGAATTAAAAGAAACCTTGAACTTGAAAAACTAATCAACCAGGAAACAGTGGTGAGATTCTGTAAGGTGGGGTGGGCTGGCCATGTGAAAGAATGCCAGAGGGTAGAACACCAGAAATTATATCCAGATGGGTGCCTCGCGAAAAGAGACCGAGAAGCAGACCGAGGAAAAGATGGGCGGATTGCGTGGAACAAGATTGGGAGAAAATGGAAGGAGCTGGGGAATGGAGAGAGATGGCCAGAGACAGAAGTCAGCGAAGGATCGTTGTGGAGGAGGCCAAGTCCCACACCGGGATGTAGCGCCGAGAAATGAATACAGGAATTGGGTTCAAACGACCTGTAGTATACAAGGAAAAACACAACTTTAATTCTTCTTCTTCATCTTTCTCTTAGCTTAGGTCGTTTGACCTATTTATGATGGTGAGCTGTCCTGGGATGATCATGCCCAGCCATCTTTCCATCTTTTTGGCGGCCTTCCTGGTGATCTCTTGCTGTTTTGGTTTTCATCTTTAACAATTTTTGCAAATCTTGAACTTGTGGTGGAATTCCCTCCTCCGTGAGGAACCTAACCTTGATCCGCGAATGGTGGAGCTTCCTCCAGTCATTTCCTCTTCATCCACCTGTACGGCGCTTACGGGTGTTTTACCGTACGCGAGATGGCCTTCATGATCGTCTAGGAATAATACTGTATGACCCTTCGTTATGACCGATGTAATCCAAGTTCTATTATTGGCGAATACTGATAATCTCATTTTAAAGCTAATCGTTCCTAACCCTTCCGAATATTCTAAACTATCCTGACGATCCTACGTGTTATCAAACTATATGTCACTCAATATTTCCTTGGAACAGCTAAACCAAACAACCTAAATATATCTAAGTTTACAAAATATAAATTCAAATACTATTTCTCGAAAATTTGCAGACCCTATAAACAAACATTCACATAATATGACTGAGAACTGCCTCGGGTAAACGCCTCCCCTGCTTCACGACCCCTCTCGGCCAAACTACCCCTCACTACCACTTCTTCCTCCTCCCTAGTCAACACGGGACAGGAATAGCGTTCCTCACTATTAACTATTTCAATCTTTCCGAATTACATTACTATCCATTATATCGATCTAGTAGATCGAATATTTTGTCGTATACTTAAAATACGTATCTCTCTACGATGGTTCCATACCATCACAAACTTTAATTAATTTATAAAATATTTCCTAGAAACATTCTAACGACGTAAATCCCTATGTAGTACGAAGTAGTTTATTCTAAATTTAAACCTCTGGAATGTTAAAATGTCAGCGCTTAGTATCGTCACGTTTACGTCTGAAATAATTCTTGAAACCTGATTTATCATATTGTTACGTCTGATTACGTTGGAGTATTTACGGATACGGATAACTGCATCCTATTATTTCTACAAGTGTAAACAAGACACTTACGTTAATCGCCATTGATTCTGGAGCAAGTATCTATTTATGAAACATCTATGTAAATGAATTATTCAATGCTTTCGTTAGTTCATATTTATCATACATATCTTAAACGTGTGAATCTTCATGATAAACCATCCAGAGGAAGACCTAGGAACACGTGGATAATTCAGTTCAATAGCGTCTTGCAGAGAAATGGCTTGAGTGAGGGTGATACTCAGAACTGTGCAAGGTACAGCCTGAGATTGAGAAGAGTCGACCCCAATAGTCAAATCAAATCAAATCAAATCAAATCAGTTTATTTACTCAAAATACATTACAAACAGCATACATGTTTAAGGTATCTATTGAGTACAGGTAAGATATTATACACATACTACATAATACCAGGAACGTATTAGTGCTGGTTCGACATTAGGAAGACAAGATACTTTCCAAAGTCAAGAGTATTTGTCCCCTGAACGTATTTTCACTAACATGAAAGACGTCGATCTCCGAGAAGACCGCGTTCAGCAGACTAATTGCTCTTCCCACCGGTGTCGCCAGAGGCAGATTGGTTCTGGCGGCCGGTAGGTAAAACAATCTGTGCTGTCGCTGTCGGAGATATCTATCGGGGACAAAAATACCAACATCCTCCAGTACGGCCGAGTTCTTGAAGTATCCCTTAATTAATCTAAAGAAATGGGTTATTAGATCTCCATATCTTCGAAGCTGTAGAGAATTGGTTCCGAGCATTCCCAAAAGAAATGCGATGGGATAGAGCCACGGATAACTACCATACTCCCTCATGTAGAGATACCTCAGAAATTTTTTCTGAACCCTCTCCAGCATAACGGAATATCTCGCTTCGTGAGGACTCCATATCACAGAATCACTTGCGAGTCTGCTCCGAACCAATGCGTTGTATAGGACTCTGAGCACATTAGGATCCCTGAAAACTTTTCCGGTCCGGACGATGAACCCCAACATCCTCAGTGCAATGCCACAAATCCTCAATACACGATGAGTTGGGATAGCGCCAAGAAGAGGAATATATTTATCATACATATATTTTAGTCGATTGAATAAAGACAACGCAGAAGATACTGAAATGCGCACGTGCAGAGGATGGATCTCACCAGAATCCCACACGCTGTGGTGCATCAGATTCCGGCCGGCTACCGTTCCCCCAGAAAACCACCAAAGAGATGGAGGAATAACCGGGAGTCGACCTCCCGAGAGGGGCCAGCCTGATTCAGGAACAGACCAAAGGTCTTGAAGAAGAAGAAGAATAAAGATATATATTTTTAAAAATATTTATTATTATTATTATTATTAAGTGGTAAGTGCCAAGTAAACAAGGCAGCTGTAATCTCTGGCGCTCATAAATCCACAATATGGAAATACAAAGACATGGCCATTAAGAGTAAGATTTAATCTATGTAGCATCTATGTGTCTATGTGTAATCTATGCATCTATGTTTACTCTATGTAGCATGTGTAAGACCAATAATAACATATGGCGTCAAAGCAAGAGCAGACACAGTAAGGACCAAACCAGTTTAGAGGACTTCCGAAATTAAGACATCGAGGACGATAGCAGGCAATACTTAACTTTTCTTAATTCCTAAAGCAGTCATTAATATATTTTGTTTTATTTCTCACTTTATATTCAGACTAGTGAGGCAGATATGATGTTAAATAATATTAATTGAATTTTATGATTAAATTTGCATCTTAAATGCTCTTGGATGCATCGTACATGTGAGAAAACTCGCGCTACGTATTTCTATTTCTTGTATACGTATACGTTATAGTACCTAATAATTATTAACACATTGTTTACGGCGCGCACATATTTGTTCGTTTCAGAAACTTTATGTTGTGGCGGTGTGCACATTTTTGTGCACTTCGCTTACCTTCAACTTCATACACAAAAAACACGTCTTAAATTAATAATTTCTTCTGACAAGTTTGCTTTTCTGTGTGGCAGATAGGTGTCATTATAATACAAAAATACTATAGATTATTTTCTGATTCAAAACATGGCTAAAAGACATAATTATTTTCAATGACGTATTATGAATTAATTTTAAACAAACACAGGCACTACGAAAATAAGAGGTAGTATTTTATTCTTTATCCAAAAATGTAATAAAACACAAAGATCACCGACCATTACTTTAGTCACTTTTGAACCAATAGACTCGAGTGGGGTCAAGTTTTAGAACATGTAATATTACTTTTTTCTTCTTTAAATGTTTCGCGTAGTTTATAAAAGAATATGTAATTTTTTTAAAGTACACACAGCTGCGCCTTTATTTGCTAAGTTTAATACTGAAAAAATATTTAAGTATGTGAAATACTTTTTAAGATATGACATTTTATACTGATAGACTGTTACTTACATTTTATACTTAGACTGGTACGGTCATGTTCAAAGAATGGACTCCACCAGACTCCCCTTTATTGCATTGCGTAATCAACCTCATGGGACTCGTCTTCGTGGAAGACCTCCTAAAAGATGGTAGGACAGCTGGGAATCTACCTCACAGGAGGAGCAACTCTCTGGAGAACAGACCACATAGGTCCACAATAGGGAAGAAGACATTTTATACAAATAGCGATTCTTACGCAAAATGACTATTTTTAGCCCGCCGTAGGGCGTAAGCGAGTGATAACACCCCCCGTACGGAATGTGTTAGTGATGAATGTTGTATGTATACATAAAACTCACGAATCGTCGTGTTGTTTGATGTATGCAAATTCTAAGAATATCGAAGACACTTGGAGTAACCATATAATTACTTGAATATAATGATTACATTAATTATTTGTACAAGTAATTTGATTTATTGGATTCGTTACATAAGAAAAGAAAAAAACCCCAGGAAAATATGATAACACACCTGTTATTTGCTTTTTGTATAATAATAATGTAAATTAAAATCAACGAACTAACCATCATGCCTTTTCCACACAGTTCTTTCCTTACAGATGTTTCTTGATTCCTTAACTTCCATACACGCATGTCGATTTCTCTGACCTTCGGCGCCATTTATATTTTATGATAGTAAAACGTAGTTTATCAAACTTTTAATATATAAGACTATCATAAGACCGGTAGTCACCTACGGCTGTGAGACATGGTCTCTAACGCATAGAGAGGAAGGCAGGCTGGCAGTTTTTGAGAGAAAAATATGAGAAAAATTTTTGGACCTACGCTGGAGGATGCGACTTACAGAATTAAAAGAAAACTTGAACTTGTTATATTATTGTAATACCTGATGATGTCAACATCAGTTGATGAAACAGCTGTCGCGTAAAATAAATGTGATACAAATAAATAAAGATATTTAATTTAACAGTTTAAAATTAATTATTGTATATTTCAAATATCTATGGTTTAAGATCGAAGCTACAAATGAACACCAATTACGTTTCTTTCAATCTAAAAAAGTATGCTGAAGAATAAATCCAGTTATGTTACTGGAATAATACAACATTCTCTCACAATTATTGTCACAGCGAGTTTTGTAGTGTCACTGAACTTCGAGTACTGAATTTCGTACATAAAGTCACGTTTTTATTTTGTTCAAGGGGCAAGTAACATTACATGAAGACACGTTTAAGAGCAGATCAATAATTTTGCGTTATTAACCGAATGAAAAAAAAAGATTATTTAGGTGAAAAACAATCAACTCTTCCATTACATTTTGAATGTTTACAAATTCTTGTAGACAAATACTGGATTTACGTTACGGATAAATATTTTTTTTTATAAGGATGAATTGTATCTCAATAGAGACGAAAATGTAAATTGTTTTCTGGGAACAGAATATGGTGGCCTATAAGAATTTGTATACATTCAAAATGTTGTGTAAAATAACTGGTCCAAGTTAAAGGCATAAAAATTGGAGAGACATCTCCAGGCGTAATCTAGTACTGTATGATTTGCAGAGCCTTTCACAGTGCATTAATAAAGATTTTCTACTTAATGCTTCCCAATCTTAATATAATAATAATAATAATATATATATAATAATAATACTTCAACATTATAATATATAGCATAGTGAAACATCAACATTTTTAACTGTTAAAATTTATAATACCGCGTTGATATCACAATTTTCAATATTCACTTTTTGAATGTCGGGACAGCTGTTTCGCCAATCGATGCTGGCATTCGCCAATAGGTGTTACAAACCACTGGTTGTTTGTAACACCTGATGATGTCAACAAACGGAAACTGTAACATTGTCCAAAGTGCCGAGAAACTACTAGTGACTTCAAGAGCCATGGAAAGAACCATGTTAGGAATAAGCCTAAGAGACAGAGTCAGAAACGATACGGTGAGGGAGAAAACAAAGGTCATTGACATCATCCACCGGTTGGCGACTCTAAAATGGCAATGGGGGTCACGTAGCCAGAAGCTCAGACGAAAAATGGACAAGAAGACTGCTGACTTGAAGACCGTGGACGACAAAGAGAAGTGCAGGGCGACCGCAACTACGGTAGAAGAATGATCTAAACAGGCATATCGGAATAACGACGACCTTCGTGGCTCAGTGGAAAGTGGATTGACTGCCACCTCGAAGGTTCAGGGTTCGATTCCCGGGGAGAGAAGTGATTTTGTCAGACTGTCTTTGGTCTGGTATAGAATTCCCGTGAAAATAAAATGGCGATAGATTAGCTATCTATCACATGTCACGAGAATCACTATGATAGCTATACCCTTTACATCGATTTGGCTCATGCTGTCATGTTGTAAAGAGCGATTCAACAAGGATGGAAGCGAATGGAGGAGGCCTTTGTCCAGGAGTGGACAGCAATAGGCTGAGGAAGAAGAAGAAGAGAATTTTACGAATTTTGTTAGTTAAAATTCGTTAAAATACTCTTATTTTTTTCCTGTTTATTCCAGGAACGTTTTGATCTTACTTTATATATACGTTCACATGATATTTTGAGTACAAAAAATGAATATTTAGTGCCTGAAGTCAAATATCAATTACAAAGTAAAGAACATGAAAACTGGACAAAGAGACCCAGAAGTGGGCGGTCCCCCTCGACGACTGACAGTCCAGGAGATGAGCTACCAGCATTGTCAAAAAATTAAGAACACATAACAAATGTAATGTTTGTAAACAAAGTGCTTAGGTAAATTTAGTGTTTATGTTATATTAAATTGGTCTATTCTACTATATAAATGTGAAACGACTCCGAAAGTGAGTGTTAAGAACCGGTTGAAGACGTTTGAGATGTGGATATACCGCAGAATGCTCCATATACCGTGGATCGATAAGATTAGTAATGCAGTCGTTCTACAGACAGCCAATCCAGAGCCAATAAAGAACTGTTGTCGAGTGTCAAGGTTAAAAAGTTTAAATTAAGTAATAATAAAAACAAAAGTACAAATTTTTCAAACGTTATTCGAGTATATAAATATGTCAGCTATAATAAAATTTTAAATCCATTGTATTGAATATGAATCTTCTTGAATACCTCTAATACCAATATTTAAATTCAGTAAATTTTACATGAATATTTGAAGATTATTTTTGTACAGAATAATATTTACCACCCCTGATCTGTATGTATATAAAGGACTCGGTTTGCAATAGTGTCACCAGTCTATCGATGCCAGTGAACCTGGCGAAATCGGTGGCTATCGAAAAATTGAAGTAGTTAAAAAACATCGTTTTATTTCATGATAAATTTAAAAAGTCTCATATTTGGGTCATGTGCTAAGGGGAGAAAGATACCACCTCCTTCCGCTAATAATCGTGGGCAAAATAGAGGGACGTAGGGGAGTTGGCACAAGGCTATATATTATAGAATAAATAGATTATGTAAAAAAAATTAACAGCGTTTATTTTTTTTACTTTGAACACAACAACCAACTTTATTAAAAAATTTAATTAAAAAATAACAAACATGTTTCGGACACAGAAACCCTTCATCAGTGATATGAATATTAAATTGAGTTTTAATATACCTATGTCAAAAATGACCACATTCATGATATTAAAAAAAATGTATTTATAATATTTATAACACTAATGAGGGCTCCTGTGTGTGGTTAATTTGTCGATCTTCGTGGCAGAGTGTTAAGAGCTCTCACTACCATACCGAACGTCCCGGGTTCGATTCCCGGCGACGGCAGTGTGTTTGTCACACTATCTTTGGTCTGGTGTAGAATTCACGTGACAATAAAATAGCGAAAGATTGGCTACCTATCACATGTCATGAGAATCATCAATATACGAGGAGTTAAAAATAATATGTATACAGTAATTAGGTTGAAACGACCTGTTGTATCAACTGAGTCTTCAACCAGTGCGGCTTGCCAGTCATGACGTACGGAGCCCAGATTCTAGGTCGCCCAACGCGCCATGGAAAGAGTCGTGGTTGGAATAACCTTGAGGGACAGATTTAGAAACGAATTCATTCATTAAAAAAAAAACAAGGTGACTGAGGTGGTTCTGAGGATGGGCGGGCTGAAGTAGCGATGGGCTGGCCATATCTGTCGGTGAACCGACGGCCAATGGGGGAGACGAGTTCTGGAGTGGAGACCGCGTACAGGATTCTGCAGAGTTGGACGTCCCCCTTCCCGATGGACCGACGATCTGAAGAGGATTACTGGACAATGGACATAGATGGATGGGAGTGGCAATGGACAGGGGTGGTGGCGTGCTTTGGGAGAGGCCTACATTCAGCAGTGGATGACTGACATCTGATGATGACCTGTTGTATCAAGGAAAAAAATCATTCATGTTTCGGTTCATGAAATGTCCGGCTGTTATAAATCATTAATGACTAACTTTATCATGACGCACTTCCGTAACAGGGTGCGCGTGCAGCCCCAAAAGAAGTATAAATGAAAAATATTTATTTAGATATTATTATTATGATATTGCACACAATAGTGTTTTTGTGGTTCTTCGCAGTAATTTGGATCTTAACTGTTTTTGGAGAGCGTAGTAACATCGGTTTGCTGCCATTATCCTTCTGTCAATTTCTTCTCGGGTGTTATTATCACTGATAACTGTTGAGCCTAAGTATGTAAATGAATTAATTATTTCAAAATTGTAATTTGCAGCTGAGAAAACCTGGGGGTATGGATATGTGGTATTAGAAGCAATCATCAATTTTGTTTTATCTTCATTTATGACAAGTCCCATTATTTTTGCTTTTTCCTCCAATGCTACAAACGCTTCACGGGTAGCTTCAAGTGACCGTCCCACAATATCTATGTCATCTGCATAGGCGAGTAGCTGAACTGACTTGTAGAATATAGTGCCTCTGGTATCTATTTTTGAGTCCCTTATCACTTTTTTTTTGGGTGATGACAAAACACACTGAAAGGTCCATCGCAGCATTTGAAAGATGGGTTCTTAGGACAATATATGGCCCAGTGAGAGACCACAATGGTTGGCGTCGTCGATATAACCGAGAGCTATATGATATCTATAAAGAGCCCGATGTGATCAGATCCCTCAAAGTAGGGCGCTTGAGATGGGCTGGTCACATAATCAGAATGGACGACGACAACCCTACAAAACGCCTCACGCTCTCAGTACCACAGGGACGTAGAAGACCAGGAAGGCCCAAATGCGATGGATGGACAGTGTCAACACGGATGCATCGGTGTTGCAAGTGAGAAATTGGAGAATAAGGGCATCAAACAGACAAGAATGGAGGAAGCTCCTGGATTCAGCCAAGGCCCACCCAGGGCTGTCGAGCTTAGGATGATGATGATATTGCACACATTACATTTATGTTTTATGATACGGATGATCCGATAGTGTAACCACAATTTAATTTGTTTAAAAAATATTTTTATAAAGTGATAAGTTTTAATGTGTTATATACTCGTACTTCAAAAATAATTATAAATTATAACGCCAGTCAAATAATGTACATTCAAACATTCATAGCTAGGATTTTTCCTTCACAATGCCACTACGACTGTTTTTATATATTTGGTTTTCCCGCAGTTAAGTACTTTTTGCCAGTCACTCAAAAGTATTGCATAATATAATATATTCAGACGCCACGATCTTAGTATCTGCGTAAACAAATATAATATATTTTGTGGTTAACTTCTGGTTTTTCTAAATGTGGCCAAATACGAAATAAATTTGCGGTTACCACCAGTCTAGAGAAATGCAATCGACACACAAAATTGAGAATAT